>CM060890.1:4860000-5460000 GCA_030762935.1 Hymenopus coronatus | reverse complement strand
ATGCGGAACTTGTCAACAGATCTAGGTGAGTCGTGTGCCCGAGCCACTCTGAAGCTGCCAGTCACGCGACAATAGAGCCTTGCGGACGATACCGCAGCTGTAGACAGAATTTCTAAATTGTTATCTTATGTTCCTTTTCTGTCTGTCTTTAGTTTAATTTCATTTTTCGCACTTCTGGTGATTGGGTGGTAGTCCAATTCTGTATGTTTTTAAATTTTTAGCACAGACGAACTGGTTTTAGTTAACTTTTAGTTCCATTTTTAATATATTTTTAGCTTTTTTGCCATGGACAGTTTATTTTTGTGCTTCTGACTCTGGCTCTTATTTATTTCTGATTTATTTTACATAGGGTTTTATCTGCGTTTAGAGTCACGACTTATTTTATATGGCGCTCATGATCTTCTTGTTGTGCTCCTCTCATCATCAAAGGGAAGGGCGGGCAGACACATACTTCGTGACGGCATGAAACACTGATTTTATTTTTAAATACGAGAACTTAAAATAGCTCATTGTGTGTCACATTTTCTGAATGCCAGCCAGCATGCAAATTCTGATGCTCGACAACACCATACTCACCGGATATGTAAAATGATAGCTTCTATGTACTTTTAGGGAAAATAATATTAATCTCTAACCACAATCTACCGCAGTTCTCTCTCAGCAACGTACCACATGATACGTGAGCTGAGTTGCGCTGCACCAGAAATAATATTAATCTCTAACCACAATCTACCGCAGTTCTCTCTCAGCAACGTACCACATGATACGTGAGCTGAGTTGCGCTGCACCAGAAATAACATTAATCTCTAACCACAATCTACCGCAGTTCTCTCTCAGCAACGTACCACATGATACGTGAGCTGAGTTGCGCTGCACCAGAAATAACATTAATCTCTAACCACAATCTACCGCAGTTCTCTCTCAGCAACGTACCACATGATACGTGAGCTGAGTTGCGCTGCACCAGAAATAACATTAATCTCTAACCACAATCTACCGCAGTTCTCTCTCAGCAACGTACCACATGATACGTGAGCTGAGTTGCGCTGCACCAGAAATAATATTAATCTCTAACCACAATCTACCGCAGTTCTCTCTCAGCAACGTACCACATGATACGTGAGCTGAGTTGCGCTGCACCAGAAATAACATTAATCTCTAACCACAATCTACCGCAGTTCTCTCTCAGCAACGTACCACATGATACGTGAGCTGAGTTGCGCTGCACCAGAAATAACATTAATCTCTAACCACAATCTACCGCAGTTCTCTCTCAGCAACGTACCACATGATACGTGAGCTGAGTTGCGCTGCACCAGAAATAATATTAATCTCTAACCACAATCTACCGCAGTTCTCTCTCAGCAACGTACCACATGATACGTGAGCTGAGTTGCGCTGCACCAGAAATAATATTAATCTCTAACCACAATCTACCGCAGTTCTCTCTCAGCAACGTACCACATGATACGTGAGCTGAGTTGCGCTGCACCAGAAATAATATTAATCTCTAACCACAATCTACCGCAGTTCTCTCTCAGCAACGTACCACATGATACGTGAGCTGAGTTGCGCTGCACCAGAAATAACATTAATCTCTAACCACAATCTACCGCAGTTCTCTCTCAGCAACGTACCACATGATACGTGAGCTGAGTTGCGCTGCACCAGAAATAACATTAATCTCTAACCACAATCTACCGCAGTTCTCTCTCAGCAACGTACCACATGATACGTGAGCTGAGTTGCGCTGCACCAGAAATAACATTAATCTCTAACCACAATCTACCGCAGTTCTCTCTCAGCAACGTACCACATGATACGTGAGCTGAGTTGCGCTGCACCAGAAATAACATTAATCTCTAACCACAATCTACCGCAGTTCTCTCTCAGCAACGTACCACATGACTACGTGAGCTGAGTTGCGCTGCACCAGAAATAACATTAATCTCTAACCACAATCTACCGCAGTTCTCTCTCAGCAACGTACCACATGATACGTGAGCTGAGTTGCGCTGCACCAGAAATAACATTAATCTCTAACCACAATCTACTGCAGTTCTCTCTCAGCAACGTACCACATGATACGTGAGCTGAGTTGCGCTGCACCAGAAATAATATTAATCTCTAACCACAATCTACTGCAGTTCTCTCTCAGCAACGTACCACATGATACGTCAGGTGAGTTGCGCTGCACCAGAAATAATATTAATCTCTAACCACAATCTACCGCAGTTCTCTCTCAGCAACGTACCACATGATACGTGAGCTGAGTTGCGCTGCACCAGAAATAATATTAATCTCTAACCACAATCTACCGCAGTTCTCTCTCAGCAACGTACCACATGATACGTGAGCTGAGTTGCGCTGCACCAGAAATAACATTAATCTCTAACCACAATCTACCGCAGTTCTCTCTCAGCAACGTACCACATGATACGTCAGCTGAGTTGCGCTGCACCAGAAATAAACCATCAAGAGTGTGATTGGGTGGAGTATCACCTGCTTATTTTCCTTTAAATGGGATGTTTCTTTGCAGAGCTTTCAGCAGTTTGGTATCTTGATACGTTAGAGGTCTTTCTTCATCCATAATTGGAGCATGTTCACGGAATCTACATGCCAACAGTTGGGGCAGTTTTGTCTGCGGCACGCTTTTAGGAGGCCGCTCTACCTGACCCATGGGTTTTACTGGGGTTTCCCCCGAGTCACCAGGCTTTAAGGTTCATTATATTCCCCAAATTTTCCGGTCCAAATTTACAGTTCCAATTATTTCGTAATCATCTCTCTCAGGGTTGAAGTATCAGCCGACGGTATTTGGCGGGAGACAGCTGGTGGCTGAGTTACGCATTATAAAAAGGTTATCCTGGCGTCATCAGGAACACTCGGTCGAGACCCGTGTTCCGATTTCAGGGTTCCTTCTCGGGACTCGCCGGCAGGGTCTAGGGTGGGGTGAAAGTGTTCTAACTGTAACAATATTTATGCTTGCGTCCTTCGGATCTCTCTCCTCATTCCTAGCTCCCTGGAGTCAGGCAACTGCTAAAGGTCTGGTGCCCTGAGGCCCCAGGCCGAGACTAAACCTAATCCTGATCTACGTGCTACACTTCAGTTTAAGTAAATTAGTAGGGAGTTTGGCTCCAGATTCACGACATATCGCAACCCTCGAAATATGTGATTCTTTACATTTCCTTGAGGTGATGTAATGGCTGCAATCAAGAAAAGATATTTCTTAGAATGGTCCAAGATCGTTGTGTGAAATAGCACAAAACTATGTTGGGCTATGTGAGTTCTATATGTTCAATAATTCACTAAACGCCCTTTAAATACAATAAAATATTACTGCTGACAAAACCTAAACTATGCGTTATAACCTTTTGTAAACAAACAAAAATCTGATATGTTGCATTCACATAACTTTCTCCACATCTCTACAAAAAAGTATTATTAAAAACCTATTGCTTCTATTTACTTCATGCTAATCGACAAAAAATGACCAGAACTGGTCTTATTACTTGTTTCTTTGTAAGTAGAAGTGAAATAAGGTAGTACCAGGTTAAAGTGATAGTCAAAAGCTTGTTTCTATGTGACTGAAGTTCCTTTGTTTGTATGGACAGGAGTTGACAAATTCCTGTATGAGAAATGTATGTTTTTTAAAGGTAAAATCTAAAACAAGCAATAACTCAAAAACGATCAGCTCCACGAGAAAAATGTACGTAACATAAATTGTGTGTTTTAAAGTGCTCTACACTTTTTGTGCGGTAAGTTTTTGTCTATCTCTTGCGGTTTAGCAGTTATATAAAATACGGTAAAATTCATCCAGAATAAAGTAGTCTTAGGGATAATTTTCAGAAAATTCAAGGTATACATTTTATTTGTCAGGTAAATATCTTTAATATACCATATTTTAATCATAATCGTTAGAGCCATGTTTTTAAAAAATAAGAACTATCGAAAATTGTTCCGTGTAAAGGGTTGTTTAGGTTGGGGGACTTTTCTCAAAATCTTCGTGTCACATTCCTGGAAGATACTTAAACCTAAATAGCAAGTTTGGTATTTTACCGACACACACAAGGACCTTTTTCTGAAAATGTTTTTTTTTTTTTTTTTGGATACAGGGGACCCTAAAATAAATATTTCCGGTGAAATCTCGGTGTCGAATTTTTTGGTGGAGTGCAATACCTTCTCTACACACTATGTACACTACGTACATAGTACGTATAGAGAAAGTAATAAACTCAATAATAAGCAATAAATATCTGATGTGTTCTATTCGCACAACTTTCTCTACATCTCTGCAAAAAATTATTGTTGAAAAGTTTATTCTTCTATCGTCGCTAGTTGACAAAAAAATTGGCAGAGATGCTCTTATTACTTGCTTCCTTGTGACTAGGAGGGAAATAAGGCAGTACCAGGGCTAAAGTGTGGTTGCTATGTGTTTGTACGGCCAGGAGTTGACACATTCTCGTGTGACAAATGTATTCGTATTTTAAAACTGAAACCAATAACAAGGAATATCTCAAAAACGGCCAAATCCATGAAAACAAGCTAAGGGACACTTGGAGAAAATGTTTAAAGTTCCAAATTTTTGTAAAAATGTATTTTTTCTCTACTTTGTCCATAGTACATAGGTACTGCACTCCACCCAAAAATTCGACACGAAGATTTCATTGGAGATACACTTTTTAGGATCCCCTGAATGAAAAAGAGGTATGTTTAGAAAGAAATATGTGATCTGGTAACACGATAACCCAACACCGTTGGAAAAATATCACATCTGGTTTTTAAGTTTGGTAACATCCAAGGATGCGACACGATGATTATGATTAAAATCATCCAATCGAAACTGCCCTTTACTTGGGAAACATTTGGAGCATTTTAATTTTCTCAAAAATAACATTAACGAGTTTCATTGCAATATCGTACATTAAAGATATTTACAAAAAAATAATGCTGTTTTCTTTTTTGGATTCAGAGGGTCCCAAAACATGTATTTCCGGTGAAATGTGGGAATCAAATATTTGGATGCAACACAACTTTCTCTTTTCACTATGCATATAGTACGTGCAGACGAAGTAAAAATGTAAAAATGTAATACATAATTTATGTGTTTTAACGAGCTCTAAATTGTTTTGAAGTAAGTTTTTGTCTATCTCTTACGGTTTACCAGTTATACAAAATTCGGCAAAATTCATCCAGAATAACGATGCCTTCATAGGTAATTCCCAGAAAATTCAAGGTATACATTTTATTTGTCATATAGATATCTTTAATATACAATATATTAATCAAAATCGCTAGAGCCATTTTTGAGAAAATCAAAATTTTCTGAAGTATTTCCATGTAAAGGGCAATGGAGGTGGGAAATTTTCTTGAAAATCTTTGTGTCGCATCCTTGGAAGATACTGAACTTAAATACCAAGTTTGGCATTTAATGGACTTTTCGTTTTTGCTCTATGCTGCTCACACACCACACCCTCACACACACACACACACACACACACACACACACACACACACACACTCACAGAGAGACACACACGTACATTGTTCTAAAAATCCTTTTTTGGATTCAGGGAGTCTCAAAACTTATATTTCCGGTGAAATCTCGGTATTAAATTTTGGGTGCAATACAATACCTTCTCTATACATGTACATAGTACGTGTAGCGAAAGTAAAAGCTAGGCTTGATTTACATTAATTTTGAAGATCTGCTTAATACTATTAAAGGAGTGTTAAGGATGTGATGCTGAATATGCCGCTTTACAAAGATTTTAATATATAGTGTCTTTAAAAGTCCCTCCAGACAGTTATAACTACTATAATATTTGAGATAGAAGAAAAGTCATATATTGGGTTCAACATACGCCATTCTTTCTCTGACTCCGCGCACAGCATTTTGCAGAAGATTTCTTGCAATATTAACAATCTCTTGCGAAATAGTATCTATGTCAGTCTGTTGGATGTGTCAGGAAAGTGGTTCTTTCAAACAACACCATTACTAAAAGTCGAACGGAATGAGATCTGGAGATGTCGGGTTGTTGGATGTGTCAGGAAATTGGTTCTTTCAAACAACAACATTACTAAAAGTCGGTCGGAATGAGATCTGGAGATGTCGGGTTCTTGGATGTGTCAGGAAAGTCGTTCTTTCAAACAACACCATTACTAAAAGTCGAACGGAATGAGATCTGGAGATGTCGGGTTGTTGGATGTGTCAGGAAAGTCGTTCTTTCAAACAACACCATTACTAAAAGTCGAACGGAATGAGATCTGGAGATGTCGGGTTGTTGGATGTGTCAGGAAATTGGTTCTTTCAAACAACAACATTACTAAAAGTCGGTCGGAATGAGATCTGGAGATGTCGGGTTGTTGGATGTGTCAGGAAAGTCGTTCTTTCAAACAACACCATTACTAAAAGTCGAACGGAATGAGATCTGGAGATGTCGGGTTGTTGGATGTGTCAGGACAGTCGTTCTTTCGAACAACAACATTACTAAAAGTCGAACGGAATGAGATCTGGAGATGTCGGGTTCTTGGATGTTTCAGGAAAGCTCGTTCTTTCAAATAACACCATTACTAAAAGTCGAACAGAATGAGATCTGGAGATGTCGGGTTCTTGGATGTTTCAGGAAAGCTCGTTCTTTCAAATAACACCATTACTAAAAGTCGGTCGGAATGAGATCTGGAGATGTCGGGTTGTTGGATGTGTCAGGAAAGTCGTTCTTTCAAACAACACCATTATTAAAAGTCGGTCGGAATGAGATCTGGAGATTTCGGGTTCTTGGATGTTTCAGGAAAGCTCGTTCTTTCAAATAACATCATTGCTAAAAGTCGGTCGGAATGAGATCTGGAGATCATGGCGGCCACTTTGATGAAAAGTATCTACTGATGACACGACCGCCAAAGATCTGGGAAATTAATTGTTTAGCAGGGTGTAGATATGAACCACTCAGCTACAGTGGTTCATATCTACAGTTTCGCCTTCCAGATTTCTTCTTATGGACAACAGAACTAGTTTTTTCAGACTTCATCTCCATAATTAGGAATTGAGCATGGGCCTGCTCTTAAATTGTTAAGTGTTCTAAATCTTCTCGGAACTTGAGAAATACTTCTCTTGAAGGAGCTGTATCATTTAATGATAGAGGAAAGATTTTTAACTTACAAGTTTTATAGCAATTTGAATAACATTAAGAATGCTTTATTCAACAAAACTCTACCCAAGAAAACGATGGATTGATGAAAAGAAACCATTGGAAATGCAAATATCATTGCTTGTCCAATATGTGAATTCCATTGTATTCTAAAATATTATAACGTAACTTCATGGCACGACAGTCCACAAGCAACCTTGGCCTACCGCCCGGCCGCTGCATTCCCCATCATCGGCCCATGGAGTGTAGTGCTTGAGGGTGAGAGGTAATCAGCGCCTCGAGTCCCTCCCGGCTGGTTAATGCGATCTTCTCGATCTGGAGCTGTTACTTTTCAATCAAGAGCTCCTCAATTGTCCCCCCCCCCAGGGACCTCATGAGGCTTAGTGCACCCCGGACCAGGTGTTCCGGCGGGAGAAAATTCCCCATGCCGGTACCGGGAATCGAACTCAGGTGTCTCACTTGGCAAGCAGCCGCGCTAAGCAGACGACTCAAATATTATATTATAGTATTTACAGCAATTTAACATAGAGAGACCCTATAGATTGGGGAAATCCTTACTTGCAGCATCATCTTTATGATGTCATAGGCAGTATTTCTGGTTTAATTGTTTTTTCATCGAGCTTTACATAAATCAAAAGATGTTTGAATTGAAAAACTTGTATTAAAACGAAAAGCAGGGAGTAACATTGTTTTGCTTTTATCATTCTTCTTTCAGGCTAATCTGAATAGGTTAAAGCTGGAAAGTGAATACATTTCAAACATTAATTTCTGGAACTACTGAGATACTCTCAAGACATCCTGAAGTAAAAAAACAACATCACATTTTTACAAAAAGATCCTATATGTAGTATTCAAATTTAGTTTCTACCAAGGATGCGACGCGAAGATTTTCGAGAACCCGCCATCCTAAACTACTTTTTCGTCGAACATTTTGACGAAATTTTCCATAAATAGAAAACAGCTCTAACGATATGATTAAAATACCAACATAAATTAAAGTTTTTACATGGTAAATAAAATATATGTTTCGAAATTTACAGGAATAGCTTTTGAAGCCCTATTCATTCTAGATGAGTGTAGCACAACTTGTAAACCGTAAGAGATAGACAACATTTTATTACACGAAAACGTAGATCCCTTAAAACACACAATTTATATCAGATACATATTTTATGGAATTAACAATTTCAAAGATATTCTAGTTATTGGTTTCAATTTCAAAATGCATAGTTACACTTTTCTCAAAGTATACGTTATCATTTTTTGTTTTGTGCTGCTCCTGGCTAGGCAAAGGGAATCGAATTTCAAAGTCACCGCATGGCGACAGATTTTATAAGATTTGAACTATCCCTTCAATCCAATTTATTTCCCTATTTACATTCTATTTATATGGAAGAAAGAAGATCATTCTGCTAATCTATTCACATGAAGTAGGAAGAAGAATAAGAAGTTTGATAACAGGTAGAGAAAGCCATGTGAATGAAATACATGAGATTTTTATTAAATCTGGTTTAATTTTTCACCCCTGTCAGCAAAAGAAATATCTTATGTGTTCCATTCACATGACCTTCTGTTCCGCAAAAAAACTTTTCTTAAAGAACATTACTCTTTTATCAATATCTCAATCATCGAGATCAACTATAACAGAATTGCTCTCATGACTTACTTCTTTACAAGAAAGGAGATAGGGGAATACGCTAGGCTGAAGCGATAGTCAAGCCGGTCGTCATGTAAAACAATTGAAATTCCGTTCTCTTTGCTTTCCTGAAGTAAACAACAGAGAAACAAAAGGAAAGATGACCTCCCCTTTGAGAAAACTTTAAGCAGCTTAAAATTGAAACCGACGAACTCGGAATATCTAAAAAATGGTTAATCACAAAAAAAAAAAAAGAAAAAAAAAAAGAAGCTATATGACATAAATTGTGTGATTTAAAGAGATCTAAATTTTGTGCAGTACATTTTGTCTATCTGTTAAGGTTATACAAAAGTTACACAAGTCATCCAGTCTTCAGGAGCTATCCCAAAAAAACGCAGGATATACATTTCGTTTGCCATAAAAACATGGTATTTTAATCAAAATTCGAAAAACATTTCATGCAAGCGTGGATGTGAGTGTGTGGATTTCCTTGAAAATCTTCGTGTCGTAAGCTTGGAAAATACCGAACTCAAGACGCAGCGGAACCTTCTCCGAGGAAATGTCGTGGACCATCTTACTCCAGCAGACCACGGCAAATAGTGTTCACTCCGGCCGTGAAAGCTTGGAAAATACCGAACTCAAGACGCAGCGGAACCTTCTCCGAGGAAATGTCGTGGACCATCTTACTCCAGCAAATAGTGTTCACTCCGGCCGTATTTTCGTTTTCAAGTTATGCTCATACAAAGACACACATGGGTCTTTTTTTTTTTTTGTTCAGAGAAAATTGATCATGGTTTTTGGTTCAGAGTATTTAGAGAATGTAATTCCGAATGGGTGGAATACAATACTTTCTCTATCTACTATGTATATGGCACATGCGTACTAGAGAAACTAAAAATATTAGTAAAGTCAAATTAGTGCTAAAATACGATAAGTGCCTGGAATTAACTTATGCTTCCTTTAATGTACGATATTCCGCACTAGCAGATATATTTTGACGTTCCTAAGAATATATAAATCCGTTGAGTAACGACAAAACTACGTCGTTATAGACGACGAGAAAGTAAGAAGAGCATTTCGGCATTGACTTTAAACTTTTGAAATTCTTATTTAAGCCTCCATTATTATCTTTCTGCATCTCTCATCTACTAAGATACTTGAAGTCATTTGAAAATTGAAGATGAATAAATGTAGTATTCAATCCAAGATTTTGCTGTAAGTACATCTTTTGGGGATAGAGTACAATTTAAAAGAATGTACTATGATAATTTACATTTTCATCAATATTTATTTTTTCTAAAATGCCTTAGCCCACATGGGTAGCGTGTGTGCCTCATTTTCAACAGGTCGTGAATTTCAATCTCGCATAGGGAGAGTTACCCGGATAAGGTTTTTTTCGGGGTTTTCCCTTATCCTGGGAAGACGAATGTCGAGTAATTTTGAGCTCCATGGACCCCCAGATCATTTGAGCATCATTTCACCAATTTCATTCATTGTCCGATATGACCAACTAGATTAAAGGACTTTAAGCTAAAAACAAAAGATGCCTGTAACAGTCAAATCATTTGAGGGTCATATATACTATATATACATTTTCTGACGGATCTTCTTTATAATGAATTTTAAATAATTGTGAAAAGTTTAAGATCACACAAAACTGCCCACAGAAATATTTTAATGCGGAAATTAGAAACTAAAACAAGAACTGATGTTATTCATTCACACGACTTTCGCTACCTGTTCTGCAGCAAGTTATTCTTACAAAAGCTCATTCTTCTCCATACTTCATGATAATCAAGGTAACATTAATAGAAATGATTTTATTAATCAGTTTCGTGTAAGTTTAAGGGAATACACTAGGCTAAAGCGTTAGTAAACACTTTTAAAAGCTGGTCGCTATATCAGGCAATTGAAAATTGCACCCTTCTCTAAAGAGTGACCATGTGAAAAAAAGTGAATGGCGACTTCACATATCAGAAAATTTTAAGTACTGGAAATTTTAAAATGTATAATCGGGAATATCTTAGAAACGGTTAGCTGTGAAAAAAAACACCTAAATTGTGTGTTTTAACGAGGTGAACATTTCTGGTATGATAAACGTATGCCTATCTCTTACAGTTCACCAGTTACAAAAGTCATTCAGACTTCAGAGACTCTTCCCAATGAATTCAGAACACAAATCTTATTTGCCATGTTTAATATATGGCGTGCTGTCCACAGACACACAGAACCTTTTTCTAAAAATCTGTTGTGTTCCATTCGCATAACTTTCTCTACATCTTATCATTATTAAGAAACTTATTCTTCTACCCACATCATTCTAATCTAGCTATACATTAACAGAAATGGTATTTTTACTTGTTTTCTTGTAAGTAGAAGTGAAATGAAGTACACTAGGCTAAAGTGATAGTCAAAAGCTGGTTGCTATATAAGTAATTGAAATTCGTTTCTTTGCATGGGTTGAAGTTGACAAGTTCCCGTATGAGAAAAGTTTAAGCATTTTAAAATTAAAACCAATAACGATCGAAAAAAAGTGTGTGACATAAATTGTTGTTTTATCGGGATCTACATTTTTTGTGTAATATTTTTTTGGATATATCTTATAGTTTACCAACTAAGCAAAAGTCATCTAAAATGAAGAGGTCTTCAGAGGCTATGCCCAGAAGATTCATAATATACGTTTTATATGTTATAGAAATATTTTTAACGTGCGGCATTTTAATCAAAATGGTTATAATTACTTTGTAGAGAATCAAGATTTTCCAAATTTATACCTTGTAAAGGGTAGTTGGGATGCGAGAATTTTCTTGAAAATCTTCGTGTCGCATCCGTGGAAGATAATGAACCTAAATAGAGTTTGGCATTTAACGAACTTTTCGTTTTTGAGTCATGCTTTCCAAACACACACACACACACACACACACACACACACACACACACACACACACACACACACACACACACACATGAACATTTTTCTAAAAATGTTTCTTGTTTATTCAAAGGGTCTGAAAACATATATCTCCAGTGAAATATCGGCATCGAATTTTTGTATGGAATGCAATACTTTCTCTTTACATAGTAAGTGTAGAGGAATTAAATACGCTTTTTTGAATTTAGAATCCTCAGAACATGTATTTCTGAAACTTCGGTATCAAACACAACACTATCTCTACCTACAGCATTGTACTTACGTAGAAGTGATGCCGTACAAGGAATCTGTAAAGACACTTACATCGTCTTGCAAATTCATGTATTTTTCACCCATCAGCGAGTTCCGACGAAGCTATTTCTTTCAGTGATACACGCATTAGTAATCACGATTCTTTTGACTGCGGAGGTGTAATCTTTTAGCGAAAGCAGTAATTTTTTCTCTCTTCTTTGTTCCTATCTTCGTTTTCCATTTTCTTCCTTCTCTTTCTGCTGCTTCTGTAATTCCCTTCCGGAAAACAGATTTAGCAAGCTTCCCGGAGATCTCCGAGACTGTTTTTCGTAACAATTAAGTGGAGTCTCGAGAGCTGCAAATTTCTCGGAACAAGTAGGTGTAGGATCAAATTCAAGAGGAGATTTGCAACGTCTTTACTGCTGTCTCACTTGCTCTGTTTGCACTCAGTTTCAGCCTGGCTTCATATTTGAGGAACCGGTTCTTCTTATTACTATCTAACGAAGCTATTTGATGTTTGATTCTTTACATTCTTATAGCATAGCTAAGATAACTTGTTAATATTCTTTCTCTTGCTCGCAGCGCATTTTCACTCTCAAAATAAAACTCTGAGTAAAGCAATTATACATTTCTCTTTCATCTATTTTTATAATCATTCTATAAATTAATCATCTATTATTTTCTCTACTTCTACCCGTTGCCGGCCTACCTGAATCATGTGTGTTCGGGGTTTTCCCCCAGATCGCCAGGTGAATGCTGGGTAGCTTTCCTTCATCCTCAAAATTTCCTTTCCTTCATGTCGTTTCCATTGTAATCTAATTCATATTTCATCCCGTTGGTTTCATTAGGATTGGAAGTGTCGGCGATGGTGCTCGGTGCGGCATGCCATAGTAAAAGAAGGTCGAAGTGACTGTCTCCATCATCCGAACTTCGGCTGTTTGTCGGGATGAGGATCCGAAGGAGTTGGATCCTGTGTGGGGCGGACGCCCCAGTTTGTCCGACAGTCGGAGTGCTTTAATCGGGAAACTGTATGTACCCAGTCGTTGCTGTGCCGTTGCTTCTGGTTCCGGCTGCCGGAAGCAGTGTTGCCAGATTGGGCGAAGAGTTGCCGATTGGGCTACTAAAATCCACTTTTTACGACCAAATTTTGATGAAGGCGATTTGCAAATTTTTGGGCTACTAAAATGTTTCTGCAAAATATAACTTTTATTAACTTTTGGTAGGGAAGAGAGCTCTAACTCTAAATTGACGAAATATAGCTTTTATTAATTCCTGTTATTAACTTTTGGTAGGGAAGAGAGCTCTAACTCTAAATTGAGGAAATATAACTTTTATTAATGCCTGTTATTAACTTTTGGTAGGGAAGAGAGCTCTATCTCTAAATTGACGAAATATAACTTTTATTAATGCCTGTTATTAACTTTTGGTAGGGAAGAGAGCTCTAACTCTAAATTGACGAATATAACTTTTATTAATTCCTGTTATTAACTTTTGGTAGGGAAGAGAGCTCTAACTCTAAATTGAGGAAATATAACTTTTATTAATGCCTGTTATTAACTTTTGGTAGGGAAGAGAGCTCTATCTCTAAATTGATGAAATATAACTTTTATTAATGCCTGTTGTTAACTTTTGGTAGGGAAGAGAGCTCTAACTCTAAATTGACAAAATATAACTTTATTAACTTTTGGTAGGGAAGAGAGCTCTAACTCTAAATTGACAAAATATAACTTTTATTAACTTTTGGTAGGGAAGAGAGCTCTAACTCTAAATTGACGAAATATAACTTTTATTAATTCCTGTTATTAACTTTTGGTAGGGAAGAGAGCTCTAACTCTAAATTGACGAAATATAGCTTTTATTAATTCCTGTTATTAACTTTTGGTAGGGAAGAGAGCTCTAACTCTAAATTGAGGAAATATAACTTTTATTAATGCCTGTTATTAACTTTTGGTAGGGAAGAGAGCTCTATCTCTAAATTGACGAAATATAACTTTTATTAATGCCTGTTATTAACTTTTGGTAGGGAAGAGAGCTCTAACTCTAAATTGACGAATATAACTTTTATTAATTCCTGTTATTAACTTTTGGTAGGGAAGAGAGCTCTAACTCTAAATTGATGAAATATAACTTTTATTAATGCCTGTTGTTAACTTTTGGTAGGGAAGAGAGCTCTAACTCTAAATTGACAAAATATAACTTTATTAACTTTTGGTAGGGAAGAGAGCTCTAACTCTAAATTGACAAAATATAACTTTTATTAACTTTTGGTAGGGAAGAGAGCTCTAACTCTAAATTGACGAAATATAACTTTTATTAATGCATGTTAATAACTTTTGGTAGGGAAGAGAGCTCTAACTCTAAATTGACGAAATATAACTTTTATTAATGCCTGTTATTAACTTTTGGTAGGGAAGAGAGCTCTAACTCTAAATTGACGAAATATAACTTTTATTAATGCCTGTTATTAACTTTTGGTAGGGAAGAGAGCTCTAACTCTAAATTGACGAAATATAACTTTTATTAATGCCTGTTATTAACTTTTGGTAGGGAAGAGAGCTCTAACTCTAAATTGACGAAATATAACTTTTATTAACTTTTGGTAGGGAAGAGAGATCTAACTCTAAATTGACGAAATATAACTTTTATTAATGCCTGTTGTTAACTTTTGGTAGGGAAGAGAGCTCTAACTCTAAATTGACGAAATATAACTTTTATTAATGCCTGTTATTAACTTTTGGTAGGGAAGAGAGCTCTAACTCTAAATTGACGAAATATAACTTTTATTAATGCCTGTTGTTAACTTTTGGTAGGGAAGAGAGCTCTAACTCTAAATTGACGAAATATAACTTTTATTAATACCTGTTATTAACTTTTGGTAGGGAAGAGAGCTCTAACTCTAAATTGACGAAATATAACTTTTATTAACTTTTGGTAGGGAAGAGAGCTCTAACTCTAAATTGAGGAAATATAACTTTTATTAATGCCTGTTATTAACTTTTGGTAGGGAAGAGAGCTCTATCTCTAAATTGACGAAATATAACTTTTATTAATGCCTGTTGTTAACTTTTGGTAGGGAAGAGAGCTCTAACTCTAAATTGACAAAATATAACTTTATTAACTTTTGGTAGGGAAGAGAGCTCTAACTCTAAATTGACAAAATATAACTTTTATTAACTTTTGGTAGGGAAGAGAGCTCTAACTCTAAATTGACGAAATATAACTTTTATTAATGCCTGTTAATAACTTTTGGTAGGGAAGAGAGCTCTAACTCTAAATTGACGAAATATAACTTTTATTAATGCCTGTTATTAACTTTTGGTAGGGAAGAGAGCTCTAACTCTAAATTGACGAAAGACAAATACTAAATCCTCTTTGACGTGACTTAAACTTATTTATACAATGTTATTTTAAGCTTGCCAACAATTACTTTTTCTTAGCAATATAGTTAATTTGCGGTGCTTATTAATATCGTTACTATGGATGGATCATAAGTTGGCATTCCCACTTGCAATGTGGTTTCAATAAAGCAAAAGAAACTTCAGTGCTGGTAGTTAATGTTTCATTATACTTCTTATATATTAGAATTGTTGGTTTGGTCTTATGGATATTTTAACAACTGAATTTAATCATGATCAAAAGCATTAGTGTGGGAAGTAAAATCATACGAATAACAAGTATGTCCCCATAGCAACACATCGGAGAATCGGCTCCTAAAATGTAGCATTTATCGTTCTGTTAATAATATTGTATGGTTATAAGTCTATATGTCTGTAAGGCAGCCCTCAACTGAGGGAAGTAATTCATAAAATAAATACCTCAGGTAATATTTCAATATAATTATTGGCGCAAACGCCTCGTATTTTCATACTCTTTCCTGAATCTGTGTCAGCGCAGCTCACGCTAGTTAGTATTCCAATATTATGATTGTGCTATACTTACAGAGATACCGGTTATAAGAATCTTTTGAAAATTTTCCAAGAGTGTGTGTGTGTTTGTGTATATAAAATTGCATATTTTAATAAAAATATTGGGCGACTTCAACTGAAACAACACTGGCCGGGATATCCTCTCACCTTCCAAGCAATGCCTCTCTGGAGCATTAAGAGATGACCAGCAATTCTATAAGCTAAAGTATAGGTCGCATGTTGCTCTTCCTATCTTGTCCTTCGTACATAATGCAAAGGTAGAGAAGGTGTTGCACTTCACCAAAACATTTGATACTGAGATTTCAGTGGAATTACACGCTGTAGGATCCCTGTATCCAAAAAACAGAATTTATTGAAAAATGATCCTAGTTCTTTTTGTGTGTGTATGTCCATTCCTATTTCTATATGTATGTGTCTGTAAACAGCATAACTCAGAAACGAACATTCGATTAAATATTGAACTTGATATTTAAGTTCAGCATCTTCCAAGGATAAGACTCGAAGATTATCAAGAAAATCCCCCACCCCAAAATACTTTACAAAATGAAACATTTTGATTTTCTCAAAAATTGGTCAACGATTTTGATTAAAATGCATATATTAAATATATTTACAGAGCAAATAAAATGTGTGTTTTTAATTTACTGGGAATAGTCTCAGAAATCCTGAACTCATTCTAAATGCCTTAAAACAGTGATAAACAGAGATAGACAAAAACTTACAGTACAAAAAACGTAGATTTCATAAAAACACAATTTTACCAATATATTTTTTGTTGTGGAGCTAACCATTTCCGAGAAATTGCGTTTATTGGGATTAAAGTTTCCAATATTTATATTTTTGTGAAATGGGAAGTCACCATTTGTATTTCTTTTGCTTTTACTCCTGCTGTGCTCAAAAAACTGATTTTCAAGCCATCACATAATGATCAGATTTTAAAAGATGTGAGAGTGACCTTAGCCCAATGCATTAGCTCATTTTCCTTCTATTTAGAAGAAACTAAACAATAAAACAATTTCTGCTAATGATTATCTCGAAAGAAGTTAGAGAAGTTTATGTGAATGGAACTTTTCATAATCTTTTATTCGGTTTCTATCGAAAGTAACTCGCGATTTTACTTGTTCTATGTCATTCAGTACGTAGAGAATTTATTTCCTTCCACCCAAATTTCGATATCGTCATTTAATCGGAAATCTCTGATTTGAATTCCCCTGAATCCAAAACGCCATTTCAGAACAACGTCCCTGTGTAGATGTGTGCCATTGCATGTAAAAACTCTAAAATGAAAGGTCAATAAACATAAAATTTGGCCTAAAAGTTCCAACGATACGACACAAACATTTTGAAGACAACTCCTATCTCAAATTACCCTTTACATGTAAAATGTTTTATTATTTTCATTTTCTGAGAAGCATCTCTAATGCTTTTGTTAAAATACCATATGTTTGAAATGTTTTTATTGAAAAAGCAATGACGGTATATCTTGTAAATGTTGAGAATAGCCTTTGAAGTCCTTTTTACTTTCTCTACACGTATTATGCACATAGTGTATAGAGAAGGTATTGTATTCCACCCAAAAATTCGATACCGAGATTTCACCGGAAATACACGTTTTGGGTCCCCATGAATAAAAAAAAAAGCATTTTTGGAAAAAGGTCCGTGTGTGTGCGTGTGTGTGTATGTGTGTGTGTCTGTGTGCTTGTGGACAGCATAGCTCAAAACCGAAAAGACCGTTAAATACCAAACTTGGTGTTTAAGTTTGGTATATTCCAAGCATGCTACACGAAGATTTGCAAGAAAATCTCCCCACCCCCAACTACCCTTTACATGGAATTTTTTTCGAAAATTTTGATTTTCTCAAAAATGGCTCTAACGATTGTGATTAAAGTATCGTATATTAAAGATATTTACCTGACAAATAAAATGCATATCTTGAATTTTCTGGGAATAGCCGCTGAAGACTACTTTATTCTGGAGGAATTTTGCATAACCTCTAAACCGTAAGAAATGGACTAAAACCCACATAAAAATGCAGAAGAGTAATAATATGAAATTTAATAATCAATAAATTACACGAAGAATTCAAATTATTAATCGGGAAAAAAAAATTAATAAAGGATCCACATTTATTTTCATTTCTATTTTTGAGCACATTAAAACACACAATTTATGTTATATGATTTTTTTTCGAGGAGTTGGTCGTTTTTGAGATATTCCTTGTTTTTGGTTTCAGCTTTGAAAAACTTATACTTTTCTCATACAGGAATTTGTCAACTCGTGTCCATACAAACAAAGGAACTTCAGTCACCTCGTAACCAGCTTTTGACTTCACTTTAACTATGAGACTCCCATATTTCGCTTCCACTTACAAGGAAACAAGTAATAAGACCATTTCTGCTAATGTTTTCTCGATTAGCTTGAAATAAATAGAAGAATAAGCTTATTAGCAATAATTTGTTACGCAGAAGTAGAGAAAGTCATGTGAATGGAAGACATAACATTTTTTATTCTAAATTGGTTTTCATATTTGATAAGAGGTGTAAATAATCTTACTATATAAAAATGTAATCTCGTTTAACACCTAATTCTTAATATATTTTTTTTTTTGATGCAAACTATTTTTCTTGTTTTTGATTTTCATTTTCAAATTATTATACTGTTGTCAAATACCAGGTCAATATTTGTTCGTCCTTCTTTGTCATGCAAAGCCATTGCATAGCGATCCGCTCTTAAAACATTTAACTATCGCTTAGAGCTTACCGTATTTCCCTATTGTATGTGGGAGGAAACAGGAGACAATTTATGCTTATTGTTCTCTTGATTAATACAAAATAAAAGCAAATGTTTGTAAAAAATCTCATACAAGATGAATAGAAAAGGATTTCCTTTAACTTTCTCTACTACTTACCTATCTACGATAAGCAGAGGAAGTGTTGTTCCATACAAAAGTTGAATACCAAGATTTTACAACAAATACATGTTTTGACATTTCCAGAATCCAATCCAAAAAGAAAGACAAAACAAAAGCATCTTCATAAAAGTTTCATTGTGTTCATGTATGTGTGTGTAGGACAGAGAGAAGGAGACAAGAGTACAACTCAAAAACTAAAAGCCAGTCAAACAGTAAAGTTGTTATTTAAGTCCAGGTATGTGTGTGTAGGACAGAGAGAAGGAGACAGAGTACAACTCAAAAACTAAAAGTCTGTCAAACAGTAAAGTTGTTATTTAAGTTCAGGTATGTGTGTGTAGGCCAGAGAGAAGGAGACAGAGTACAACTCAAAAACTAAAAGTCAGTCAAACAGTAAAGTTGTTATTTAAGTTCAGGTATGTGTGTGTAGGACAGAGAGAAGGAGACAGAGTACAACTCAAAAACTAAAATTCAGTCAAACAGTAAAGTTGTTATTTAAGTTCAGGTATGTGTGTGTAGGCCAGAGAGAAGGAGACAGAGTACAACTCAAAAACTAAAAGTCAGTCAAACAGTAAAGTTGTTATTTAAGTCCAGGTATGTGTGTGTAGGACAGAGAGAAGGAGACAAGAGTACAACTCTAGAACTAAAAGTCAGTCAAACAGTAAAGTTGTTATTGAAGTTCAGGTATGTGTGTGTAGGACAGAGAGAAGGAGACAGAGTACAACTCTAGAACTAAAAGTCAGTCAAACAGTAAAGTTGTTATTTAAGTCCAGGTATGTGTGTGTAGGCCAGAGAGAAGGAAACAAGAGTACAACTCTAGAACTAAAAGCCAGTCAAACAGTAAAGTTGTTATTTAAGTCCAGGTATGTGTGTGTAGGCCAGAGAGAAGGAGACAAGAGTACAACTCTAGAACTAAAAGTCAATCAAACAGCAAAGTTGTTATTTAAGTCCAGGTATGTGTGTGTAGGCCAGAGAGAAGGAGACAAGAGTACAACTCTAGAACTAAAAGTCTGTCAAACAGTAAAGTTGTTATTTAAGTCCAGGTATGTGTGTGTAGGCCAGAGAGAAGGAGACAGAGTACAACTCAAAAACTAAAAATCGTCAAACAGTAAATTTGTTATTTAAGTTCAGGTATGCCCAATGGCTCCACGTGCATAACTTTATATGGAAATCTTTTTGTTTTGCTTTATTTTATAAAAATACCTCTACTCTCTCTCTCTCTCTCTCTCTCTCTCTCTCTCTCTATCTATCCTCTTTAGCCTCTCTTGCGGAGATTCTGGCTGATGACCCCAGAGCGGTAGACGTGGTATTCATGTTTTTATTTAAAGTACTTATTCCACTCAGGTTTTAGTTTTTTATTTGTGATGGTTGTTAAGTTATTGGTCTGTTTTTTAACTGTTTTATTTTTTCCTTTGTGTCTTTCAATAGATCTATGTTCTGTGTCTTTCATCCCTCTTTTTATCAATTTCCTGATTTTTTTTTACCAATATACTGTACTTTTAAACAGGATTTTTATCCTGGTTTTAGCTCTAATTCTATGTGTTCATTTTAAATATACTTTAGCTCCATTTATGGCTACTATTTGTTATTTTTAAGGACGCTAATGACCATAGAAGTGGTGCGCCCTAATCCCCAATCATCATCATCTCTCTACATATAACTTATGCACAACACTAAACGTAAGAGATAACCAAAATCTTCCTAAAAGAAAATCACGGACCTCCTTATGTCATATACGTTTTTTGTGGCATTAACTATTCCAGAAAATTTTATGTCAGATTCTCCAAGCCCCCAGTTCTATATGTGCTTCTCAGAGCACAAAGTTGTCTCAAACAATAGCGCTTACCTGAAGAATTTTCTGAAAATCTGAGAAAAATACAGATAATATTTTAATATTGAAAACTTATTGCTACGATACATCTGGATTCCTTTCATATGTTTTACCTTAATTATTTTTCCATATATATATATATATATATACGTTTCACAAATTTTAATTTCTATACGTAAGTCCTATATAAATGAAATCAGAATCTTTGGAAATGCGTGCTGTAATATAACTCCATAATGAGGTGCTATGACTAAGAGTAAATTATTATTATTATTATTATTATTATTATTATTATTATTATTATTATTATTATTATTATTATTATTAGTATTATTATTGTGTTGTTTTAATATTATTCGTCTCAAGTAATTTTTAATATGGCGATGGATATGTGAAATTTGTCTAAACATTATGAAAAAAATTAAATGATTATTACCTGTCTATACATTATGTGTACATAAAAAAACATTTTCAAAAAAATGTCCGTTCATATGCTTTCCTAACAGTGTGTGTGTGTGTGTGTGTGTGTGTGTGTGTGTGTGTGTGTGTGTGTGTGTGGGGACAGCATAACTCAAAAACGAAAACTCCGTTAAATACCAAACTTGGTATGCAACTTTAGTATCTTCCAAATATGCGACACGAAGATTTAAAAAAAAAAAATCTTTCTACCCCGAACTACCCTTTACGTGGAAAAATATTCGAAAACTTTTTTATTTTCTCAAAAATGGTTCTAACGATTTTGATTAAAATATCGTATTTTAGAGATATTTACATGATAAACAGAACGAATATTTTGAACTGACTGCCTCCGTGGTCGAGTGGTCAGATAGCTGACTTCTCGCCCGGAGGTACCGGGTTCGATTCCCGGCTGGGGTGGGAATTTTTCTTTAACCGGAATTATTCCCTATCCCCCAACGAGTCTGGAAGTATGAATGTGCGTGTGTTTATTAATATAAAGTTTAACCTAATGTTCTGAGCCTACAGTTTCACAAGTGAAAGCCCCCCTTGATGTTACAAATGAAGCAATAAAACAATACATTTTGAACTTTCTTCTGGATGAATTTTGTGGTATTTTGCACAACTGGTAAACGTAAGAGATAGAGAAACGCTTACTACACAAAACATGCAGATCTCCTTAAAATACAAATTTATGCCATGTACATTGAGCGTTTTTTAAATATTTCTTGTTATTTAGTTTCAGTTTTAAAATACTTATAATTTTCTCTCTCATACCAGAACTTGTCAACCCTTGGCCACGCAAAGAAACGAATTTCAATCCCAAAGCATTTTACATTTGACTGTCGGTTTATCCTGGTGTAACCCCTTGATTCCCTTCAACTTTTGAAAAAGCAAGTAATAAGATCGTTTCTACTAATGTCTACTTATCTCGATTGGCAGGAAGTAGATAAAAGAATAAGCTTTTTCTTTTGTGATTTGTTACAGAGAGGTAGAGAAATTTATGTGAATGGAGCACGTATATTTTCATTATAAAATAATATGTATTTTAAATATTAAGAAAATATGTTGTGTTTTACCTTTTCTACATCTACTATGTACATAATGTGTAGAGAAGGTTTTGTATTGCACCCACGAAATTGATGATACCGGAAATACGTGTTTTGGACCCCCTGAATCTATAAAAGCATTTTTAGAAAAATGTTCGTGTGTGTGTTTCTGTCTGTAGGCAGCATAGCTAAAAAGGAAAAGTCCGTTAAATACAAAACATGATATTTAAGTTTAGTATCTTCCAAGGATGGGACACAATATTTTCAAAAAATATTCCCACTCCCAACTACCCTTTACATGGGAAAAATTTTGATTTTATCAACGATTTTTATTACTATTTCGCATGTTTAAGAAATTTGCATGACACATAAATTGTATATTATGTCATATATATTTAGTGGTGTTGATCGTTTTCGAGATATTTCTTGTTATTGGTTCAGTTTTCTCATACGGCAGCTTGTCAACACACAAACAATCGGATTTCAATCCCATAGCAACCACATTTTAAAACATTATCGCTTTACCCTAGTAAACCCTTTTAGTTCGCTTCTGCTTAAAGAAACTAAGTAATAACACCGTATCTGCTAATATCTAGCATGAAATAGAAGAAAAACTCATTAACAATAATTTGTTACAGACATATAACATATCTACACAGAGATGTAGAGAAAGCCATGTGAATGGAACACTTTAGATTTTTCACTTGACTTTCGTTTGCTTTAACTACCATTTAACTGTATGCTTTAATCAAGGCTAACTTCAAACCTTGTTTTTACGAAAACGTTTTTAAAAAAGTAACTCACGGAAAACGCACGCAGATACACACACGCGAAACATTTTCTAAGAATGCATTGCTTAGATTCAGGTGTCCTCAGAATGGTATGTATCTATATCAGCTATTGTAGTAGGAATAGATGCAGATATACGAGCTTATTTCACAGGGACTACTGTATTGGATACTTTTTGGGGGCGATACGATACCTTCGCTACCTACTATGTACGTATATACATAGTGCTTGAACTTTACGGTATCATCAGAATTAAAGCTGCGGTAAGCCTGTACAACCAGATTGAAACATTATTGAAATTTGGAAATAGGTAAAATACCCGAAAAGTGAAGAATGGAAAATATTTTCACTCTGCACAATTAAATTTAGGCCCCGCTCAAGGTCCAAGAACTTTCACATTTAACCATTATATTATAGTAAGGACCTTAGCCAGCTGCTTACCAGGCAGGAGACCTGGGTTCGATTCCCAGTACCGGTATGGGGAGCCCTGGACCGGGGTGCACTCAGCCTCGTGAGGTCCCTGGGGGGCCAATTGAGGAGCTACTTGTTGGAGTAGTAGCGGTTCTAGGTTATGAGGACCGCATTAACCGGCCGGGAGGGATTCAAGGCGCTGACCACGTCTCACCCTACAATACTGCACCCCATCCATGGATCGAGATGGAGGACACAGCGACCGGGCGATTTCTTCAACTCTTCACTTGTTTAAGTTTTGAAAACTAAAAATCATATGATGTTCAACTGGAATTATTTAGATGATAGCCATTCCATATCATTGCATCTTTAAATTTTTTATTATTCCGACATCTGTCGCATAAAAAGCATAACAATTTGCAGAAGTCTCTAGACTAGATCATACTCCGCAACTCTGTCTCTGAAAACCACATTAGAACTTTACAATTATTGGACAGGTAGAGTCAGATTGAAAAATGTAATGCCACCGCCGGGATTTGAACCACGGATCTCCCGGTCTCTATCCCGTTACTCTACCACTGAGCTACCATGGCAACATGCTATGCCGGTATGTTGCAAAATTCAATGCTATACCGGAATGCTGCCATGGTAGTTCAATGGTAGAGCAACCGGCTAGAGATCCGTGCTTCAAATCCCGGCTATGGCATTGAATTTTTCAATCTGACTCTACCTATCCAACGCCTGTCCTTCACACGGTTTCTGTGAGAAAACAATTAAAATTATCACAATTTACAATTATTGTTGATACGACACATTTCACGAACGTCATATTCAGATCATCCACGAGTTAGATACATTTTATGAAATCTTAGCATTATAAAAGGTAGGTAATGAATCCTGTAATAATTTATATATATATATATATATATATATATATAATTTGGCATTAGAATTACACCTATTTGTCTCTGCTCGACTGCTGCTTATAGCAGTGTGCATTTGCTACAACAGGCTGTTCCAACTCGACTCACTAAGAGTATTCGCCTGTATGCAAATACAGACCTCGGAGGGGAGCATGATAACAAATACGTCACTGGGCGAACGTCATGGCCAGTTCATTCCAACATTGATCAGCCATGACGATAGGTTACATTAGTGACAAATTTTATTGTATTTTGCAAGCAGACTCCTGTGAGTGGTGATAAATTCGCTCCTATTTTGGCGCGCATGCAAGCTGGAACTTCTACACTACAGAGAAAATGGCATGGATAGCTGCATTTTTTACAGCCGACATCTTATTGCTAATCTAATATCTAATTTACCTTTGGGAGCAACTGGATGAAGAGTCGATGGACCCAAGGCCTCATGCGATGCGTCACCGGCGACCGGAAGTTGACATTGAGCACTGCGATGGTGACGACGACGGAGAGCGTTACGAGGACCATGGTGAAGAGGAGATACTTGCCGAGAAGAGGGACCGTGAGCGAGGTTGGCGGGATGATCTCGGCGAGTAGGAGGAAGAACACGGTGAGCGAGAGTAGGATGGAAATACACAGCGACACCTTTTCGCCCGAATCCGACGGCAAGTAGAACACCAGCACGGAGAGGAAGGAGATGCCCACGCAAGGGATGATGAGATTCACGGTGTAGAATAGCGTCTTGCGGCGGAGCGTTATGTTGAAAATGATGTCGGGATAAGGTTCCTCACAGCAACTGTAGAACTTCTCGTTCCTCACGGCTGGCACCCTCATGATGTCCCACTCGACGGATAGATAGTAATCCTGCAGGTCGATTCCCACGTCAATTGTATCGGAGTCCGGCGACTGCGCGATGTGCCTCAGATCCACCTACAACAAAATCCTTATTACTTTCTCTATACGTAGTGTATAGACAAGGTATTGTATTGCACCCAAAAATTCCATACCAAGATTTCACCGGAAATATATGTTTTGAGACCCCCTGAATCCAAGAGAAAAACACTTTTGGAAAAATGTCCGTGTGTCTGTCTGTGTGTAATTGTGTGTGTGTCTATGGGGTATAGCTCAAAAACAAAAATTCCGTTAAATACCAAACTTGGCATTTAAGTTTGGTATCCTCCAAGGATGCGACACAGAGGTTTTCAAGAAAATCCCCCACCCCAAACTACCCTTTATATGGAAAAAATTTCGAAAATTTTGATTTTCTTAAAAATGGCTCTAACGATTTTGATTAAAATCTCGTATATTTAACATACTTACTTCATAAATAATTTTCTGGGAATAGCCTCTGAAGACTACTTTATTCTGGATGATTTTAAAGACTTTTGCATAACTGCTAGACCGTAAGAGATGGACAAAAGCTTACCACACAGAAAATGTAGAGCACATTAAAGCACACAATTTATGCTATATACATTTTTTTTTCGTGGAGTTGATCGTTTTTAAGATATTCCTTGTTTTTAGTTTCGGCTTTGAAAAACATACTTTTCTCATACAGGAATTTGTCAATTCGTGTCTATACAAACAAAGGAACTTCAGTCACATGGCAACCAGCTTTTGACTATCACTTTAACCTATGGTACTCCCTTATTTTGCTTCTACTTATAAGGAAGGAAGTAATAAGACTATTTCTGCTAATTTTTTCTCGATTAGCAGGAACTAAATAGAAGCATAAAATTTTTAATAGGATTTTTTTTGCAGAAATGTGGAGAAAGTCATGTGAATGGAGCACATTAGAATTTATTATTTTATATTGTGCTATCAGAAGGCCTACAATGAAAATTTAGGTACCATTTCCCCAAACACTTTATGCAGCAAAACATTGAAAATTGTTTTACATGTAGTATAATCTGAACTCTGAAGAGAACACATTTTATGAGCTATAACTCTGTAAAATTAAAAATATATATATTTATGTGTTCCATTCACATTACTTTCTCTACAAATTATTGCTCCTTTATCTACTTACATCGAGATAAACATTATCAGAAATGCTTATATGCTAAGTACAAAGGGAATAAGTTAACACACTAGGCTAAAGAGCTAACCAAATATTTTAAAAAGTCGTTTGCTATGCGAAATTACTGAAATTTGGTTTTCACTTTGCACGGCCAGGAGTAAAACAAGAAAGATAAAAATAAAGGTAACCTCCCGTTTTGAAAAGTTGAAGTAGCTTTAAGGAATATCTCGGAAATGGTTAACTCTACAAAAATATAAAGCTCATAAATCGGAATATCTCGGAAATGGTTAACTCTACAAAAATATGAAGGACATAAATTGTAATATTTCGGAAATGGTTAACTCCACAAAAATATAAAGGATATCAATTGCGTGTTTTATGTAGATTTAATTAAATTTCTATTCTTAAACTTTTATCTTTCTCATCAGTTAGTCATGTTGGATGAAGGTTAACTTCCATAATTATAGGAATAAGCTTATGATTAACATATTTGTTCATTTGCAACATCAATGTTACTTGCATTATCTTTTTAACAAACATCATTAATAATGTATCATAAATTTCACAAAGATTTAATTCATTAAAGGAGTTGTTGTTATGTGGTAATTTATTTTTATGCAGTAAGTTTTTGTCTATCTCTTACAGTTTAACAGTTATGTAAACTTCATCCAGAAGAAAGAGGTCTATTCCCAGACTATACCCAGAAGATTCAAGATAAATATTTTATTTGCCATGAAGGTATGTTTAATATACGGCATTTTAATCAAAATAGTTAGTCATTTTTGAGAAAAGCAAACTTTTAATACATTTTTCATGTACACAAACACACCGCATACAGAGACTTACACTGTCCTTTTGCCAAAAATGTGTTTATTTAAATTCAAGGGTCCTCAAAACATGTATTTCTGATGGAATACCGATATAAAATTTTTGTATGGAATGCATTACCTTCTCTATATACCATGTACTTACTTAGTACGTGTAGAGAGAGCAATAATTGAAATAAATAGTAGCATTTGTTATTAATTTTAATTATTTAGCAAAGTGTTTTCAATATTAGCATTACTTAGCCCGCAGGACTTACAGGCCAGCGCCTGGGTTCGGATACCTGTTGAGCAGCAGAGAGACCCTAGAATAGTGACCAGCAAGAGAAGGAACATGTAATAAAGATGACATTAAGGCGAATATGGAGCAGATGATGGAAAGCCCGGAGAAAACCCGACCAGATGCCGTTGTATCCACCATAAATCTGTCCTCTGTGTGAGAGGAAAGCGGCTAACCTCCCAGACACGTCATGAGCCATTGCCACGCATTAAAGTACATCCTATGGGAATCCGTTTTATTTCTCTGACAGGATATATTGTAAATTATGACAGATTTTTTTCTCTTTTTCTTTTCCCCCTTACAAAAATAAGCAGTTGGAGGTTCAGCCTGGTTTACCTATGTGTATTGCAATAAATTATTTATTTCTCATTAAAGTTATGCTTTATGTATTCATAAATGTTTACTGTCATCCTTACTAGCAGAGTGGTTATTATAAATCGTAAACCAAATTGTATTCCTTGTAAGATTACACACAAAAGCGTAAAATAAAATGATCAAACATATTAATCTTTCTACCAACGTCTATTCAGTAGGCAAGGATGATTTTTTTTTAACATTTGCGGAAGCGAGCCTCAACAACCTCCTTTGAAAAATTCATGTTTCCTACGCTAGCCATTATAATAATGATTTCACTTATAATTCTCACAGACGTAATTGCAAGTCACATTTTCCGATAGACATAAATTCTAGCATCAGCGTTGCAGCACTTCATGACACATTTTGAAATAAACGAGCAGTTAAATCGGTCAGCAACATAACAGTTAAATCGGTCTCAGGATAAACGAGAACAAGCTAATTTTATCAAGTATACAAACACACACACATACGCATACACACATGAGGTTTAGGCGTCTTCGGAATATAATACTCGTTTCATTTTGCTGCAGTTATTTTAGTATGTTGCTGTTTTGTAAATGTTAGCGGCTTCTTTTACTTTGTGTTCGACCAAAAGCAGAAACGGTGTAACAAGTGACGATCAAGATGTCGCCGTACACTTTCAAATCTAAACTATCTGTGGTTTGCTTGCAGTGGCATATACCGTCGCAATTATGGTATACTGGTTGGGCCTTGGCGAAACACAGTACCTTTCTCATGTAAATAAAAAAAAGCACAAGCTCTAGTGATCTGGTCACATATAGAGTTTGTAATAGCACATGTGATGGGACAGAGGTTCAGGTTGTGATAATCGGCTTGTTCATTATACTGAATTAGGAAGTGATTGTGAGTGAGTTTGATAGTCAAGTTTTCTTTGATATGCAGGGCTGGAGGTGAATAAGTGAAAATAATTTGAAATCTAGCAGAGAACAATGAGTATAACACATACGTGTATCTTATTTTGTTCGCTTAATACCAACAGTAAGAGTATTGTATACATTCAGCACAAATTTCATGTCTAATGTGTTTTGAACGGTCGTACTCTTTGTTTCTCCAGTGGTTACATAATCACCTAACCGCCACCTGCTGTGTTTTGTACAACTCGCACACCACCAACCAGCATTCAAGTGATGCATAGTCAGGAAACAAGGGACCTATTCACTCGCCAAGTTTTCTTTACACAATAAATGGCTTTATATGTGCTGAATTAGCAGATATTCATTTCATTTACGCCGTTACTGAGGAATTTGACAATGCTAGATTTCTAAACCATTTTCTAGCAAAACAAAAAAATAATAAACTAAAAGAAAGAAAACTCCTAAACTGCAGTAACAAAGAATGTATGACACAAGTTGATTTTGAAATTTAAAGAACGAAAGTGTTTACATATTGGTTTGAGATAAGTATTTGCTCAATAAAATCAAATTTAAATAAATATAATAATACCATTGTGTACAGTATTTTACGTTGAACACTGAATACACTGAGAATCCTAATCAAATAATGTTCCATGAATCAAGAATATATGGTTACAATGGTTGAAGTTTCAGATCCATCGATATTTTTCCCTCTCATCACACTGATTATAGTCGGGCAGGCCAAAGAGTAGGGGAGGATCAGACATGTGACCTGTTACGTAAACAATCACTGAACATCTGAGATAGAGAGTAACAGCCATCCCAAAACATCGTGAAGTTTTCCTCATTAACATTAGCTTAAAAAATAGCGAAAAAATTGTAAATACTGGATCATCCCATCGTGCTCAAACGTTGATGAACATATTTGCACTTATTCACCTCCCACCCGTATATAGGACTTATCTTAAAGCAAAATCTTGGGTGCGACAAATGCATAGCTAGAAATAAGGAAGAGGGCGATTACAAGACACTGCGACCACTGAGGCACCTTCCATAGCTAAAGAGAGAGAGAGAGACACTTGAGGAAACTAGTGCACACAGTTAATCTCCTAGAGTAGCTAACCGGCACTGCAAAATCCAGCTTCTTTCACTTACAACTGACCCTTGCCCAAAGAGGATGCATATGGACTAATTGTGAAATGCAAAACTATATGCAAATTGGTTGAATTTAAAATATATGTAAAAATCAGTCATTATTTTGGTTCTTCAAAAGCTAAATATTTCACTCTTCATTAAAAGTAAAAACACGACATAATTGGCCCTACTGGAGGCCACAGCGATGCAAATAAGTTTGATAAATTTCTGTAAGCGTCTAACACATTTAATTTTGAAGTATCTCTGCATAGTGCAAAAAAAAAACAAAAAAAAAAAAAAAACTGTTGTTTAGATTGTGAAGAGCTGATATATCAAGTTTTGTTATTTTAGATTCCAGAATTTTTACAGTCGCGTTTAAATCCTCAACATCTAGCAAAATAAATTCTATCGAGATTGTGCGGCCAATTTTATATAGAGCTGAAGCAGCAAGTAGTTTTGGTTGTTTTATCAGAACACGTGTATACTCCGCTTAAATTTGCTGTGCTTCACCTGTGGTAGAACTCAAATTATCTGCAATTTGAGGCTTACTCGACATTCCCAACGTCTGTTTGAGCTCTTCTGAACACACCTGGCCTCGCTTCTAAAGGGATTTAAATTAGCAGTACTACAGATATGCTCTTTGAATAGCTTTGATTATTAAATAATAAAAATCCGATACATCCTTTCACACGACTTCCTCTCTCTATGCTGCGAGCAAACAAAAGAATGTTATTTTATTTCCATAATGCTAATCAGGATAAACATTCCCAGGAATGATCTTATTATTTAGCTCCTTAAAGTAGAAGGGAAATAAGACAGTAATCAAATACTTTAAAAGATGTTGCTATGTGATTTTCAATGAAATTCGATTTTTTTCCATGGCCAGGAGTAAAAAAAAAAAAAAAAAAAAAAAGAGATATGAAATGGATGAGCATTTCCCATGCAGAAAAGTTAAACGCGTTTTAACATTGGAATCAATAACATGGAATATCTCGGAAATAAATAACTCTAAAAACAACTGTATATGACATGTTATGTTATCTTTTAACGAGATCTATGTTTTTTTTATGTAGTAAGTATTTTCTCTATCTCTTCGGCTTCCTAGTTGTGCAACAATCCTTCATAATGAATCATTAGAGCAGTTTTTTTAGAAAATTTTGAAAAATGTTCCAAGTAAAAGATAGTTTGGATTGGTTGGATGTTTTTGAAAATCCTTGTCACATCCTTGGTAAATATTAAACTTAAATACGAAGTTTGGTATTTAGCTACCTACTATTTTTCGTTGTTGAGTTATGCTACTCACAGGCAAATACACACATATAGACCTCTATAACTGCTTCTAGAGATTTATCGGTCTTCAAAACATGTTTTCTCATGAAACATTATTATTGAATTTTTTGGGTGCAATACGATACCTTCTCTACTAACTGTGTACAATGTACATACTTTAGACAAAATAAAGAGTAAAAATATAGAAAGAGGTGATTGCTTAAATTTTGCACAGTGTATAGATTATAGTAGCAGCAGTATTTTATTATTAAGTTTGCAATAATACAATATTTGCGTCAAACAGTCACAGTGATTGTACATGCTGTCTAGAAATACTTGAATTTAGACTATTAGCTATATATTTATTTTACATATCAAAGCAACATTAGAAATACACACACAAACACATATACACACAAACACATATACACACACAAACACATATACACACAAACACATATACACACAAACACATATACACACACAAACACATATACACACAAACACATATACACACACAAACACATATACACACACAAACACATATACACACAAACACATATACACACACAAACACATATACACACAAACACATATACACATACAAACACATATACACACAAACACATATACACACAAACACATATACACACAAACACATATACACACAAACACATATACACACAAACACATCTACACACACAAACACATTTACACAAAAACACATATACACACAGACACATATACACATACAAACACATATACACACACAAACACATATACACACACAAACACATATACACACACAAACATATACACACAAACACATATACACACACAAACACATATACACACAAACACATATACACATACAAACACATATACACACAAACACATATACACACACAAACACATATACACACAAACACATATACACACACAAACACATATACACACAAACACATATACACACAAACACATATACACACACAAACACATATACACACAAACACATATACACACACAACACATATACACACACAAACACATATACACACACAAACACATATACACACAAACACATATACACACAAACACATATACACACACAAACACATATACACATACAAACACATATACACATACAAACACATATACACACACAAACACATATACACACAAACACATATACACACACAAACACATATACACACAAACACATATACACACACAAACACATATACACACACAAACACATATACACACAAACACATATACACACAAACACATATACACACACAAACACATATACACATACAAACACATATACACACAAACACATATACACACAAACACATACACACACAACACATATACACACAAACACATATACACACACAACACATATACACACACAAACACATATACACACAAACACATATACACACAAACACATATACACACACAAACACATATACACACACAAACACATCTACACACACAAACACACATACACACACAAACACATATACACACAAACACATATACACACACAACACATATACACATACATATGCTGGCGTGCTAGGACAACAGAACCATACAACAATAAAAGAAAGAACACTTTTATATCGCACATAAGCACACTTACACTCATAACTACACCGTGTATTAGTCAAACACCAAATAAGACTGTACAATACTTACACAAATATTTTATCTCTTAGTGCACAAACTTCCATTAGGTATGTGCCCAGACGTTGCCAGTTTTGGCTGTTTAGAGTTAAATCCCAGAATGCTGTCCTTCGTCTGTTTGAAGCTAAAAATACTTCCAGCAGTAATGTTTTCCTAACATCCTCCATCTGCACCCAACCTGCCAAAATATGCGTCCAGTCTTCCTGATCATAATGGACAAATCCGCCTACCAGCTTCGTCAACTACCTTACGTGTTTTCCACCCTCCCAACCTCAGCCACAGAGCCCGTGGTTAGACCACTGGCCTCTCACCTAGACGGCTCGGGTTCGATCCCAAGTGACCGTATGTGAGATTTGTGGGGACAAAGCAGGGCTGGGTCGGTTTTTCTACGGGTTCTCCGGTTTTCCCCGCCATGAATTCCACTGGTGTTCCATCTTCATTCATATATCATCAGTGTCACCGCCTGCGGTGCCATAAGTAGTTAAAGCAGTCGTTAAACACTACAAAAAACAAAACAAAAAAACAAAAAAAACCTTAGCCACGCTATTGCCGACCTTTGTTTTATACCCAATTTTAACATATATGTTTCTTTACTTTTTATTTCGTTTTGTAACTGCAATGTCGATTTTTTTCTACATAGTATTAACTGCAATCACCCTCTAGGAAATATAAAAGCGAAATATATTTCATAACTCATGGGCTATCTCGCTCTGATCTGTGAAATAAAAGTAGCAGCGTTTGGTTTAGTAAAGAAACCTCAGATAATAAAGGTTACAAGTAATATTTGAAACTGAATATCTGCTCAGCGAAGTGAGAGGCTTAAAGATTAAGAAACAACAAACAACGGAGAGAAAAAAGAGAAAATTAATGATGTTCAAAAGCAGCAAAAATTAGGTAACACAAAACATTTAATTTTCATAATCGTTTTAAACATGAACAAAATACTTATTTACTTATTTTATACTTATTTTCCATTTTTGTTAGTTATATTAAATGTTCACTCTAAGTTGTTGATTCAATAAAATAAACATGTTTTTGCTGCATAGAAACCTTAGAAAATAGTTGTGTGTTCAAAAAGTAAATCCATAAGCATACGCCAGTCATTAAATTACTTGCTTTATGTACGAGCTCATAAGAAGAAATAGAACATTTTGAGAACATTAGAAATGCATTTGATTTCGCTATAATGGAAGTTAACTCTGCTAGCTTCTCAGTGTCTTAACAAAATTAACAACTGTTAACAGATTTTATTCAAGAAGAGTTCAGTAAATTAAATGACTTCTACTTTTTTTGTAGTGATTAACGCCCGCTTTAACTACTTACGGCACCGCAGGCGGTTGACTTCTACTGCAACACTGCTTAAACTTGTTAGCATATGCACATTATATACGTGATAACGCTTCAGACGCAACAATTTTAAAGCTGGAATACCAGCATGGTAAACAGTCTTGGATATTATCATTGCTGATAGTAGACAAGTTTAAGGTTTCTGATCTAAGGAACAATATAAATGTTTGTAAATTTCCATTTCATTTCTTAGTGGCTTATGGTCAATAAGATCGGGAGTTTTTTGAGCTGATTAATTTGAGATGTCAATAAATCACTTACACTACTGAATGTAGTGAATATCAATCTTTTTACATGAGTACAATTATGCACATTTTAAAACCAGATAGGCAATTGGTATCCTTATAATCATGCCTACTTCGGTTTGAACTTTATACTAGTACATTGATTTAATACCCCCCCCCCCCAAACACACCACAGATATGAAATCTGGAACATGAAAGGAACTTTCCCTTCCAATCCAACCAATAGGAATGTACTGTTTAATTGAGCAAGTACTCGGATGTATGTTCAAGAGGTATTATTTTCTGATAGAATGCCTCAATGAAGGCCAGGTAACTGGATCAGCAACAGGTATCTATCTACTAATAAAGCCGTTGTCCTTATTCATAGATCAATATCCAGCGGAGCTTAAAAACCACATTTCGTCTTTCAAACTATAGACTTTTAAATAATGTTATCACTCTTTCCCCTGCAACCAATAAACAGCGGTTTAATTTGCCTTAAATGTTTCTGATCTTTCTCAGTTTGATATTTATAGCTTCCCAAATGTTCTTAATTGCTCTAGCAACATATTAAAACAAATTTAGGCAATGGCATCCTTCATTCGCTCTTAGCCTGCTCAAATCAAGGATTGGAAAAATAACAAATCAAGTAGAAAAGCTATCCTGGACAAAAACAAACCAGAAAATTGCTTTTAGTATACTCTATCCTCACATCTACTGACTGAGTAAAACAGGAATGTGGAAAGCAGTTGAATTAGTTTCTGAAAATGGTCACTTCAGGAAAAAGCTAGGTAAAGTCAGGTTCTACAAGGATGAATAAGACTGCCCATTTCTGATAGAAAAGATGCATACCCCCTTTATAACCAGAGAATATCTATGAAAGGATGCTGACTTTGGAATCAATATATTGTAACCTTTTCAGGGAATAGGTTTTTGAAAACAATGAAAGTATCCTTTCTGGTGCAGAATAAACGTTTTAGACTTACGTGCGAGATATCGATAAAACTCCAATATAAATCACCCGTTATCTAATCTAATCTGCTCAAACAATTTCACAAGAAAATACATTTCTTAGTAATGTTTGTTCCGAGAATCTGCTGAAGACCTTCCATTAATAGTGGACTCTCGTATCAACCTTTCTTTTATAATTGCCTTTATTTTTGTTTGTCTCTTACATTCTGAGTTCTAAAAGAGAGAGAGAATAAGCTTGGGGCACATGACCTATTAATTTATCATCTTCGTCTATCTCTGGGACACTCTTCAAGTGACCAGGTTAGCCCCTTCTTGAAGTAGACAAGATGGTGGTAGGAAAATACGTTTTAATCCTCTTAAGATTTCTCCCTTAAGAGATTACGTCATAGGAGGGAGAGCGTCTTAGCAGCACTAATGACGTCGTAATCTCAAACTGGCGTGTAAACCATCCTCCAAATCCACCCAGTGACAGAATATGGTGGTGCTGCACCAAGCCGAGGGATACGCAACACCCCTGTTGCGTAATGTCCTATATCAGAGCAGCATACGTTTATTCTTTATGCTTATGAAATATCATCACTTGAGTTGAACAAATAACAAATGATGTAGGATTTGTGTGCCATAAGGGTCGCAAACTACAAATTACACGAAATGTAGAGTGAAGCTCAGTGTTATAGATGTTCTTTCTGACTATATTTAAACATTACCATGAAGAATATTTTATAACACATATCAGGTAATAATATAGCAGTTTACGAAATGCTGACATGTTAGCAACAGAAATATTCGAAATTTTCAAGGGTCCAATATCGTTATAAATAACACTTCGTTCATAAACAATAAAAATATGATTTGCTATATTCAAATAACTTTCTCTACCTATTTTGTAACTAACTGCTCCGGTAAAACCTTATCGTTCTCCTACTGATCGACACAAACGCGTTCGAAGTTACTGTTTGCTTATTTCTTTGTAGATAGGAATATACTGGGCTGTCTGATAAGTCCTGGGCCTCTCAATGAAAACAGAATTTAATTTCTTTTTTTATTTCTCAACACAATCTCCTGAAAGGCTAATACATTTGTTATATTGGTATTCTAATTTAATTAAACCATATCTGTGGTGCGATTTATCAAGGTCCTCAAATAACTGTTTACCGCATCAATAATCGCCTCGTTGCTGTGAAATCTTCGCCCTCCAAGAAATTTTTTGAGGTTTGGGAACAGGTGGTAGTCACTGGGTGCTAGATCTGGCGAATAGGGTGGATGTTCATGAAATTTTAATTTTAATTCTCACATTTGTACCAATGCAATGCCTGAACGATGGGCCGGAGCATTGTTGTGATGAAACAAGTTGTTGTTGTTGTTGTTTTTTTTTTATGCCAAATGAGATCTTTTTCTTTTCACCTCATTACTCAAAGGTTGCAGTAAGCTTGCGTAGCGGTCACCAGTGATACTTTTACCCTTTTCCAAGTAATCAATAAAAATAATTCCCTGTACATCCCAGATAACCTTGTTAGGTGACACAATGGACTTTACCTTGGTTTAGCTTGCGCAATCCATTGTTTTGGCTGTGATTTACTTTCTGGAGTGTAGTGACGTATCCAAATACCATCCATAATAATAAGTCGTCTAAAAATGTACTGGGATTTTTACGGTTGAGCTCCACATTTTTAACAGAACCAGCAACTTTTGATCAGATGTCAACAAATGCGGCACCCATCTTGAACAGAGCTTGTGAAAGCCCAAAACATTACTTAAAATATTACCTGCACGTTCTTTTGATATGTTTACAGCCTCTGCTATCTCAAACAGCTTTAATCTGCGGTCCTCCAGTACTAAACGATGCATTTTTTCAATAATCTCTGGAGTTGTCACTTCTACAGGGCGCCCAGAGCGAGGTTCATCACTAGTGCTCGTACGTCCCATTTTAAACTCTGTAATTCACCATTGCATATGAAGGGGCAGAGTATTTGAATGTGCTGCCCATTTGCTCCTTGATTTCTTTAGGCGGTAAGCTTTTCAAATGGAAATATTAATCACTGCTCATGTTTCCAAATCCTGTGAAAACTCTAAAGTTGTCTTGTTTAAAATGCTGTCATTCGAAAACTAAACAAGCTATTAACCTAAACTATGGATACAAGCTAATCTAGAGTTAAACTTTACGATGCTGCCGTCTAACTGGTCTAATGGCGCCATATCTGTGTGAGGCCCGGGACTTATCAGCCGACCCTCGTATTAAGCTAAATTGTTAGGCAAGTCGTTTAAAAGGTGATGGCTCGGTGATAATATCGAAATTCTGTTTAGTACTAAAAATGATGATTTCCATTTGAGAACAAAATTTAAACTGGCAACAAGAAATATCATGGAAATGCTTAACTTTTACTATAAAAACGGTATGTAACATAAAGTGAGATATATATTTTGATGTAATGTGTGTAATGTAACGGTTATTTTGAATGAGGGGATTTTCTTATAAATCTTTGAATAACATCCTTAAATCTCAAATTCAGTATTTAATGGACCTTACGTTTTTTGAGTTATGTTGTTTACTGACACATACACACACGGATTTTTTTTTTTATTATTCAGTGAACTTCAAAACACGTATTTCTGGTCAAATCTTGGTATAGAGTATTTCGGTGGAATACAATATATTCTCTATCTAATATTCACGTTGTACATGGTAGAGAAAGTAAAAGGAGAACATTAATTTTGATCTGAGGAACTTAACCTGGAATAAAATGAAAGAATAACTGCACGTTGTCAATATTCTGTGAGCCTATGCGTAGGGACAAAAAAAAAAAAAAAAAAAAAAACTCATAGAGAAAAAATTGACAAAATATGACGTTTCTTACTAAAATAATAAGAAAAAGTTCGAAATAGTTATAAAGTAAAATAACAATTAAATTAAAATTATAGATTGCAATTAATCTATATGCGTAGAATGTAATAAAAATGCATTTTTGCTTTCTCTACGTAGTATATGTAAGTAGATTCCACTACACCCAAAAATTTAATACCGAAATTTCACCGGAAGTACACCTTTGTGGGTCTCCTGAATCCAAAGATAGGCATTTTTACTCTCTTTAGCACATATGTACATTCATAGTAGCTAGAGAAGGTATTGTATTTCTCCCAAAAATTCGATATCGATATTTAACCGGAAATACAATTTTTGTGGTCCACGGCATGCGAAAAAAGTATTATTAGAAAAAGGACGTGTGTGTCTGTGTATTGTATAGATAAAAAACAAAAAGGCTGTAAAATACCAAGCCTGGTATATATTGACTAACTTCCAGCGATGCGACACGAAGATTTTTAAGACCTCGAACTACACTTTACATGGAGAATGTTTTGACAATTTTATTTTTATCAAAAACGATTCCAACGATTTTGATTAAAATACCGTATGCTAAGATATCACCAATAAAATTATATTTTGCGTTTTCTGGCAATAGTCTTTGAAGACCTCTTAATTCTGATTGTGTTTTTCAGAATTTTGCATAACGATTAAACCGTAAGGGATAGAAAAGAACATGACTCACAAAAAATTTAGATCTCGTTAAAACACAATTTTCTTGCAGAGTTGACCCTTAACGAGATATTGGTTTCAATTTTAAATTACCTAACTCTTCTCAAACAGGACCATGCAAAGCAAACCGAACCTCATTCGTTTCACACAGCGACCTTTGACAATCAATTTAGCCTAATTTATTCTCTTATTTCCCTTCTACTTACAAAGAAGCAAATACTAAAACCAATTCTGCTAATGATCATCTCGATTACTTTGACATAGATAAAAGAGTATAATAGGTTGTATCTGGAACAGCTAGAGAATATTAAGTGAATGGAACACATCTGACTTTAGAAAAGGTCCGTGTGTGAATACGATAACTCAAAAACGAAAAGTTGGTAAAATACCAAACATGATATATAGCTTAGTATCTTCCAGACTTTTAGGTAAAATCCCCTCACCCCAAACTACCCTTTGCATGGAACAATTTCGAAAATGTTGACTTTCTCAAAAATGGTTCTAATGATTTTGATTAAAAACCGTATATTAAATATATTTACATGATAAATAAAATGTATACCTTGAATTTTATGGAAATAGGCTGTGAAGACCTATTTAGTCTGGATGAATTTTGCTCAATTTTGCATAACTGGTAAACCGTAAGAGATAGACAAAAACTTACTACACATTTATTTTAGATCTCGTTAAAATACAATTTATGACATATATAGCTTTGGTGGAGTTTATTCTTTTTAAGATTTGCCTTGTTGTTGGTTTCAGTTTTAAAATATTTAAACTTTTCACATGCGGGAATGTGTCAAATCTTGGCAATGCAACGTAACAAATTTCATCCACATGACAAAGTTTTTAAAAGAGTTGACTATCGCTTTAGCCTAGTGTATTCCCTTTTTAGCTTCTACTTAAAAGGAACTAAGTAACAATATCATTTCGGCTAATGTTTATCTCGATTACATGAAGTAATTAGAAGCATACGCTTTTTAGCAATAGTTTGTTACCGAGATATAGAGAAAGCCAGGTAAATGAAACACAACATACTTTAAGTAATGGATGTGAAGCCCCAGCTTTAGGGAAAATAAACATGTCAAAACAATTTAAATTATTTAGATTCTCATGCATCATATAGAAAAGACGCTATACTTTTTTTCAAGTCTACTCCATTTCTTGGAAAGTGTGGTACGACGTGCTTCTTGGAAAGTTTGACATGAGTTTTCTAATTATTTTTAATAGAATCGCGGAAGCTCTGTTCATTGGAAATGGAAAGTGCTTTAAAACCGAATAAATATATAAAAATATTGCTAAATATTAAAATTTTACCCAAACGTCATCAAATACTATATTATCACATACTTTGAATTCCAAAAATTGGAAAATGTAAAGATCTGTTCAGATAAAGGTCAAGAAACATCACAAAGTGGTATCAGGAGTACGAGGTTTAATTTGGGTATCGTCGTCTTTATTTGTTTTTATTCCGTGTTAATTATGACCGTGGTATTAAATCCATCCTTTCATTGAAAGTCTTTTGAGGTAGGTATTCATGGCGGTGACATTATACCAGCAGCAGATGCTACAACAATTTTGGATTCTTCGCGTCAGGTAAAAGATTGCCCATAATTAAGCTAGCTTATTGGTTGTAGATTCTCTTGCATTGTGTGATAGAGCTTTGGAACCCTTTGTTGATTGGGATTCGCGGGAATCCTTCTCTTGAGCACAGATACGTAGACTTACGGCACGTTTGAGTTCAACGTGTTGATTATTTCATTAAATATTTCCATAATGTAAATTTTTCTCCACCTTTGTCTTCCTTTCAATCCGGGATTACGGTTTGCTGAATCGAATAGCGGAAAAGGTGGGCAGTGAGAATTGGGCCCAGTACCAATGGTGTTGTCGAGCCCTCGTCCCTCATTGAGATTACGTCATCTGTTACAACGTTATGTCGAATCTTGCGGGAAGTTACCAGTAACCGACGCGAACTCAGCTTTGGAATTTCTTAAGTTTCTTAGGGTATTTATATGCTGTTCCAATTTCACAACAATATGAGCTTATTGCAGCTAAATCTACTGGAACAGTTGTGTTACTGCTCACTGCGGGAACCCAGGTAGACCTAAGCGAACCCTTTGAGGATACAATAGTTGCCCAAATGTTGCATAACTAATTAGGGCAGTCTACTACCGTGAACAGTTGCGAATGGAAGGTAATTTGTCGTGGGCATCAAAATTAAAGAAAGGGTTGGAAACCATTGGGATGGGAGACATTTGGATGGCGGGGCAGGAAAACAGGCGAAGTATTTGGAGAAAAATTAAGAAACGTCTCTGTGATATTGACAGACAGCAAATAATTGCGCAATGCACAGAGAAGGTGTCATTAGAAGTACAGTCTGGGCTGAAATCGGAGTGGGGTATGGAGCAATACATCAAAACAGGTACCAAACTCATTAGAGAGGGGCTTGCGTGGATTAGACTAGGAGCATGGAGGAGCACGAAAATTTCTGACGAGAATGGTACGAGAATCTGTCCCATTTGCGAGGAGGAAGAGTCGTGGACTCACATCTTGGCAAGATGTAGGGGTACGGAGGAATGACGGGAAAAATATTTGCCGCGATTTTTTACCACTGCGAATGTAGGGATAGAAGCATGTTGGACGCTACTGGCAGGCACGGAAAACATGGGCGGGCTAGGTAAATTTATACTTAAGGCAAGACAGCTGAGATCTGAGGAGGCTGCCAATAGAGAAGGGGGGGGGGATAAGATCAACTAAACAAAAGTGACTACAATGTTCTACATACATGTATATTATGTAATACTTAGGTCACTATTGTGCTAGGGTTGTATATATTATGTGTATAGTCTTTTAAGTGTAATTATCTATTATAAGAGGGTGCATTTATGAAGGTATACTCTGTGCTGTAAATTGAAATTGCTATATTTGAATATCTTAGTATCTTTATTTTCGGATTCACTCTTAATTTTTATTGTTGTTTAATATTGCTTTTGACTGTGTATTTTCTTTGTCTTTTTATTTTCGTGTTTACTCTTTTAATTCTTTGTTGTGGTTGTTGTTTTAATATTGCTTGTAATGTGTATTACAAAAGCACGTACGGTCTGTGGACCCGTGCGGCTGTTGAAATTCTATGTATGATATTGCTATGTTAATAAATACACTTATTCATTCATTCATAACATGTTTGTAACGTCATGGACTAACTACCACATTACCTTCGGCATTTATTTTTGCAAATCGTCCGACGTCTTTTTCCATGTTAGAGGCTATGTTGCCTTTAACAGTAGAGCACGGTGAAGTGAAAATTACACCGCGAATAGATTTTTCTCTTCCCCCTCCTACTTTTCCGATAGGCACGTCTTTGCCTAGTGTTTTGGACCACACAGTACCTCTTAGTAGGAGGGCCTGTTATAATTATGGTTAATTATCTTATACGGTAAGAAACTATACCTTCTCACCTCAGGACTTTTCAAAATTAGGTAGAGGTAGATATTTTCATGCTCATTGTTCCTGACGTCATAAGTTTCAGGCAAAACATGGTGGTTTTGTTTTGCAAGTTTTTAAGTGGCTTACCATACATATTGTTTTGGTACTGATTTTATGACTCACATGGGTATCTTGTTGGACTTTAAAAAACAAGCAACTTCCTTTGCATTTGGCCCTCATGTGTTGTATCAATTTCACCGTAAATTACCGGCTATGTCTTACTCGAACGAAAGAATGCTATCTCCACTCGTCGTTATGTTTCCACACATTCAAATCCTAGTCAGGCAAGGCTAGTTGAATATTTCTGTTCGATGTTTCAGGATGTTCTCACTGACCGTTTGGGTGCTACGAACATGCTATCGTATAATATCACCTCCGTACCGGCTGAAAATAAATGACATATTAAAAAAGAAGATTATACGTCCATCTGATTCGGCATGTAGCAATCTAAATTTTCTTGTGCCACGGGTTTTCGCCCTGATGTGCATTTTCGTCATTTAAATCAACAATTTCGAAAAAAATTGTCCGACTAACGGGTAGTTTGGTGTGGGTAAATTTTCCTCCAAATCTTCGTTAAGCATCCTTGGAAGATACTGCACTTGGATATTTGACCGACTTTTCGTTTTTAAATTATCGTGTTCACAGCCACACGGACATCTGACACACTGATACATGAACACACACGGACCTTTTTCTAAAAATCCTTTTCTTAAAAAGTGGACCCTAAAATGTGTAGTTATTTCCGGTGAAATCTTGGTATCGATTTTTTTTGTTGGAATGCAATACCTTCCCTGTAAAATGTGCATAGTACGTGTAGAGAAAGTAAACATGCTTTTATCGGACTCTGGGTACATCAAAACATATATTTACGGTGAAATTTCAACATCGAATTTTTGGGTGAAATATAATACCTTCTCTAGCTACCATGTATTCTGTATTTTATATACGACTAGAGAAGTAAACATATTTGTTCTCAGAATGATAACAAGCAATTTTAGCGTACGAAATTTCTAGCTTGTAGAGCTAATATGCATGCAAAGAAGCTACACGGGAAATTGTCAACAAAGTCAACTTTTCCGGAAATAATTGTTCCCATTTAGCTGACAACGAATGTATTTATTTTGATAAAGCATTCTTTAAAATATAACCACGAGAATGCGTAAAAAATTAAAGATTAAAATATGAAATGCTCTGTTTCCGGTTTATAATTTAAATAACGCAAAACTCTATTAATCGTTTTTATTACTTTCTCTACACGTACTATATACATTATGTATAGAGAAGTTATTGTAATGCACCCAAAAATTCGATACCGATATTTCACCGGCAATACATGTTTTGGTTCCCCCTGAATCCAAAAAAAAAAGCATTTTTGGAAAAAGGTCCGCGCGTGTGTGTGTCTGTGTGCCTGTGTGTCTGTGGACAGCATAGTTCAAAAACGAAAAGACCGTTAAATACCAAATTTGGTATTTAAGTTTGGTATCTTCCAAGGATGCAAAACGAAGATTTTTCAGGAAAATCCCCCCACCCCCAACTGCACTTTATATGGAACTTGTTTTCGAAAATTTTGATTTACTCAAAAATGGCTCTAACGATTTTGATTAAAATATCGTATACTAAAGATATTTACCTGAAAAATAATATGCATACCTTGCATTTTCTGGGAATAGCTTCTGAAGACTACTTTATTCTGGATGAATTTTACGTATTTTTGCATAACTGCTAAACCATAAGAAATAGACAAAACTTACCACAAAAAATGTAGGGCACATTAAAACACACAATTTATGATATATAACTTTTTATCGAGGAGTTCATCGTTTTTTAGATATTCCTTACTTTTGGTTTCAGGTTTAAAAAACTTGTACTTTTCTCATACAGGAATTTGTCAACTCGTGTCTATACAAACAAAGGAATTTCAGTCACCTATAACCAGCTTTTGAATTCACTTTAATCTATGATACTCCCATATATCGCTTCTACTCACAAGGAAGCAAGTTATAAGACCATTTCTGCTAACTTTTTCTCGATTAGCATGAAGTAAATAGAAGAATAAGCTTATTAACAATAATTTGTTACACAAAAGTAAAGAAAGTCATGTGAATTGGTTTTCGCTTTAGGCTAATACATTTTTCTCATGTGTGCTGTGAAACGTGTAAATTCCAGTGAAAGTTTATATCAAATAAGATGTGGATAAAAGAATAACATTTTTAAAAATAGTTTATATAAGAGGGAATAAAGACATTTATAAGAATGCAACATCTCAGATTAGTTTAAACTTGTTTAAAATCTCGAATTACGATGTTGCATTATTTTGAAGCGTGCGGTTAGGAGGAGTCAAGTTTTGGAGTTTGCGACTGATTTTATTGTATTCATTAGGCAAACTGTATTTACCCAATTCATTCGCTCATATAGTTGCGTTTACATAACAAGTTAAGCATCCTGGAGAGGAAAGGGCACCTTGAGATCCAAAAATTCTGCAAAGTGCAATTAAGGATTACTAGCGCCTATAAATAAAGTTTCTTAAATATATTGTTCGATAAATCTGTGTGGAAATTGCCTTATACTATGCATTTGCATACTCTTAAAATGTACTTGAAATATATGTGTATCGACTGCAATAACGAACCGAAGCCACAGTTTGATGGTTTTGTTCGGGCATGCGGAAGGAAAATTAATCTCTTGCATGGTGTTCCAGTCCCGCAAACCCTCTCACGCTCTCTTTCTCGCGGTTGAAATGGACCATTGACTGTTAAACTATCCACGACTTTCAGCAATTGTAATTCTAGTTTAGCAATGCAACAAACTGCTGGTTTAATTCCATGCAAGTTCTTTTGGATTCAAAGGCCTGTAGATGTTAGAGGGCGTGGCGTTTTAAAATCCCATGTCTGTTTGTAAGTATTGCACTCCCAAGCGCTCTTATTTCATAAGTAGCAACGCGAGTGTTTTTATCTTGCAACGGCCGCAGCGAAGCGAATTGTCCTAACAGATGAAAACACGAGTTGTATTTCATAAGACAATTCAGCAAAATAGACTATTAATAATTTTTAATATATAGGAAGGGAAAATTTTTCAGGTTATGTTTGTAATACTTACATTAGTTCTTAAATATTAGATGACGCATTCCACCATGTTTATTTACCGAATTTTTTTCTTTCTTCGATGCCTCCTGAATTATGAACCGTTCCTACGCAATGTACGATCATGATAACAATAGACATTGGGAACAATCATTTTTTCATATTTTAATAAATACATGAAATGGAAACAAACGTATTTGTGGTTATTGCACTCATTTCATATATCAGAAATACAAATAATGATTATTTTCACTCCTATTTAATTTCTCTATACTTACTATGTACATAGTTTATAGAGAAGGCATTGCATTCCACTTAAAAATTCCATATGGAGATTTCACCGGAAATACATGTTTTGGGTCCCCCTGAATCCAAAAAAAAGCATTTTCAGAAAAAGGGATGTGTGTGCGTGTGTGTGTCTGTGGACAGAATACCTCAAAAACCGTTGAATACCAAACTTGGTACTTAAGTTTGATATCTTCCAAGGATGCGACACGAAGATTTTCAAGAAAATCCCCTTACCCCCAACTAGCCTTTACATGTAACTTTTTTCGGAAATTTTGATTTTCTTTAAAATGGCTCTTTATTCTGGATCAATTTTACGGAATTTTGCATAACTGCTAAACCGTACGAGATGGACAAAGACTTACCACACAAGAAATGTAGAGCACATTAAAACACACAATTTGTGCTATATACATCTTTTTTTCGTGGAGTTGATCGTTTTTGAGATATTCCTTGTTTTCGGTTTCAGGTTTAAAAAATCTGATGTGTACCATTGACATGACTTTCTCCATATCCCTGCAACGAATAATTCTTAAAAAGCTTATACTTCTATTTATTTTATGCTAATCAGAAAAAAATAGCAGAAATAGTCTAATTACTCGCTTCCTTGTAAGTAGAAGCGAAATAAGGGACAACCGTAGGTTAAAGTGATAGTCAAAAGCTGGTTGCTATGTCAACGAAGTTCCTTTGTTTATATGGATAGGAGTTGACAAGTTCCTGTATGAGAAAAGTATACGTTGTTCATAGCAGAAACTAAAAATAATGAATGTCACAAAAACGACGAACTCCACGAAAAAAATGTATATAACATAAATTGTGTGTTTTAGTGTGCTCTACATTTTTTGTGAAGTAAGTTTTTGTCCATCTCTTACGGTTTAGCAGTTATTCAAAATTTAGTAAAATTCATCCAGAATAAACTACTCTATTCCCAGAAAATTCAAGATATACATTTTATTTGTCAGGTAAATATGTTTATTATACAAAATTTTAATCAAAATCGTTAGAGCCATTTTTGAGAAAATCAAAAATTTCGAAAAAAGTTCCATGTAAAGGGTAGTTGGGGGTGGGGGGATTTTTCTCAAAATCTTCGTGTCGCATCCCTGGAAGATACTAAACTTAAATTCCAAGTTTGGTATTTTACAATCTTCGTGTCGCATCCCTGGAAGATACTAAACTTAAATTCCAAGTTTGGTATTTTACCGACGTTTTGTTTTTGAGTTATCGTGTTCACGGATACACGGACACACGGACACACGGACACACACACACACACACACACACACACATACACACACGGAACTTTTTGTGAAAATGCTTTTTTTGGATATTGGGGACCCTAAAACATATATTTCCGGTGAAATCTCGGTATCGAATTTTTGGGTGGAGTGCAATACTTTCTCTATACACTATGTGCATAGTGCGTATGGAGAAAGTAAAAACTTGTACTTTTCTCATACAGGAATTTCAGTCACCTGGTAACCAGCTTTTGACTTCATTTTAATCTATGTTACTCCCATATATCGCTTCTACTTACAAGGAAGCAAGTAATAAGAGTATTTCTGCTAATTTTTTTCTCAATTAACATAAAATAAATAGAAGAATAAGCTTATTAACAATAATTTGTTACACAGAAGTAGAAAAAGTCATGTGAATGGAACACATCACATTTTTTAACTAACTACGAGTACATTATGAACTGGATGAAACTTTAAATAAACGTTGTAACTGAATTAATTGAAAGTATAATTGTGGAATTTGGCGTTATTAACTGAATTGTCATAGACAGGAGATTAAAGAAATGAACATCAGCTGCGATAAGATGTTTCGACAATATCACTTCGGGCAGATGACCGCAATTGGTTGAAAATTCCTAATCTCGGCCATTATGTTGGAGCTTCAATAGCCGAGCTACATTATTGTCGTACAGGAACTTTGTTATTTTCACTATTTCATGTAGTAACTAGGGTAGGTTCTCTATTCAACCCAAAAATTCGAAGTCGAATTTCCATTGGAAATATGAGGTTACCTTAATTCAAAACATACCAAAAAATCTGATATGTTCCATCGCACTACTTTCTCTACAACCTACTGTTATATCAGGTTATTTCTTTATCTATATAGTGGTAATCAGATAAGAATTAGCAGAAATGGTTGTATTAGTTCTAAGTTCGAGGCACACTAGACTAAAGAGATAGTCAAATCTTTTAAAAAGCCGGTCGTTATTTGAAACAATTGAAATTTGATTTCCCTTTGCATGGCTAGAGTAAAACAAAAGAGGTGAAACGAAAGCTGATCTGCTAGCGTAAACCAATAACAAGAACTATTTCTGAGACTGTTAACTCTACAAAACTGCATATGACATAAATTGTGTGTTATAGCGACATTTTTATTTTTGTGCAGTTTTGTCTATCTCCTACTCTTGTACTCTCTCCTACTCTTGTACTCTCTCCTACTAAATATTGTCGCGAGCAAGATTCTGTGACGTGGGGGATAAAAGGAAGGCAGATGGTAGAGCAATGATAACAACGAGACTTATATTAAGCAAATATATTACGAAAGATAAAGCAGTTTGTTGGTGGCGAATGTTTGGCTTACAAAGGAGCGGGTTGCAGTATATTCCATTGATCCTGGCCAATATTATTCTGATTGTGGGGCTACTAACATAAAGCCTTACCTTAAGAAATAGGCGAGGTGCGAGATGAAGTGGTGGCCGGTTGAGCCCGGAGCGACGCCTCAAGCAAATTAGAGGTTCCCCGACGGTCAAAGACAAAAGACCTGGAGGTCGGGTCTACATTCCCTTAAGTAAAATTAGCGACATTCCAACATGGTGGCCGTTCTTCTAATATGGAGAACAAACGCCCTGATAGTGGGTAGTCTTAGCCAATCAGCCAAATGTTCTAGAATATCCTGTGTGACGTCAGAGTGCGAATGTGTACGCACACCAACGGAAGTGGGTGGCATCAAAAGTCCACTGGGAGTGCCATGGGAAGAGGCTAGTCACTTCCATCCTGTTACTTCATCAGCTTATAACAAAACTTGTATTTTCTTAAGAATTTGTAAGCATCAAATCCCAATTAATTCAGATTAATTAATTCGCAATTAATAAAACATTACTAAAACAATATAAATTAAACTCTCGCAAATGACACATGTACAATATGCAAAGGTCATGTCAGAACTGACCATTCACTGATACTTAGGTTGCATGTGCAATTTAAGATGCTATTACCATACCTTTAACTCCCAGTTGGCTAAAACGGCGCGAACCGCATAATAATAATAATAATAATAATAATAGTAATAATAGTAATAATAGTAATAATAATAATAATAGTAATAATAATAATAGTAATAATAGTAATAATAATAATAGTAATAATAGTAATAATAGTAATAGTAATAGTAATAATAATAGTAATAGTAGTAATAATAATAGTAATAGTAGTAATAATAATAATAATAATAATAATGATGATGATGATGATGATAATAATAATAATAATAATAATAATAATAATAGACTTCTAGATTTACGAGAGGCATAAATCATAACCTCACCAGGTAACCGTCGTAGGTCCAGGAGCCGAACTTCATAAAACATGTCTGCTCATCGAATGGGAAATACTCGACGTCGATCTCGCAGAAGGATTTGTAGATAGCGGGCGGCTTCCAGACGACTTTGCCGGTGTAGTGGAGAATGGCCTTTGTCATGATGGTGACCTCGTAGTTGCCATCCGCACTGTAACAGAAACATCATCTTATTGTCTTATGTGAAGTAATGAGTACATAAATATTATAAAAGTAATTCGTGTTTAATTATTTGTACTTAGTAACATTATTAAGCTTTATATAATTTTAAAACAATTTCCATTCCTCCATTTTATTCTTATTCCTAAGTGAAATATTCAGAGTCTAAATCTCTTCAATTTCCATTTCATGTATTATTTTCCTTATATTCCTGTTTGTGAAATAAAATTACCCTGAATAGGCACTTAGTAGCGTAAGCTCTCCGTTATTTTACAATCACTCTGAACATGAGTCATCTCATGAGAGGTCCTTTTTCAGAAGGGACAGTTAGACATAAGGAAACCACAAATTCTCACTACAGCTGTCATCACCAACGAGTAATGTAGATGGAGCAACTTTGATCGATGCTCCTTGTTAATTGCGTGAACAACTAAACGGATGATTCCTTCAGTGCAGTGGCAACATGCAACATTTTGCGTTTGAAATGCGTAATCCACCTTTGAAAGGTTAACTCCACTTGACTACCGCAATGATGGAAACTATTTTTGGGTTAAAACGTCCTGAAGTTAATTAACCAAAGATCATCAGTTGGGCTCCTCAAACCTTTTCATGGGTAAATTAATATACCTACTGTGGGTTCATAATTGTAATACTTATTACATTAGTATTTATAAGTGTCTCTGATATGAGCATATACACGTATTCATAGCCTTGGTCGTCATTGAGAGAGGTAATATTAAAAATTAAAGCAAATAACTAATCCTACAGTATTAGCATAGTAGAACAGCAAGCTCATCAATACCACTGCAATCCACATTTATAGCAGCGATTGTGAACATCCATCTTGGTAATTCATTGGTATCTAACGCGATTCGAAAAAAGTATCTTTCCTTGCATAGTTTGTGTAATGACGCTGAAAAATGGATTTTCTGACTGAGCGCCATTTTCTATAAATAAGAAGGATTTCTCGCAGGCACATGTAAACGAGAGGTTGACACACGACTCCTGTGCTTGCTCTAGCACAAAATCAAGCAAGTTTGTGACGCCTGCTCTAAAGGAATATTTAAGGTATACGGCTCTGAATTAGGAGACTCAGGTAGCGGAAGTTATTATTCTGAACAAGATGAAAACGCCGAAAGTGGTTCATATACTGTATAAAACGCAGCTTCAAGATTGCAGTGTTTCTCAGGTTTAATTTTCTGTCATGTAAATAAATATATCATTTTTAAAGTTGAAGCAATTGAAATTATGAATGAATCACTAAGATAGTGGCAATATTTAAGTTAGGTCTGTGGCATAAAACATTTGCCCATTATCTCTTAACTGGCATGCGCACTAATCACCTCTCATTGATTGCTGTCGTAGAATATGCTGTTATACGATTCAAAACAGTTCAGTATTTAACATGATATATTCAAATAGAGTTATCCAATTTACATGTTCATAGCCATACGAATAATATATTTTATGTAACTGAATTAATTCATTTGAATGGATATAAAGTCTTATCAACAAACACATAGGAAGATCTTTCATTTTGAACCTGCCTCACAGAATGACGAAAGCACATAAATCTATCAAGGCAGCGTATTTCTATCCCCTATGGCTTGAATTTCCAGTGATTAGGGTTTGTACATTGCCACTCATAATCAGTCAGGAGAAATGAGAGTGGAATTTAGTGCGGAAGAATACATATAAGCGGGGCAAGTTTTGTAAGAGACAGGATTTCTCTGCCTGTTATTAGAAAGAGAAATTGCTACATTTTTATTTTTGGTATCTTCCGAGGGTAATTATAACAAACAAATAACTCACTGAATTTCATAACTAGAATAAGATAAATGACTTAGTTTCATGAAACTATAACATTGAAAGACAAGCCAATAATTTTGCTAAACAATAATAAAATAATTGCTGAGGTAGAGAAAGTTTAATGCGCCTTCTAACATCAAGAAACAAGAGACTCCTGCTGCAATCACTGCTTTCACATTGACGACATAAACAAAGGGGAAGCTAATTACTACCTATACAGAAAACATTCTGCAATATAAACATATTTGATAAATTCCATTCTGACAGCTTTCTCTACCCATTCCGCATATCATTCTCCCTACATTAATAGAAACCCTTATTATTTATTTCCTTATCGGTATACAAATTTAATTCAAATATAATACCCATTTTGAGCACCAAATAAATATATGGAATTAAATCTAAACCAAATAATTGAATACACTAGGCTAAAGCAAAGTCATATCATTAAAAAAACTGGGCGCTAAGTGATGACCTTGAAAATCTGTTTTCTTTGCGTAGTCCGAAGGAATTTAATTAAAATGTAAAACAGAAATTAAACTTCCTTCAGAAAACTAAATACAACAAATTATAGTTAATCTAGAAGTAAACGTAATAAAATTATATTATTTAATCTATATGTAATAATTTGAACAACCACATATTATTTGTAGTAACTTTAAACATTGACTTTTAAAAGATGAATGTGGGATTTTCTCAACCCCTTCTGCAAAACATTATTCTTCCATGTTAATTAAGACAAGCATTATCAGAAATAGTTTTATTACGCACTTCACGAGAAACAAAGGGGTGCTCTAGGCTATATAGATACTGTATTCTTTTAAAACCTGGACGGTGGGTAACGACCCTGAAATACCTTTCTATCTGCATGTTCAGGAAAAAAAAAAAAAGAGGGAATGACGATTTCCTATTTGATAAAAGTATAGCTATTGGAAAATTAAAGCAATAAGAAGGTAGAAATATATTGAAAAACTGTATTGGACTTAAATTATGTGTTTAAACAAGTTATATATTTTTTGTATAGAAGATTTAGTGTATACATTACGGTTCAGAAGTTATGCAAACGCCATTTATCAGAATCCAAACAATTCAAATACATTTATTTTATTTTTGATAGAAATGGCTTCAATGTATATGGTATTTTAAACATATTCGTTTCATTCATTTTTGAGAAAATGTAATATTCAGATTAATTTTCTATATAAAGAGCAGTTCTGAATTGAAAATCTTCGATGCTACATCCATCCATCCATCCATCCATCCATCCATCCATCCATCCATCCATCCATCCATCCATCCATCCATCCATCCATCCATCCATCCATCCATCCATCCATCCATCCATCCATCCATCCATCCATCCATCCATCCATCCATCCATCCATCCATCCATCCATCCATCCATCCATCCATCCATCCATCCATCCATCCATCCATCCATCCATCCATCCATCCATCCATCCATCCATCCATCCATCCATCCATCCATCCATCCATCCATCCATCCATCCATCCATCCATCCATCCATCCATCCATCCATCCATCCATCCATCCATCCATCCATCCATCCATCCATCCATCCATCCATCCATCCATCCATCCATCCATCCATCCATCCATCCATCCATCCATCCATCCATCCATCCATCCATCCATCCATCCATCCATCCATCCATCCATCCATCCATCCATCCATCCATCCATCCATCCATCCATCCATCCATCCATCCATCCATCCATCCATCCATCCATCCATCCATCCATCCATCCATCCATCCATCCATCCATCCATCCATCCATCCATCCATCCATCCATCCATCCATCCATCCATCCATCCATCCATCCATCCATCCATCCATCCATCCATCCATCCATCCATCCATCCATCCATCCATCCATCCATCCATCCATCCATCCATCCATCCATCCATCCATCCATCCATCCATCCATCCATCCATCCATCCATCCATCCATCCATCCATCCATCCATCCATCCATCCATCCATCCATCCATCCATCCATCCATCCATCCATCCATCCATCCATCCATCCATCCATCCATCCATCCATCCATCCATCCATCCATCCATCCATCCATCCATCCATCCATCCATCCATCCATCCATCCATCCATCCATCCATCCATCCATCCATCCATCCATCCATCCATCCATCCATCCATCCATCCATCCATCCATCCATCCATCCATCCATCCATCCATCCATCCATCCATCCATCCATCCATCCATCCATCCATCCATCCATCCATCCATCCATCCATCCATCCATCCATCCATCCATCCATCCATCCATCCATCCATCCATCCATCCATCCATCCATCCATCCATCCATCCATCCATCCATCCATCCATCCATCCATCCATCCATCCATCCATCCATCCATCCATCCATCCATCCATCCATCCATCCATCCATCCATCCATCCATCCATCCATCCATCCATCCATCCATCCATCCATCCATCCATCCATCCATCCATCCATCCATCCATCCATCCATCCATCCATCCATCCATCCATCCATCCATCCATCCATCCATCCATCCATCCATCCATCCATCCATCCATCCATCCATCCATCCATCCATCCATCCATCCATCCATCCATCCATCCATCCATCCATCCATCCATCCATCCATCCATCCATCCATCCATCCATCCATCCATCCATCCATCCATCCATCCATCCATCCATCCATCCATCCATCCATCCATCCATCCATCCATCCATCCATCCATCCATCCATCCATCCATCCATCCATCCATCCATCCATCCATCCATCCATCCATCCATCCATCCATCCATCCATCCATCCATCCATCCATCCATCCATCCATCCATCCATCCATCCATCCATCCATCCATCCATCCATCCATCCATCCATCCATCCATCCATCCATCCATCCATCCATCCATCCATCCATCCATCCATCCATCCATCCATCCATCCATCCATCCATCCATCCATCCATCCATCCATCCATCCATCCATCCATCCATCCATCCATCCATCCATCCATCCATCCATCCATCCATCCATCCATCCATCCATCCATCCATCCATCCATCCATCCATCCATCCATCCATCCATCCATCCATCCATCCATCCATCCATCCATCCATCCATCCATCCATCCATCCATCCATCCATCCATCCATCCATCCATCCATCCATCCATCCATCCATCCATCCATCCATCCATCCATCCATCCATCCATCCATCCATCCATCCATCCATCCATCCATCCATCCATCCATCCATCCATCCATCCATCCATCCATCCATCCATCCATCCATCCATCCATCCATCCATCCATCCATCCATCCATCCATCCATCCATCCATCCATCCATCCATCCATCCATCCATCCATCCATCCATCCATCCATCCATCCATCCATCCATCCATCCATCCATCCATCCATCCATCCATCCATCCATCCATCCATCCATCCATCCATCCATCCATCCATCCATCCATCCATCCATCCATCCATCCATCCATCCACACAAAGACCCACACACACACACACAGACACACACAGACACACAAAGACACACACAGACACACAAAGGCAAACACACAGACACACAAAGACATACAAAGATACACACACAGACACACAAAGACACACAAATACACACAGACATACACACAGACACACACAGACACACACAGACACACACAGACACACAAAGACACATACAGACAGACACAGACACACAAAGACACACACACAGACATACACACAGACACACACAGACACACAAAGACAAATACAGGCACACACAGACACACAAAGACACACACACAGACACACAAAGACACATACAGACACATACAGACACACAAAGATACACACAGACACACTAAGACACACACCCAGACACACAAAGACACACACAGAGACACAAAGACACACACAGACACACAAAGACACATACAGACACATACAGACACACAAAGATACACACAGACACACACAGACACACACAGACACACAAAGACACATACAGACACATACAGACACACAAAGATACACACAGACACACAAAGACACACACATACACACAAATACACACTCAGACACACAAAGACACACACAGACACACAAAGGCACACACAAAGACACACACAGACACACAAATACACACACAGACACACACAGACACACAAAGACACACACAGGCACACAAAGACACACAAAGACACACACAAAGTCACACACAGACACACACAGACACACAAAGACACACACACAGACACACAAAGACACACACAGACACACACAGACACACAGACACACAAAGACACACACAGACACACACAGACACACATAGACACACAAAGATACACACACAGACACACAAAGACATACACAGACATACACACAGACACACACAGACACACACAGACCCACAAAGACACATACAGACACACACAGACACACAAAGACACATACAGACACACACAGACACACACAGACACACACACAGTCACACACAGACACACGCACACAGACACACACAGACACACAAAGACACACACAAAGACACACAAAGACACACAAAGACACACACACAGACACACACACAGACACACACACATACACACAGACACACACAGACACACAGACACACACAGACACACACAGACACACAAAGACACACACAGACACACAATACACACACAGACACACACACTGACACATAAAGACACACGCAAAGACGCACACAGACACACACAGACACACACAGACACACACAGACACACACAAAGACACACACAGACATACACAGACACACAAAGACACACACAGACACACAAAAACACACACAGACACACAAAGACACACACAGACACACACAGACACACACAGACACACACAGACACACACAGACATACACAGACACACACAGACACACACAGACACACACAGACACACAAAGACACACACACAGACACACACAGACACACAAAGACACACACAGACACACACAGACACATAAAGACACACACACAGACACACAAAGACACACACAGACACACACAGAAAGATTAAACTTAAGGTTAAGATTTTCGTTTACACTGAAATTGTTTATCACGCGATTCGATGTAATCTGAATTAATGTTTTTATAAATGTATAAATGAGGTATTAAATCGGATTAATTGTATATTGCACTGATATATGTATAATATTTAATGAAGGTTAATAAAAACACACACACGTAGAAAACAATCTATTTGGCATAAATTGTGTGTTTAAAGGGTATCTACACTTTTTGTGAGTAAGAAGTGTCTGTCCATTATGGTGTACAGCTTATGCAAAAGTCATTCAGCATGAAGAGGGTTTGGAGCTATTCCCAGAAAATTGAAAATATACGAACATTTGTGTTACAAATATCTTTAATATATGTCATTTTAATCAAACTCAGCCTTTTTTTATTTTTAAAAAAAAATAAAGAAATTTTCGAGGAATGTTCCATCTAGAATGTAGTTTGAAGTGAGGGAATTTCGTTGAATATCTTCTGCAGATACTATCTTAAATAGCAAATTCGAATTTTCGTTTTTGAGTTATGCTCTTCACATACGTAAGTACTCAAATTCTACACACGGAATTTCTTTCGTGGGGAGGGGGGGGTATTCACAGAGTGTTAAAACGTGCATTTCTAGTGCAATCTCGGTATAGGATTTTTGGATGGTATGCAAAACCTTCTCTGTGTATTGTGTGTACGTGGTTGAGAACGGCTATATGATGAAGTGCCGAATCGCACGGACATTTTCTTATCTCCCCAGTGCAGCCGTGGCAAAACATTCTCCAAATCTTTAAATATCAAGTTGTACAGCCCTAACCTACAAACACCCAATGTTAAAGAAGGTTCACATGATACCATATAATCAAGTAAAAATGTAATCTGTGGCTCACATTTAGGTGGTCCTGAGTTCGATTCCCATTGACCACCAACTCTAAACTTATCTTTTTTTTTCTTGGTCGGTAGCCGAATACATCTATACAGATTTCCTTTTCATCAGTTCCATTTCAATCCGTTCTCTTTGTTACGTCTCCGCCGTTATTTCAATGTGTTCCTAGGTTTCGGAGTAGGACGAGCTTATGATTTCATTTATGACGTCTGATTTTCTACTTATAAAACAACGAGAGCTCAGCAATTCAAATACCGCAGGATGTCGAAGTTATTTTCGGTTTTCCTCAGTACTTTTAATGGTAAATGAGTGGGTTGCATCCTTCCAAATTACCGTTCTCAAATAATGTTTTATTTGATGTAGGGTAAGGATAGGGAAATCGGATCAAAAAGTCTTAATGGCGACAAGTCTTTAATTTATATGCTTACAAACAAAGAGTATTTTATGAACATAGAATATCTCGGAAATGGTTAGTCCAAGAAAAAATGTATTAGACAGGCTTTAATGAGGTACACAGAGGATGAATCGGGTCAAAGATGTAGGTGAATAGGGTCAGTAGACATTTTAAAATATCATTCGACAACAATACATTTCCCGCATAAAAATTATTATTTTTACTCACTATACCAACACATCTCTCATGATATCAATTCCTTGACACTGAATTCAGCTACCAGTTTGAGGATATGGAATCACTATTCGCCTTCATCGCTTTCTAATAATTCTGATGGTGATGCAGACCGTCTACACATTCACTTATTACTGACCTCTATTTTGTTGCTGAGGAAACAGTTTTCTTTGCTTTTGCAGTCTATCTGTGGTCTCTAGAATATTTTATGAAGAAGTCTGAAGATATATTATTTACTTCCTGCCTGAACGTTTTGGCGTCATTTTGTTTGGAAATGGTAACAACTCATGTAATGAGATCGAAGAGGCTGGAAATCAGTTCTCTTCCTGTTCTGGATTTGCTGAAACTACTCAGTTCAAGAGGTCTTTCAGACATGAATATCCATGGCGCGACTTAGAACCAGAAGGAAAACTTCATGTTCAGTCATTGCATTTTCATTAACTGGATAGACGCCTGCAGAACGATATCCGCTTTCAGCATTCGCCGGTGTGGCTGCCTTCATTCGTACTGCCTAGAAACTCTCCCAAGAGTGAGTAAGTATATTTTGCACTCTGCTTTTGTGTTGGACATAAAACTCATACATTCATTATCTTAGTTGGCTTTAAAAGACTTAAAATGAGCTATCCAGCGGCTGAAAGCGATGTGTGGTATCGCTACTTTGTTATTTGCTTTGCAGAATCGGAGAGCTTGTAAACCTTATGTGATATATGACCATCTAATAACTCCAGGAATAATCCAGTTGAGTGTTAAAGTGTTTATGCTACTCTAATTCAACTCAACTTCGCAACACATTTACACACTTTGATTTAGGATGAAAAGAACACAATAGCTTAAATCAGTAACTATATTCTTAAATATCAAATTACTTTAACCATTTGTCCTCATTGACGACTGGGACAAAAGCATTAACAACTTACCACTTTAAGAGGTATAAAAACTAAAAACATAGAATATATCGGAAATGGTTAATCCGAGAAAAAAATGTATTAGACAGGCTTTAATGAGATACACAGCTTTTGTTTAGTAAGCCCGTGTGTATTTCTTACGGTTTACTAATTATAGAAAAATCATTCAAAGGGACGAGTAACTTACAGATTATTTCCAGAAATTTAAAGATTAGCATTTTATTGGTCATGCAAATATTTTAAACGTATGTACAATAGTTTTTAATCAAAATAGTTAAGAGCCATTTTGCGAAAATCAAAAATAAAGAAATGTTATCCATATAAAGGGTAGTTTGGGGTAGGAGCGATTTCCTATATATCTACTGGCACATTATTGGTTGCCGCTGAAGTTAAGCACCAAGTTTCGTGCTAAGGCGACTAATTGTTTTTGGCTATTTTTCAAAAAATATATTTTTTTCAATTTCGGGAAGCCCAAAACGTGTATTTCCGATGAAATCTCAATATAATTTTTTTTCTATCCTTATTACAGGTAAATAATAGAGAAAGTAAAAGTATACGTAATTCATAATCGAAACAATACCAAAGAACACCTTAATGCTACGAGATGTCATTTCACATAAATTTAGCTTTTTTAAATGAGATATACATCATGGTTTAACACATTTTTATACAAAAGTAATAAATTGAGAATGAAGGAGGCTTCACACGCTATTGCAGAAAATTAAAAATCTCATATATAGAATTTCAACAATCACACGGGTCCACAGACCGTACGTGCTTTTGTAATACACATTACAAACATTATTAAAACACAACAACAAAGAATTAAAAGAGTAAACACTAAAATAGAAAGAAAAAGGTAATACACAGTCATAAGCAATATTAAAACAACAATAAAGAATTAAGAGTGAATCCGAAAATAAAAATAAAAAGATATTCAAATATAGCAATTTAAACTTACAGCACAGAGTACACCTTCATAAATGCACCCTCTTATAATAGATTATATAATAGACACTTAAAATAAATATATGCACATAATATATACACAAAATATAAAACCATAGCACAACAGTGACCTAAGTATGACATAATATATATGTATGTAGAACATTGTAGTCACTTTTGTTTAGTTGATCTTATTCCTCCCCCTCCCTTCTCTATTGGCAGCCTCCCCAGATCTCAGCTCTCTTGCCTTAAATATAAATTTACCTCGCCCGTCCATGTGTTCCGCGCCTGCCAGTAGCGTCAAACATGCTTCTAGCCCTACATTCGCAGTGGTAAAGAATCGCGGCAAATATTTTTTCCGCCATTCCTCCGTATCCCTACATCTTGCCAAGATGTGAATCCACGACTCTTCCTCCTCGCAAATGGGACAAATTCTCGTACCATTCTCGTCAGAATTTTCGTTCTCCTCCATGCTCCTAGTCTAATCCACGCGAGCCCCTCTCTAATGAGTTTGATACCTGTTTCGATGAATTGCTCCATCCCCACTCCGATTTTAGCCCAGACTGTACTTCTAATGACACCTTCTCTGTGCATTGCGCAATTATTTGCTGTGTGTCAATATCACAGAGGCGGTTCTTAATTTTTCTCCAATTACTCCACCTGTTTGCCTACTCCGCCATCCAAATGTATCCCATCCCAATGGTTTCCAACCCCCATATTTCTCCTCCATATATCATCGTGGATCTGTCACTCCGTATACATTTTCCATTAAGATTATGGATATATTCGGTATTCTGCAGCGTATTCGGAGAGCTTCCACCGCTTTCACCCTTGCCTTATGTTTCGTGATGTCGATGTGTTATGTCCATTTTCCGTTCATTGTAAATGCGAGTCCTAAGTACACAAAAGATTTAACATTGTCGATTATCTGTCCTGCATATGTCCAAGTCTCCTCTCTGCTATAAACAGAACCTATTTTGAACATCATTGCCTTAGTCTTATTCACATTAAATGTAAGTAGACATTCATTGCAATAATTCTTAAGTTTGTCCAGTGCTCGTTGCAACCCGTTTACTATCGTAGAGCACAATACTAAATCGTCTGCGTATAAAAGTTGGGATCTGCAAACCCGCCACTACTGGTGCTTGGATATTCTCTGCTATCATTGTATCAGTAATATCATCCACAAAGAGATTAAATAGCAAGGGAGATAAAATACAACCCTGCCTCACTCCCCTATAGCTTAGGCAGCTCTCCGACACTCTGTTTCTGTCGTACTTTACACAGAATTCGACATTTTTATATATTTCCTGCAATGCTCTAATCATTTTACTTGATAACCCCTTTCTGCCTAGTTTGTACCATAATGCATTTCGATTGATAGAGTCAGATGCCTTCTTAAAGTCCACAAATGCAAAATGAAGCTTACTCCGCTTAATTAATAGTTGTTTCGTCCTTAAAGTGGCTAATATAAAAGCGGCGTCTATGGTACTGTGACCTTCTCTGAAACCTATTTGAAATTTTGAAAGTTTGCCAAATTTGTCCGGTTATATAACACTCTACAATACATTTTCTTCATAATTGGCAACAGAGTAACCCCTCTATAGTTATCCGGATTCCCAATAATTAAAAATCTAGTACAGTTACTATCTGTCATGGAAATACCTTATATTCCACTCAATGAAAGGAAAACGTCGGAAGAAACTCTTAACAAGCGACTTTTTTTTTGAGGAGGGGCTGACTTTTATAGTCTTCTTTAACTATTGTGGTCATATATGGGGCTTTTGACTGAAATATTGGTGTTTGGCTCTTCGAACTCTAGGTAATTTAATTTGGATTTTAACTTTCGCATTCACTCGTACATCCAAACTACCAGAATCTATGGAGGATAGAGAATAATTCCAATTAATGAATATTTTCACCCTTTCCTCCCAGCCAGAAAAGAACCTTGGATATCCGCGTGAGAAGTCAATTGGTGATCCCCACCAAGGCAATGAACAAATTAATTATGCACCAATTAGTTTGTAGAGCGCGGTTAGTCAAGTGCTTTCAGAATAGATTCTATCCCGTTAACCACCCTTAAATTCCCATTTACAGGACTATACGGGATATTTTATACGTACTGTGTTAATGAGTTACAACGAAATGTTTTCAGAGAGTAAAAAAGTGTAAGTAATTTGAGATAAGTCAACTCTGATCTGTCTGTTCAAATTCTGAAGTTACGGATACAAGTTCCTAAAGTACTGGTCCGCCATGGCTGTGGATATCTTTCGAGATTACAACAAAAACGAACGGCCATTGGAGAGAGACCTTTCTGGTGTTATGGTTATATTAACTTTGCACAATATGCAGTACATATTTCTTTTCGAGTTCGAATCTCTCCACCAAGCGACACTTCTACGTATGGACTTAAACAAAAATCTTCTGATGTGTTCCATTCATATTTTTTCTCTACATCTCTGTAACAAATTATTGTTAATAAGCATAGTCTATTCATTCATACTAATCGAGGTAAGCACTAGTAGAAGCGGTCTTATTAATTACTGCGTTATAAGTAGAAGGGAAATAAGAGAATACACTAGGCCTAGGCTAAACCGACAGTCAAATGTTTTAAAATGTGGTTGCTATGGAATTGAAATGCGTTTCTTTGCATGGCCAGGAGTTGACAAGTTCCTGTATGAGAAAAGTTTAAGTAATTTAGAACTGAAACAGTAATAAGGAAAATGGTCAACCCCAGGAAAAAAATGTGTATGACATAAATTGCGTGTTTTAAAAGTTTACGTTTTTATTATAGCAAAGTTTCGTCTATCTCATGCGGTTTACTAGTTATTTTATATTAAAAAAACATAATTTAGAATAAAGAGCCTATTTAGAGCCTATTCCCAGAAAATTCAAGACGTATATTTTGTTTTGCATGTAAATATCTTTAATATAAGAGATTTTAATCAAAATCATTAGAGCCATTTCAGAGAAAATCAAAATTGTATAAATTTTGTCCATGTAAAGCGTATTTGAGGGTGGGAGGATATTCTTGAAAATCTTCGTGTCGCATCCTTGGGAGATACTTAATTTAAATATCAAGTTTGGTATTTAACCGGCTTTTCGTTGTTTTGCTATGATGACCACAGAGACACACACGCATACATACATACACAGACCTTTTTCTAAAAATGTTTTTATTCTCTGATCTCAAAACATATATTTGTGTGAAATCTCGATATCGAATTTTTTAGTGCAATACATTACATTTTGTACATACTATGTACATAATACGTGAAGAGAAAGTAAAAAGGAGGGAAAAAAAGGTTAATACATGCCTATGGCCTTCGGGTCATCAACTTTTGGGTTACACATAAAGCCACAGGAGCAATTAAATAAAGGCCTCTACAGTAAGCTACTTGACGCAAGAAAGAAGTTGCTCCATGGACAGCATCGCATAGCCTTTGAGATTTGAGAGCATCTCATGGCAGTAAATCTTAAGAACGCGAATACTCAGGTACTGAAAATCGATATTTTTAAATTTGCGTATGACTTTTAAAAACATTCTACGCCAGGTTTTCATTTAACTTTGATTTAATATCGAATTATCTGCATTTGTAACCAGTTTGATAAATATCTTATAGATGCGTTATGTTTAGCCGTGGACCATACATTTCCTATCTGAAATTACTTACATAAGACACATCTATAAGGTCTTAAATAATTTCGGTATAGTTCGTTAACATCCTGTATGTGTCACCGCAATTCTTCAAACCTATTGTTCTACTTCAGAGATTCTCTTGTATCAGAAAGTTCAATTTAAACTTTTAGATATCAATAACGATTTATTATACTAGGGTTTGGGCCAAAGTCATGGCAACTATTTATTTTCTTGAAGATACCAGTCCGGTTGGAAAATGTAGCACATACAGTCGAAAGAACAAGATGTTAGCTACTAATGAATAGCACTGAATATCGTAACACTCTAATTTATTACGGTAGTGCAAAAGAATGACCACACTGACATGACAAACCTGGGCCTAAAGACCACACGCTGCCCACGATGTGCAAGGCGCTAAATACCAAGCATTTGCCGCACAATCTGTGAATCGGGTCATTTGTTCGCACACAGCATTAGCAATGTTCTCAACCATGCCGTGGTTCCTCGAATGAGATCAAAGTCACAGGGCGAAATGTCGGGAGAGTACGATGGGTGCTCCAATTCTTCCCATCCCTAACGTCTCAGTAGTTGACCTACACACTCTACTTATGTGGTTTTGCATTATCGTGCAGGATTATTGCACTGTCCATAAGATCCGGGCGTTTCTCCAGAACGCCATGACGTACCTTACGCACCAGGAAGTCCCTGTAGTACTGTGCGGTCACTGTTCTGCCATGTGGAACAAAGTGGCAAACAATGACACGCCTGACGTCATACGCGACGATCGCCATCAATTTGACTGAGGAAGGATTCTGACGGAACTTTTGCCTCCTTTGTGATCCAGCACGTCGCCACTCCGCGGACTGATGTTTCAGTTCTGGTTCGTATGCCGTTGCCCAAAATTCATCGATGGCGGTTATTCGTGACAAGAATTGGTCGTCAACCTGTTGCCAGCGTGCAAGGTAGTCGGACCATATTGCATAGCGCACCCACTTTTAAACTTCCGTCAGTGCATGCGGTACCCACCGCGATGCGATTTTGCAGTTCATTACGCAACATCCTGTGGACGGTGTGTTTCTCGATGTCACTTGCTCTCTCTAACTCCAGTAGCGACCATCGTCTGTCTTCATCCAGGAGCTGCTCGATGACGGTCCGCACACTGACAGGCTGTTCCGAACGTTGCTCATCACTGGCTGACACACGTTCTTGCTGTAAGTTTCCTGCCCACCGGCTACTGTAGCTGCGTTACTACCAGCTATCACAGAGTCATCTGTTGTTCTGCATACACACTATGTCTGCAGAACTTCCACACGACACACATATACTTTTGAGATCCGTTCACATATCTACAAGAAAAACAACTAGTTGCCATGACTTTTGCCCTAACTCTCGTATACTTTTAAAAACTTAGTGAAATCATAACTTTTTACTTGCCGTGTTTTCTTTGTAAGTTATTTGGCTTCTGGATTTCCCAAAGTCTTCAGGCAAAAGATGCGGAATGGAATTTCAGTTTTTTTCATGCGTATATTTTTTTATTTATATGGCCAATAAAATGAACGGAATCAGATGATGTATAGCTTCTGTGGTGAAAACGAAGAGCTGGTAATTGATTTCTTTAAAGTGATTATATAACGCTATCATTATGTTAAGATGGTCCATTGTTATAGGCAGAATCTTGCTTCGGAAGACCCATATAGACTACAGGAACCAGGTTTGCTGCACTCACTGTCACACGCCCCTCTCTCTCTCTCTCTCTCTCTCTCTCTCTCATTTCCCAAGCAAGACCCATATAGACTACAGGAACCAGGTTCACTGCACTCACTGTCACACGCCCCTCTCTCTCTCTCATTTCCCAAGCTAGACCCATATAGACTACAGGAACCAGGTTTGCTGCACTCACTGTCACACGCCTCTGTCTCTCTCTCTCTCTCTCTCATTTCCCAAGCTAGACCCATATAGACTACAGGAACCAGGTTCACTGCACTCACTGTCACACGCCCCTCTCTCTCTCTCTCTCATTTCCCAAGCTAGACCCATATAGACTACAGGAACCAGGTTCACTGCACTCACTGTCACACGCCCCTCTCTCTCTCTCTCTCTCATTTCCCAAGCTAGACCCATATAGACTACAGGAACCAGGTTTGCTGCACTCACTGTCACACGCCTCTGTCTCTCTCTCTCTCTCTCTCTCTCATTTCCCAAGCAAGACCCATATAGACTACAGGAACCAGGTTTGCTGCACTCACTGTCACACGCCCCTCTCTCTCTCTCTCTCTCATTTCCCAAGCAAGACCCATATAGACTACAGGAACCAGGTTCACTGCACTCATTGTCACACGCCCCTCTCTCTCTCTCTCTCTCTCTCATTTCCCAAGCTAGACCCATATAGACTACAGGAACCAGGTTTGCTGCACTCACTGTCACACGCCCCTCTCTCTCTCTCTCTCTCTCATTTCCCAAGCTAGACCCATATAGACTACAGGAACCAGGTTCACTGCACTCATTGTCACACGCCCCTCTCTCTCTCTCTCTCTCTCTCATTTCCCAAGCTAGACCCATATAGACTACAGGAACCAGGTTCACTGCACTCACTGTCACACGCCCCTCTCTCTCTCTCTCTCTCTCTCTCTCATTTCCCAAGCTAGACCCATATAGACTACAGGAACCAGGTTTGCTGCACTCACTGTCACACGCCTCTGTCTCTCTCTCTCTCTCTCATTTCCCAAGCTAGACCCATATAGACTACAGGAACCAGGTTCACTGCACTCACTGTCACACGCCCCTCTCTCTCTCTCTCTCTCTCATTTCCCAAGCTAGACCCATATAGACTACAGGAACCAGGTTCACTGCACTCACTGTCACACGCCCCTCTCTCTCTCTCTCTCTCATTTCCCAAGCTAGACCCATATAGACTACAGGAACCAGGTTTGCTGCACTCACTGTCACACGCCCCTCTCTCTCTCTCTCTCATTTCCCAAGCTAGACCCATATAGACTACAGGAACCAGGTTCACTGCACTCACTGTCACACGCCCCTCTCTCTCTCTCTCTCTCTCATTTCCCAAGCTAGACCCATATAGACTACAGGAACCAGGTTCACTGCACTCACTGTCACACGCCCCTCTCTCTCTCTCTCTCATTTCCCAAGCAAGACCCATATAGACTACAGGAACCAGGTTTGCTGCACTCACTGTCACACGCCTCTGTCTCTCTCTCTCTCTCATTTCCCAAGCTAGACCCATATAGACTACAGGAACCAGGTTTGCTGCACTCACTGTCACACGCCCCTCTCTCTCTCTCTCTCTCTCATTTCCCAAGCTAGACCCATATAGACTACAGGAACCAGGTTCACTGCACTCATTGTCACACGCCCCTCTCTCTCTCTCTCTCTCTCTCTCATTTCCCAAGCTAGACCCATATAGACTACAGGAACCAGGTTCACTGCACTCATTGTCACACGCCCCTCTCTCTCTCTCTCTCTTTCTCTCTCTCTCTCTCATTTCCCAAGCTAGACCCATATAGACTACAGGAACCAGGTTCACTGCACTCATTGTCACACGCCCCTCTCTCTCTCTCTCTCTCATTTCCCAAGCTAGACCCATATAGACTACAGGAACCAGGTTCACTGCACTCACTGTCACACGCCTCTCTCTCTCTCTCTCTCTCTCTCTCATTTCCCAAGCTAGACCCATATAGACTACAGGAACCAGGTTTGCTGCACTCATTGTCACACGCCTCTCTCTCTCTCTCTCATTTCCCAAGCTAGACCCATATAGACTACAGGAACCAGGTTTGCTGCACTCACTGTCACACGCCCCTCTCTCTCTCTCTCTCATTTCCCAAGCTAGACCCATATAGACTACAGGAACCAGGTTCACTGCACTCACTGTCACACGCCTCTGTCTCTCTCTCTCTCTCTCTCATTTCCCAAGCTAGACCCATATAGACTACAGGAACCAGGTTTGCTGCACTCACTGTCACACGCCCCTCTCTCTCTCTCTCTCTCATTTCCCAAGCTAGACCCATATAGACTACAGGAACCAGGTTCACTGCACTCACTGTCACACGCCCCTCTCTCTCTCTCTCTCATTTCCCAAGCTAGACCCATATAGACTACAGGAACCAGGTTTGCTGCACTCACTGTCACACGCCTCTCTCTCTCTCTCTCTCTCTCATTTCCCAAGCTAGACCCATATAGACTACAGGAACCAGGTTTGCTGCACTCACTGTCACACGCCTCTCTCTCTCTCTCTCTCTCTCTCTCTCATTTCCCAAGCTAGACCCATATAGACTACAGGAACCAGGTTCACTGCACTCACTGTCACACGCCTCTGTCTCTCTCTCTCTCTCTCATTTCCCAAGCTAGACCCATATAGACTACAGGAACCAGGTTCACTGCACTCACTGTCACACGCCTCTGTCTCTCTCTCTCTCTCTCATTTCCCAAGCTAGACCCATATAGACTACAGGAACCAGGTTCACTGCACTCACTGTCACACGCCTCTGTCTCTCTCTCTCTCTCTCATTTCCCAAGCTAGACCCATATAGACTACAGGAACCAGGTTCACTGCACTCACTGTCACACGCCTCTGTCTCTCTCTCTCTCTCTCATTTCCCAAGCTAGACCCATATAGACTACAGGAACCAGGTTCACTGCACTCACTGTCACACGCCTCTGTCTCTCTCTCTCTCTCTCATTTCCCAAGCTAGACCCATATAGACTACAGGAACCAGGTTCACTGCACTCACTGTCACACGCCTCTGTCTCTCTCTCTCTCTCTCATTTCCCAAGCTAGACCCATATAGACTACAGGAACCAGGTTCACTGCACTCACTGTCACACGCCTCTGTCTCTCTCTCTCTCTCTCATTTCCCAAGCTAGACCCATATAGACTACAGGAACCAGGTTCACTGCACTCACTGTCACACGCCTCTGTCTCTCTCTCTCTCTCTCATTTCCCAAGCTAGACCCATATAGACTACAGGAACCAGGTTCACTGCACTCACTGTCACACGCCTCTGTCTCTCTCTCTCTCTCTCATTTCCCAAGCTAGACCCATATAGACTACAGGAACCAGGTTCACTGCACTCACTGTCACACGCCTCTGTCTCTCTCTCTCTCTCTCATTTCCCAAGCTAGACCCATATAGACTACAGGAACCAGGTTTGCTGCACTCATTGTCACACGCCTCTCTCTCTCTCTCTCATTTCCCAAGCTAGACCCATATAGACTACAGGAACCAGGTTTGCTGCACTCACTGTCACACGCCCCTCTCTCTCTCTCTCTCATTTCCCAAGCTAGACCCATATAGACTACAGGAACCAGGTTTGCTGCACTCACTGTCACACGCCTCTCTCTCTCTCTCTCTCTCATTTCCCAAGCTAGACCCATATAGACTACAGGAACCAGGTTCACTGCACTCACTGTCACACGCCCCTCTCTCTCTCTCTCATTTCCCAAGCTAGACCCATATAGACTACAGGAACCAGGTTCACTGCACTCACTGTCACACGCCCCTCTCTCTCTCTCTCTCTCATTTCCCAAGCTAGACCCATATAGACTACAGGAACCAGGTTCACTGCACTCATTGTCACACGCCCCTCTCTCTCTCTCTCTCATTTCCCAAGCTAGACCCATATAGACTACAGGAACCAGGTTCACTGCACTCATTGTCACACGCCCCCCTCTCTCTCTCTCTCTCTCTCATTTCCCAAGCTAGACCCATATAGACTACAGGAACCAGGTTCACTGCACTCACTCTCACACGCCCCCCTCTCTCTCTCTCTCATTTCCCAAGCTAGACCCATATAGACTACAGGAACCAGGTTCACTGCACTCATTGTCACACGCCCCTCTCTCTCTCTCTCTCTCTCTCTCTCATTTCCCAAGCTAGACCCATATAGACTACAGGAACCAGGTTCACTGCACTCATTGTCACACGCCCCTCTCTCTCTCTCTCTCTCTCTCTCTCATTTCCCAAGCTAGACCCATATAGACTACAGGAACCAGGTTCACTGCACTCATTGTCACACGCCCCCCCTCTCTCTCTCTCTCATTTCCCAAGCTAGACCCATATAGACTACAGGAACCAGGTTCACTGCACTCACTCTCACACGCCCCCCCTCTCTCTCTCTCTTTCTCTCTCTCTCTCTCATTTCCCAAGCTAAGCAGTGTCGACAGCAGCCCATCGCGCTCACAGTTTAAAGTAATTCACTCCACTATATCTCATCTAGACGGCCGGGGTTCGATCCCAAGCGACCGCATGTGAGATTTGTGGTGAACAAAGCGGCGTTTGGGCGGGTTTTCTCCGGGTACTCCGGTTTCCCCCGCCATCGCATTTCACCGGTGCTCCATCATCATTCATGTATCATCAGTGTCAACGCCTGCGGTGCCATAAGTAGTTAAAGCGGGCTACCAAAAAAAAACAAACAAACAAAAACAACTCCAACTATACACGATTGCCCCCAAGCACACATCTTTATCAGGCTATAACTCATGTTTACGAGAGTGTGTGCCTGTGCGTATGTGAGTGTGTGCATGCACATATGTGATGTTTCAGATGGTGTATGAATCAAGTTTTTTAAGATTAAGATTAAAATAAATAATTCCCGATAGTAGAATTTTTGGGCTATACAGTGAAAATTGCAGAAACGTATTAACAGTTTTTAGCTTCCAAGCCTAGCCTCCTTGTTATCAAAGCAGTAATATGAGAATTTGAAATGAACAAATTACAGAATATGTCTTCAATATGTCCTAAAATAGCGAACGGCGAGGCAGAATACAAATCCATTCACGTGATCATGCATAACGGTAACTGGATGTAATTACGTCAAATGCATCCAAAGTGCAAAAAGTGAAAGTGAATGAACAAAGTACTTTTCTTCTAACGTTCCACTCCAGTTCGGACTGCCGCGAAAGTAATAAATTCTCAAATTTATAATAATAATAATAATAATAATAATAATGATAAAAATCTTAACCTACTTATCATAACAGATGGAAGATTTGTTCTTCTTATTCGCATACTTCTGACATTTTCTCAGTAAATATTCGTTGACACTGGAGAGTTTAATATCCGAAATTGAGTGACATTCTTAGCTATTTACTTTTAATTCTTCGTTCGATGCAGATACCTCATTACTTTCTCTACAGGTACTGTGTGCAGGGTATAGAAAAGGTATTGTATTGCACCCAAAAATTCGATACCGAGATTTCACTGAAAATACATGTTTTGGGACACACTGAATCCAAAAGAAGCATTTTTAGAAACATTTACGTGTGTGCATGTCTCGGTTAGTGTGCGTGTCTGTGTGTGAGTGTGTGTCTGTGTGTATGAGTGTGTGTCTGTGTGTGAGTGTGTGTCTGTGTGTGTGAGTGTGTGTCTGTGTGTGTGAGTGTGTGTCTGTGTGTGTGAGTGTGTGTCTGTGTGTGTATGCCTTAGGTAGCAGATCTCAAAAACGATAAGTCCATTAAATACTAAACTTGATAATTAAAGTTTTGTATTTTGGAAGAGTGCGACACGAAGATTTTCAAGATAACCTCTTTATGGAAAAAAAATTAAAACTTTTTGGTTTTCTCAAAAATAGCTCTAATGATTTTAATTAAAATCTCTAATATTTAAGATATTTACATGACAAATATAATGTATATCTTGAATTTTCTGGGAATAGCCTCTGAAGAACTATTTTGAACGAGTTTTTCTGAATTTTGCATAACTGCAGAGGAGAGAGAGAGAGAGAGAGAGAGAGAGAGAGAGAGAGAGACAAAAACGTACTATAAAATATGTAGATCTCCTTAAAACTCACAATATGTCATATATATTTTTGGTGGATTTGACCGTTTTCGACATATTCTTTGTTATTGGTTTCAGTTTTAAATTACTTAAAGCTTTCTCGTAAGGGAACTTGTCCATACCTGGCCACGAAAAGAAACGAATTTCAATCCCATAGCGACCACATTTTAAAATATTTTTTTGATAAGGGAACTTGTCCATACCTGGCCACGTAAAGAAACGGATTTCAATCCCATAGCGACCACATTTTAAAACACTTTTCTCATAAGGGAACTTGTCCATATCTGGCCACGTAAAGAAACGGATTTCAATCCCATAGCGACCACATTTTAAAACGCTTTTCTCATAAGGGAACTTGTCCATACCTGGCCACGTAAAGAAACGGATTTCAATCCCATACTGACGACATTTTAAAACACTTTTCTCATAAGGGAACCTGTCCATACCTGGCCACGTAAGGAAACGGATTTCAGTCCCATAGCGACCACATTTTAAAACACTTTTCTTATAAGGGAACTTTTCCATACTTGGCCACGTAAATAAACGGATATCAATCCCATAGCGACCACATTTTTAAACATTTTTCTTATAAGGGAACTTTTCCATACCTGGCCACATGAAGAAACGGATTTCAATCCCATAGCGACCACATTTTAAAACATTTTTCTTATAAGGGAACTTGTCCATACCTGGCCATGTAAAGAAACGGATTTCAATCCCATAGCGACCACATTTTAAAACATTTTTCTCATAAGAGAACTTTTCCATACCTGGCCACGTAAAGAAACGGATTTCAATCCTATAGCGACCACATTTTAAAACACTTTTCTCATAAGGGAACTTGTCCATACCTGGCCACGCAAAGAAACGGATTTAAATCCCATAGCGACCACATTTTAAAATATTTTTCTTATAAGGGAACTTTTCCATACCTGGCCACGTAAAGAAACGGATATCAATCCCATAGCGATCACATTTTAAAACATTTTTCTTATAAGGGAACTTATCCATAACTGGCTACGTAAAGAAACGGAATTCAAATCCATAGCGGACACATTTTAAAATATTTTTCTGATAAGGGAACTTTTCCATATCTGGCCACGTAAAGAAACGGATATCAATCCCATAGCGACCACATTTTAAAACAGTTTTCTCATAAGGGAACTTTTCCATACCTGGCCACGTAAAGAAACGGATTTCAATCCCATAGCGACCACATTTTAAAACATTTTGCTCATAAAGGAACTTTTCTATACCTGGCCACGTAAAGAAACGGATTTCAATCCCATAGCGACCACATTTTAAAACATTTTTCTCATGAGGGAACTTTTCCATACCTGGCCACGTAAAGAAACGGATTTCAATCCCATACCGACCACATTTTAAAACACATTTCTCATAAGGGAACTTGTCCATACCTGGCCACGCAAAGAAACGGATTTCAATCCCATAGCGACCACATTTTAGAACATTTTTCTTATAAGGGAACTTTTCCATACCTGGCCACGTAAAGAAACGGATTTTAATCCCATAGCGACCACATTTTAAAACATTTTTCATATAAGGGGACTTGTCCATACCTGGCCACGTAAAGAAACGGATTTCAATCCCATAGCGACCACATTTTAAAACATTTTTCTTATAAGGGAACTTTTCCATACCTGGCCACGTAAAGAAACGGATATCAATCCCATAGCGACCACATTTTAAAACATTTTTCTTATAAGGGAGCTTTTCCATACCTGGCCACGTAAAGAAACGGATATCAATCCCATAGCGACCACACTTTAAAACATTTTGCTCATAAATGAACTTTTCTATACCTGGCGACGTAAAGAAACGGAAATCAATCCCATAGCGAGCACATTTTAAAACATTTTTCTCATAAGGGAACTTTTCCATACCTGGCCACGTAAAGAAACGGATTTCAATCCCATAGCGACCAGATTTTAAAACATTTTTCTCATAAAGGAACTTTTCTATACCTGGCCACGTAAAGAAACGGATTTCAATCCCATAGCGACCACATTTTAAAATATTTTTCTGATAAGGGAACTTGTCCATACCTGGCCACGTAAAGAAACGGATTTCAATCCCATAGCGACCACATTTTAAAACACTTTTCTCATAAGGGAACCTGTCCATACCTGGCCACGTAAAGAAACGGATTTCAATCCCATAGCGACCATATTTTAAAATATTTTTCTCATAAGGGTACTTTTCTATACCTGGCCACGTAAAGAAACGGATTTCAATCCCATAGCGACCACATTTTAAAACACTTTTCTCATAAGGGAACTTGTCCATACCTGGCCACGTAAAGAAACGGATTTCAATCCCATAGCTACCACATTTTAAAATATTTTTCTCATAAGGGAACTTGTCCATACCTGGCCACGTAAAGAAACGGATTTCAATCCCATTGCGACCACATTTTAAGACGTTTTACTGTCGCTTAAGCCTAGTGTATTCTCTAATTTCCTTTATAATCAGAAGGAAGCAAGTAATTAGACCGTTTCTACTAATGTTTGTCTCGATTAGCATGGAGTAGATAGAAGAATAAGCTTTATAACAATAATTTGTTACAGAGATGTAAAGAATATCATGTGAATGGAACACATCAGATTTATTTCAAGTCATCTCATAGATAAAAATCACATATGTAAATCATGGGGTGTGATGTCCATAGTTCGGTACTAATTAAACGATCTTTAAAATTTTTCTGAATTAAATTGAGTGGTAGAAAACTATTGAAAGAATAATTCAGACTGACAGTTAATATCGGTCATCTGTTGAAAAAATAGCGTAAGACATTCCGTACTTCTCTGCAGTTGGTTATTATGTTGTTATAAATCGTATTTATTGCACACACACACACACACATCTTTGCGTCAAGCGAGGAATTTACAAAATCCAACTCAGAAATTTAGTCGATTTTGATTATCACAGTGTATGCAACAGACCATACGTTGTACGAACTAAGAGAAAACACCAGGAGATACATTTATTCAATTTCCTTTTTGAATAAAGTGTGAATAAACATTTCTTGAAAATATGTCAGAAATGTGGGATAAAGTACAATATTTCAAACATAATAAAGTAGGCACTTACTATCGAGAAGCTAAGCGTATGTGGGGGCATTGTAACTGATTCGGTGGGAGTCCAAGCTGGGGCGGTCGGCCCGTGAGCAACCTTGCGGTGGCCACAGTGTGACGGAAAAGCACTGTAGAGAAAACTTGGTACAGCATCTTACATTGACATTTCGGTCACTTCTGTAAAATGAGTGAATCGCTCTCTATATTCTGATATTATATGCAAATATCAGGATTTAGTGTGTTCAACTCCTATCTGAACAATCAATTCGGTTACTCATCTCACTGGGTTTACTCCTGACAGAGTTCAAACAGAGAAGGAACGTGTTCGTTCTTGATGTAGGCCGTCGTTGCTGGGGTTCGACAGCGTCCCTATGGACAAGGCAGACTAACTGCGGAAATTTACCAATGGGAAGAAACTTGTCGATTGAGATGCAAATCATCGTTCTGCAGTGCCAATTAGTTAAGGTTTACTATCCGGGAGAAGCTTTATGTCCCAGATTAACATAACATCCTCCGTGATTGTTCTACAGAATCCCTTGTACTATAGTCTGTAAAATTAGATTTAGCTAGAGCTCCGGGAATGCTGGTCTATCACAACATCATTAGATTCATGCATTAATAAACACTTCCCTACATGCACTGGAAAGACACTTCGAAGACATTTTTGAAGCATGTATTATTTAAACAGTCTAGAATGGAGATGCACTTTGGAATATACACGTAAAAGTTATGTGTGAAGTTGATCTGGTGTTTCTCTCTCCGCTGGCTGAAGAGTGATAATATATAGCACATTGAAAATTCAAAGCGTATAAATAACTACAACACATTTTTGTGGCGAGAGATTTGCCTACAGCTAGAGATGGAAAGACATCTCTGAAAACAAAAAAGAGGTCTTTCCTTCATTTGGACGTTATGTCAGAGCAGCAGCTCTGGTCTTCAAATAATAATAATAATAATAATAATAATAATAATAACAACAGCACTATATTCACTATCTGTATCAAGGATGCAACTTCGGTTCCCAAATAATTCTTGGCTTTCTCTTGTGTCTGAATCATTTCTGTTTCAATTTCAATATCTTTGTAACCTACCAGGCTATTTAAATAATCAGCCCATATCACGGTGACACAAACAAACCTTTACGTAAATACGTAAGTGCAAAAGAAGCTGTGGCGTGACGGATGTGCAAGCGGTCAATGTAGTTCACTGATGTAGTGCTTACTATGTCACTTATACCTTGTTCGCTGTAAGCTGAAGTTAGATATAAACAGAAGCACGTGATGAAAACGAGCTTGGTATTTTATAGCGTTTGACGCCTGCTTTTACTACTATAGCACCGCAGGCGATGACACTGATGGTATATAGCATGGAGATGGAATATCGGTGGAAAGCGAATGCGGAGGAAACTGGAGAACCCGCAGAAAACGCAACCCTCCGCCGCTTTTTCCACTACAACTCCCACTTGCGGTCGTTGGGACCGAACTAGAATCGTTTTGGTGAGAGGCGAGTATGAACTTCTTGGTTGGTGGTTTTTAGGACTTAGTTATCCTTCCACTTCTTTCACAACATTGTTCCACGCTTAATTTAATATTGTGCTTTCCTTACATTCTGTAAAACGCTTAAAGCACACAAAATATAATGTGTAACCTGTAATTTTATCGTAAAATGTTGCGGAGTTGCTTTCCCTAACTTCCGTTTAATGTGCACCATAGAAGCTAGTTTGAGATCCGCTGACATTGTAAAGAGCGTTAAATTACAAAAAATAATTCATAAATGCAACAATTAATCAGTCCAGCCAACTGAAAGAAAAACAAATTGCTCACTCTTTGTTCGCTCTATCTATCGCTATGTTCACTCTATCTAGAAGTAAGCCAAAAACAAGTTTTGAGGGCCCCCGAATGTAAAAGAGAAACAATTATTACCGAAAAGGGTGCTTGTTTGTCTATGAAAAATGTTTGATAAATTCCTAAATTTGAATTTGCAACAGTATATTAGCCCGCTGTGTATTTTATTAGTTTAATTATTAATTTTTGCATAGGTTTAATATAGGAAATATCTGCTTGAGCGGCTAAGACTGAGCAGAGTGCAGAGCACAAACCTTAGAGTGAGGAGTTGCTATTGTGCACACCAAGGTTACTTTCTTTGTTAAGCTTAGCAACAAAATGCCTTTGTAACAGCTAGATTTTAGCGCAGTAGAGCACAAGTAACAGGGTATTTTTTTAGAGAAAGGTATCTTCCCTAAAAGTTAAGCAGCTTGGGACCTTTCCATTATGAAGAGCGGTCACGTGAGGCTCACACAAAGAACTTACAAAATTAATCACGTGACAACGTTATTTTCGCGCTTCTTTCTAACCAATCAGGAATGAGCTTCAAGATTAGATGTTTTAAGTATATAAGCGATAGGCTTACAAGAAATTAGGTCGCTTCTTATTCTGGTTGGCTTTCGTGTTATACTTGTGATGCTGTACGCGGTACGCTATGGGTTGTACGATGTACGTACGTGAATGCGGCGGTGTTAGTGCCTGAGAATGTGATACTATTTTGCGAAACATTGTAGTTATCGTTCAAGTTGATTTTGTCGCGTAATAGACCGTCGAAAATAAGAACTTAGTAAGCAGAAGAAAAATAGCACTAGTTATTAACATTTCTAATCTTCAAGAATTACTATGTCGGGAGTCGCTCGTAGGATTAGTGCCTCAACAAAGGTGAATACAAGCATTAACTGAGTGGAATCTCAGGTGAAGTACTTCTATTTTTGAGTCTACCTCGCGTCACATACCCGTCATTCTTTCTCCCCCTCAGTGAGAGCCAAACTTGTGTTCTACATGGATGAGCAGAGCCGGTGCATCAAAGAACTTTCAAGAGGTTTGTACACGCCCGTTTATTAAGTATTTCACTGGTGCTAATCCAGACCGACTCCAAGGTAGACAAAAGAACAGCGCACATATTGGCGCACCAACGTGACAGCAACATATTTAACATTTGCAGTATAGTTTCAATTTTTCATATTCAAAATTGCCTCACTGCTGGCGATCTCCCTCTACGCCACTTTATCCTGGGAATTGCGCCAACAGAGTGTCTGAGTGGCGTACTAGTAAGAGCGGTCACTCATTGCGGGGCTCTATACAGCAAGATGTGAGTATACAATTCCCTCCTTTAGAAGTAGTTAAGTTAATTGTATCTTCTTGTCTTTGCAGCTAACCAGATCTTGCTTTCGATTGACTGCTTTTCAAGCTTGGTTCATAATAATATAGGCTCGAACTTATTTGAGGGTCAGCGGGGGATCATTGATTGGGTCACATTTTAAAATCTGTTTCTCATTTCAAAATGAATAATATTTTGTATCACCTTACTTATATTGGTGGGTGAAGTAATTATTTATGTCCGTTATGTGCTCCGATATCAGGTTTGCAATGAAAGTGGTTGGTCCATTTATTTCATGTATTAGAACACCAAAGCGAGTGTGGTCCTGCATCGGAAAAGGCCATTTATACGCGTAACAGCCTACTCTCCACTACATGCATCCCAGAGCAATTGGCAGGCTGAGGGCAGCCCGAGGTGTGATAGACGTGTCCCTGTTCTCGGAGAGAGCTTAACCACGTTCTGACGGGATTGTGGGTTTTTGCAGGATGGCGGGTGAGTTTTGGGGTTGTGGACATGCATACACCAGCTCAACTACATATGTGCCACTTTCCTCATTTTTGGTGCGTCAGTGTATGTCCTAGGTTTCCTACTAGCGCACACACACATACATATATAGGTGTATGCAATTTAAAAGACAATAATACATTTGAAAAGCGCTCTCTCTCTCTCTCTCTCTCTCTCTCTCTATCTCTCTCTCTCTCTCTCTCTCTCTCTCTCTCTCTCTCTTGCTGCACTTGGAATCATAAATGAGACAAAAAAAAAAAACCGGAATAAATGAAATCTCGCAAACAGCGTGACAATAATGTGTTCAGCACCATCTTTTGTTCCCAAAACGCACTCCTGGAATGTTATGATTCCGCTAACACTTGCAAGTCGTCGAGAATTAGGTTGTTTTAGTATATACTGGCTTGTTGTTGCTGGTTTTTAATATTGTTTATTTAAGGTCACAGACTCAGTGGTTCTATCACTGGTTTGTTTACACCACGTTTATTTTTACTTTCTCTTTACGAACTACGTACACAGTGTACAGAGAAGGTATTGTAATGCACCCAAAACTTCTATACCGAGATTTCACCGGAAATACGTGTTTTGGGCCTTCCTGAATCCAAAAAACTTTTTCCCAAAAAAAAACATTTTGGGAAAAACTTCCGAGTGTGTGTGTGCGTGTGTGTATGTGTGTGCGTGTGTGTGTGACCACATAGCTCCTTAAATACCGAACTTGGTATCTAAATTCAGTATCTACCAAGGATGCGACACGATGATTTTCAAGAATATCCCCCCACCCCCAACTACCCTTTACATGGAGAAATGTTCGTAAATTTGTATTTCCTCAATAACGGCTCTAACGATTTTGATCAAAATATCGTAGATTAAAGATATTTACCTGACAAATAACGTTATATCTTGAATTTTCTGGGAATAGTCTCTGAAGACTACTTTATTCTGGATGAATTTTACGGAATTTTGTATAACTGCAAACCGTAAGACATAAACAAAAACTTAATTAACAGAAAGTGTATAGATTCTTTATGTTATATACATTTTTTTTGTGGAGTGGAACGTTTTTGAAATATTCCTTGGTATTGGCTTTAGCTTCAAAAACTATATTTTTCTCTTACGGGAATTCGTCAACTCTGCCCATAGAAACAAAGGAACTTCGGCCATAGAGCAACCTGCTTTTGAATAAAACTTTAGCATATGCTACTCCCTTATTTCCCTTCTGCTTACATGGAAGCAAGTAATAAGACTATTTCTGCTAATTTTTTCTCGATTGCATAAGCTTTTTAACAATAAATTGTTGCAGAGATGTAGAGAAAGTCATGTGAATAGAACACATAAGATTTTTTTTTCTAAGAGTAATAAGATATGATGCTCTTTCGCCAAAACGTCAGAACATTCACTCGGTAAACTTTTATTTTTTATTTTTATACGTTTTAGTTCGAAATCTAATGTATTTCATTATTTTTTGCTTGCATGAAATAAATCTTTCTTGCAACATTTTATTAATTTTTTCAATGTATGGATTTATTTTTATTTTTTCTACCACATACATAGTAGAGATAATACGAGAGTTCGCGGAAAATACATATTTTGAGGACCTCATAGTGGAGGACCAATTTCAGAAAAAATATCTACATGTGTGGCTATGTGTCTATGAACAACATAATTCAAAATCAGAAGGTCCGTTAAATGCCAAGTTTGATATTTATGCTCAGCATCTTTCTAGGATGCAACAAGATGATTTTCAAGAAAATCTCCCCACTCCAAGCCGTACTTTACATGAAAGCATATGAATGTAGCATCAGATTTTTTAACCTCATAATACTCCTGAAATTTCCTTCTAATGTAATTGTGCATATCAGGCAGTCTTGCGAGGCAATTTAGTTTGTTCAAGCTGATATACCTTCCTAATTTTAAATACCGCTCGCTGAATTATTAAAGCCACCAGTAGCAACAACCACGTTCATAGTATTCGTTATAGTTATTTTCCGAGTTTTTTCTTCTGTTCGTCACAAAAAGTAATATTATAAATGGTTTGCTAGTGAAGAACTCGCCAACAAGGTGATACAAGACCTCGGGCTGAGTAGTATATCAGACTGTATAGTATTTTCTGATTTTGTAATTGCGTAATCAATGTAGTTCACCGACTTTCAGATTTCACTGGCCTTGGCCGGCTTATACTTGTTTCAACTTCAGAATTCATTTCTGTCTAAAGTTGTATGTATTTTAGTGTATAAAAAGTGATAGTAAGGACTGCGCCATGCTTTCTTAGCTTCTAGGTCTTAAGTCCTTCAAGTAACGATGGCCTAGTAATGTATTCCAAGCACATTCAATTTATACCTCGAAAAAAATTCACACTAGCTTGCTGATAGCTTACACAACACCGTGCGATTTGGTCGCATAAATATGAGTTGAGGTTCTGATGATATTCAGTGCAAGTACCATTTATCTATCTTTATGCCTTTTACAAACTGTCGAAACTAGTTGTAAACATAGTTTGCTTACTTTGTTTTGGGGAATTAACCTTCCGCATCAGTTATATATTTTAACGTTTTGTTTTATCAAGGTTTTTAACAACTTTAAAAGAGTTTAAGCATATTTTAAATGATACTCGTGTTGTGTTACATACCACTTGTAGGTTGAAGATACTTGAATTAACCGTGTCGCCTGTTTTGTTTTCTATAGACTTGTAAGTGGGGCCAGTGTGACTGAGGTGCAATATTTAGTATCTTTACTTTCTGTAGCACGTGGTACCTTCAATGTACACCTTTGGATAAAATAATGAACGCCAAATTGGTCTAAGTTGCACACGGCACAGCGCCTGAATACCAGTTGTGTAGCGGCAAGTCACAAGTTGCACACGGCACAGCGCCTGTACTCCAGTTGTGTAGCGGCAAGTCACAAGTTGCACACGGCACAGCGCCTGAACACCAGTCGTGTAGCGGCAAGTCACAAGTTGCACACGGCACAGCGCCTGAACACCAGTTGTGTAGCGGCAAGTCACAAGTTTCAAATCTATATGATCAATAATCACAATCAAATACATAGAACACGTTGTTCTTAAACAAAGAAACTATTAATGTTAACTAATAATATTAACGACACAGAACACGATACAGTTTGTATTGTAGGGCATTACTAAACCTGCCACCTTCCATGTGTGTTGTAGCTCTGTGGCAAAACGTAGGTTACTCCTCTAGTGAGGGTCGAGGTTCGCTTTTTACATGCAGTAAGTATGTTTTCCCTTCTCTTAATGATGCTGAATAAACACATTGCGGCTATTTATTTTAGATATAGTTATTTCATACATGACATTCCGTACAGTTCATTATATAACTATTATGATGCTTCTTTAATGGTTTATTCTACAGAAAAGGAATATGCTGCAGACGAAAGCATGTGTGCGTAGAATGGTACGAAAACGCACCTCAATGAAAAACATGGAATCTATTTAGTATGAAAGAATACTAAAACTATTGCTAAGAAACCAAAGTTTTGACACATTCTTAGGAATCCAATTTTTCAAAATTTTATTATTTTTGCAGGGAGGTAGCAACTGGAATGTTTTCAGACATTTTCTTCCACACATAAGGGAAAGGTCTATACGATGCAAAATACCATCGTGGCTTCACCATACCATCATGGTCGCGTATCTGCATCATGTTGGGGTGGTATCAAGGGGCGGTCTAGGTGTGATGTGGTAACTTGACGGTACACTGAACGGTGTGCAGTACACAATAATACTCGATAATAATTTTATTCCTCTGTGAAAATAGTATATCCTGATGGAATTGTTGAATTTGTACAGGACACTTATCCTGTCCTCACATCTTGAAAGGTTTCAAATTTTTTTAGAGAGGTAGGATATCAGAGTGGTAGATTGGCCCCCCTGTTCACAAGATTTGAACCCTGTTGAGAATTCTTGGGATGAGGTAAAAAGGGAGCTGCGGTCCAATTTACCTGTAGATGGGCGAAGTGCAAAAAATGGCTCTTGTGCAAAGATTCAAGAAACCTGGGATCTTCAAGCTTCTCGTCCACATTACTGAAGGCATTTGATTAGTCCAGTCCAAAGATTGAGCGCAGTTATACGGACTGGGGGTTCATACACATTATATTAATTATGTTTATTTTTGTGATATAATTTTAGAACATAATGGCTCATTTACATATATTTTTCGAGTATTACATAGTACAAGTATGTTTTTGTAGGAATGGATAGGCCCATAATTCTAAATGCCAAAGCTATATTAAGGCAATATTATGCTCTACATATCCAGCCATAAAGTAACAAATATAAAACAATTATATGCAGAGCGAGATATGAACTTAGGAATTTATGAGTGGAAAGAAGGCCTTCTTAAATCTCAACCACCGTGTTCAGAAGTTATAAGTTAATCATTGCGCTGTCAGTCACAGGTCATTGTGCAGTTCTTTCGTATGCAGTGTGAACACAGCTATTACACAAAGCTCTTCGATCGAAACATGGATTTGGAGGTGACTCATTTTACAGGTCCACGGATGTATATAGTACGTGTAGAGAAAATAAAAAGCCTTTTCTTCTATCTACTTTATAATAATCGACGTAAACATTTTTTGTTGCTTTTTATTTTAATGGTGAAAAGGAGAAGGTGAAACAGAGAGAGGAAGTTGCAATAGAAAAGGCGGGACCAGCTAGAGAAGGTATTGTATTCTACCCAAAAATTTGGTGTCGTGATTTCACCGAAAATATATGTAATGAGTTTCTCCGAGTCAAAAAAACAAAACATTTTTAGCAACAATTCGGCCGCGCGCGCGTGTATGTATGGGTTTATGTGTGTGCAGCATGCCTAAAAGAGAATAACATTGTTAAATATCAGATTTGGTATTTATGTTTAGTACCTTCCAAGGGTGCGGCAAGAACATTTTCAAGAAGATGCTCTCTCCAAAAACTACCCTCAACTTATAAACATTTTGTTTTTCTAAAAAAATGGCTCTAACTATATTGATATCAAAATACCTTATATTAAATATATACACACATCACAAATAAAGTGTATATTTTGAACATAACCATGAGCAATTATTAAAATAAAAGTTGTGTACAATCCTCAAACATTTAATGTTATTAAACCAACAATAATTAAGTGATTACAACTCTTTAATTCATTAGACAACAAATCACTTATTACATTTACATTATTTACGTATCTCAGTATTATATCTACATGGATTACCCTAACTTACAGGAGCCATTTTTTCCAAAATGAATTGAAATTCAATTTATAATTCAAAATTGTATAATATCTACATCCGCTGTTTTAATCATATCTTCATATTCCATATAAATAAAATCCACAGTGCTAAGTTTGTCTCCCCTTACTATTTTTGTTATTAACTAACACGCTCGCTATTATATTATTCTTTTACTACTATTATAACGTGAATTAAGTTAACAATGCCATACTCAAGTTTTATAGAACGGCGTTGTAAATTCATATTAGCCTACAACACTCTAAAACATACAATTTATCTCACGTTAATGAGGTGCATTCAAGTTAAGATTCTAAAGCGTATCAAAAATGTGTGCAATTTGATCTAATGAACTGAGTTAAGTAAGTCTTCTGTACTCTAGAAACGGCATTAGATACTATCAAAGTTTAATAACGTGATGGAAATGAGGCCTGTACGAATAATGTTGCTGATTGGCTAAATGATAATTATTTAACTTTAGCATTTGGAGACTGATTAGTTTCAATCGTCCATCAGTATGTATTATATTTTAGCATATGAGGTGATAAATAGTATTGTTTGGGGCTAACAAGCGCTGAAATGGTCATTTATGGCAGTTGGTAGAAAAGTTTGTTAATGACGGTTTAGGTATTTAGGTTAATTGAAACAAGACGCCATTTGGGAACGTCCAATCCCCGGCCTGGTTTAGCCCTCCCAGCGCAGCGAGTCTACCCACGGCAATGGAAGAACCTAGCCACAGTCAGCGTGAACGTGGGAAACTAACAATCTTTAGGGAGTTTCCGTACGGTGAAGGTCAGGCTGAACGCTAAGTGCTACATGGTCAACGGCCGTCAGTGTAGGATGATATAGGTACTACTTCTTGATTTTTTTTTTTATACAACTTTCATGTGTAGCAGTTCTCTCATCTAGCATTAACTATTGCTGACCACCAGTGAAGTGTCAGTATCTCCCATTCGTCTACCATTGCGCTGTGCCATTTCTGTCACATACAAATTAGATTTTAAACGGGTTGAAACGATCAGGCGCGCGTATATATTTTTATTTTGGGTGTCTCGTTAATCTTATCACTATGGGCGCGCATAGCGTTTTGTTCTTTCGTTCGCGTAGTCAGGTTCACCTAGAGAGAGGTGGTTGCGAGCAGTCAAGTGTGGCGACTGCTTGACGTTGCATTGCGCGAAATGTAACATACGTGAGTTTTGGTGAAGGCAAATGCCTGGGTGAGTTTCCTGTTACCTTAGCAGGTTTCTTTGTTTGATTCATATCTACTTAAATGTCGTCTGATCAGAATTTTGTGACTCGCTGGCGTTGTGTTGGGGAATATCCGTTGTATGAATTTCGGTAAAACTGAGATGCGGTAGCTTTGGTCCGTATTTTAGGGTGTTTTATTCATCACATTGGGGACTCATGGGAAATATTCCATTCTGTTAGGACAGGTGCTTTACCACATCAAATTGCATTATCATAACATTTGTAAAGGGCTTGTACTGTAATTTTTATCCTTTTGGAAGCCATATACAATTTGTGTGGTACGAGTGTTATGTAACTTGGCTGGATATTTATCCTGGGGAATGTTTTATATCTAAAGATATTATAAAGAGCTAGTAAAAGAATGTAATACATATACTCATGAATATGATGAGCATTTCCTTCAGGCATTTGTGAGCGGGTAGCACCCTCTCCTGCCAGTTAGGCTTCTTGCCGATTACCTCCTAGTACTTTCGCGATCCAAACTAGCATAAGTCCCAGCACAGCGCTAATGTTGCGTTCGTAGATAATTCTGTTCCAATTGTTGTTTGTGGATGTTGTATAGAGTCTAACGTAACATAGATAATGACCTAAAGGCCTTAAGGAACAAGGCCTTAGTTCGGGTACAATTATAAAACAGACAATTGCAATGCGCATGTGTCTCAGCTGTTCCGCCAAAGAATGTATGCTTTCTAAAAGCCACCAAAATAAAGATAACACAGATTCTCCAACACTGTGTAAGGTCAGTTTTGCTTTTTCTCCAAGCCTTTAGATGGGTCAGTCGTTGCTACGCCTGCTCGCCTGTCACCAAGCAACAACATCAAATCGGCGTCCGGGAAATTGTTCTTCTCCTTCTTCGCTTTCCCCCGTCATTCTGTAACGTGATTAGTTGCTTTAATAGGTTTCGCCTTAGCCATTTGTGGCATCGCATTCCCTTTATCAAACTCCAGCCTCCACGTTTTTCAACGCGGGCTGCTGTCAAGGAGACGTTCTCCAGTCAACGACGCTACAAATAATTTTGACCAGATATGCTCGCCGTGACCAAGGGTTCATTTCTCCTAAGTCGTTAGCGGTCATCATAGTCTCTATAAATACCTAAATGATTGGATGTCCACAGGAAATATTACTTTCTATGTTAAACATAGACTGTTGTTGGTTAGGACCAACCTTTCAACATCATTGTACCTTTCAATAATATGTAGGAGAGAGAAATATTACAATTATATTAGACTGTTGTATTCACTAAAATTAAAATAAATGGAGATATATAAACTTTCTCATACACTCAGGACTTTAAACAGCATGTGCTTCAATCTTTCTCTACACAAGAATTTAAGCAGAATGTACTTACAAATTTAAATATGCATCACTGCACTTTCACTGCGCTTTTCCTGCGAGATTTGGTCAGGGACTTTAAACAGGAACATTACTTCCCACCTTATATTCTGTAGCTGTCCGAAAGCATCATCATAATCTCAAAAATCCATGTCAACCTCCTAGTGATTCCCATCTTGGTGGCTGCAGAGGATCCAAGCCACTTGCCAAAGAAGGTTTCCGGGTTAAAGAATCACTCATTCAGCTCCAGAAGATCCCATGTTTTACAACACGTTATTACAACAGCATGTGTGAATGCCGCTATGTTTCACAGCATCCGATGTCAAGATACACTAACTCAAAAATGATTATACTTAACCACCGCGACGACAGGCCTTCAGAAAGTTGATTTTGAACCGGTCACATGACACAAAGAAAGAAACACTTCTCCCCTTCCGATCGAGAATATTCCTTTCTCGGCAATGTTCAAGACGACTTACACATTTCCGTAATAAACCTTATTTAATGAGCATTACATTTGCGTAATGCCAGTGCCATATGTATGTTAGCCAAAGTGACTACACGAGCCGCATTAACTGGGTTCTCCTCCCTCAGCCTTACCTCTTTCTCTCTCCGTGCTCGACTCTCCCCCTTTCGATCCTCTCGGTTTTGAGCATCACGATGCAACCACAGTTTGTCCCGCAGCTGACAGCGCTGTCTTGCAGAAACTTATCCTCAACATTAGTTGCAACGTTACAATTCATTCCACCACCTTTGCGAAATCATTTTTCCTTTCATCAATTTCATATCATTTCGTATAATCTTTCTCATATTCACATCAGGCTTCGAGGTGATCACCAATCCCAAACCCTCTCTGACCCAAGTTCCGTTTGCTCCTCAGGAAGCATCTGACCACAGGCGCTGGTTTGTTAATCTCTGGGAGGGGGGGGGAGTTCTCCCACGAGGATGGTAAACAGCGAAAGAAGAAGAAGAAGAAACAGTTTAGATATTTTAATTGTTTCAGGTTCTCAATCAGTTTTCAAGCTCCAATCAAACGCCAGTTTTCTTTCATAATTCTAAAGATTTTTCCGCACCGTTAAACATGTTCACAATTCCGACAAGTAACCCCTTCTTTTATGCAGAACTAAAATCTTACCTTCTTTACGTGAAAATTTTCAGCGAAATGTATTTCTCTGAAATTCCAACGCGTAGAATCAACATTACTGCCGAATTTTTTACTTTCTCTACACGTACTATGTGCATAATGTGTAGACAAGATACTGTTAGGCACCCAAACATTCGATCCCGAGATTTCGTCGGAAATATATGTTTTGAGACCCCCTGAATCCAAAAAAAAGCAATTTTAGAAAAATGTCCATGTATGTGTCTGTCTATCTGAGCTGTCAGTGTGTGTGTGTGTGTGTGCTATGACGGCATATTGCTGTAGTAGCTCAGTGACAGGGCAACCGGCTAGAGATTGGGATACGTGGTTCGAATCCCGGCTATGGCATTGAATGTTCTTCAGTCTGACTCTACCTATCCAACTCCTGTCCTACACACTGCTTGTGTGAAACAACAACTAATCTAATATCGGTTTTAATTATTTGCATTCAAACCATTTTCTCACAAAATAGGCAACTGAAGTTATATAAGCTCATTGATTTTTAATTATTTAAAAGCCTATTCATTTTGTGCAAAAAAATGAAATAAACATAGTTTAATGTATGGATTTGAATTGCAAGGGTGAATATAAAAATGCAATTGGGAGCTTAGAATCTTACGTGATTAAACTGCCAAAATTGTAGAGAACTGGTTGACAATCTTCGATCCCTCCAAAATGAAATGAAATGGCGTGTTATTTATGGACGCTCTTTAACAGCTATGGTTCTCAGCGTCCCATTCTAAATTGGGCGTGAAAGATCGCAAAATTTTGCTCAGAGGCCCCTCTGGCAGGCTTGAGGTTCTTTTACGTGCCGTAAATCTACGACACGGGACCCACGGCTTTACTTCCCTTTCGAAGGAAGCCATGTTAAGGATTTTTACACCCGAAAAAATCCATCGTCCTCCGCCACCTTGGGTATATGTAGTTACCATGGTAACCATTACACCACGGAGGGTGACTGATCCCTCCAAGTGATATAAAAGGGGTTTAGGAACATAAAGAGTAAGCCTTAAATAATAGGATAAGAATTAGGAGCAAGGAGTCAAGGGTACAGGGAGGTGCATATAAGAACGTATGTCAAGATATCAGGAAGAAATGAGTCTAGCATTCAGGTTTTAACTTTCTGAAACAAAGCGTTTGTTTCAACAAGAAATCCCTAAAACATAATTACGTTATGTTTAGAACACATTAAACATGGTTTAAAAACATGGTTGTGCTAAAGAAAATAAAAATACGGTTCAGATAGAGCTGGGGAAAGCTTACATTTAAGAATCAAAAGTCAGTATATATTGCACACCGAAAATAAAAAAAGCTACCGATATACCACCTAAGCCTCTTCAAGCCTTCCTTGCTCTTAACTATGTTTTTCTGAAACATGAGTATATCAGAGAGGGTTTAACGTAAGAAGTAACCTGTATTTTTAAAAGCTACTCCGCTGCCTCCCGCTTCCTCAGCCCACGCTGTAATTAAGTTCTAAATGTTGATATTGGTGGAAGAATGCTTGCCAATGTGCTTTACTTCCAAATTAGTATCTCGCCTTCTTCATTAAAAGTCACAATTTCTTAACTAATATCATGCAGTCTAATTAGAGATGAGTAAGCTTTGAAAGAAATCTAAAGCTTTACTGTTTTGAGAGACAGAGAATTAGAGAGAGAGAGAGAGAGAGAGAGAGAAAGAGAAAGAGAGAGACAGACAGAGAGAGAGACAGACAGACAGAGAGAGAGAGAGAGGCGGTACACTGTAATCAGCTTAGGCAAACAAATAACATATACCACTAGGGGAAAACATGGAAAAAATTTCAAAATAAGAAACAATCCTTTTAGGGTTAATATATGTTTTAAATAATGTTTATTTCTCTACTCGTATTATGAACATACTGTATAGGGAAGATATTGACTCATCCCAAAATTTCTATGTCGGGATTTTACCGGAAATTTGTTTTGAGGTCTCCTGAGCACAAAAAAAGTGCATTTTTAGAAAAATAATCGTTTGTGTATGTGTGGGTTACCTGTGGACAGCATAGCTAAAAAAAAACTAAAACATCGTTAAATACAAACTTGCTATTTAAGTTCAGCATCTTCCAAAAATGCGACACAAAGATTTTCAAGGAAATTCCTGTACATGGAAACATTTTTGAAAGTTTTTTGCCCTCAAAAGTGACTTTAATGGTTTTGATTAAAATACTGTATATTACAGATGTTTATATCAGAAATAAAATTATATCTTGAATTTTATGAGAATAGCTTCTGAAGACCTGTTCATTCTGGATGAATTTGGAATAACTGGTAAACCTAAGAAATAGATAAAAACTTACAACAATATGTATAGATCTGTTAAAACAATTAATTTATGTTATACACATTTTTGCTGTAGAGTTTACCTTTCCAAGATATTCTTCGTTTTTGGTTTCAATTTGAAACTACGGAACTTTCTCAAACAGGCTCACATTTCGTGTTATCTCTCTTCTCCTTTATTGGAAATGCCAAGCACACCGAACTTCATTGTTCACATATAACCAGATTTTAAAAGATTTGACTATCGCTTTAGCCTATTGTATTCCTTTATATCCTTTCTGCTTAAAAGAAAGCAATTTCGGCCAATGTTTATGTCGATTACAATGATGTAGATAAAAGAATAAGCTATTCAAAGAATAGATTTTTACAGTAGTGAAACCCCTGTGAATGGAACACACATCAGATTTTTAACTAATTAATCTGACAAGTAAAATTCAAATTCTACTTTGAACGTTTTAAAATAAGTAATTCAGAGAAGCATTATATTTCTGTCCAAATTCTTGTCAAAATTCAGCCATTGACTTTCTGATCGTCCAATATATTATATAAAGACATAATTATAATTTAGAACATCTTAGCTCTGCCAAACATCTTTCACACCACTTATAACCCAGACATTCAAAAGAAACTGTTGCTTTCGTTAATATGTTAATTACATTTTCAAAACGTTGTGGTTTAATTATTATTATATATTTATTATTTAAAACTTAAATATTGATTGCGAATATTGGTATAATATTATAAACGTAAGTCCCAGTATGCGTTTCTAAATTAGGGCTAAAAACTTTGGGGAATAATCAAATAACCTACATGAATAGAAATACATGTAATTCCGAAAGAGGGGACACTTCATTTTATTGCTTGAGACAACTTGGAAAGTGAGAAACACGTCGTACACATCATCGACGGACAGAAATTTAAAGCTTCTAAAAAAAGTTTAGAATTCCGATTTAAAGTCTGTTTATTCTTGCCTTACCTCGCATGTCAACAGTATGACGTGATTGGCTCCTGACGCCGTAGGTACCAGTTTCCTCATTAAAATAATAATTTATTCTCTGCATGAAGATTATTTCACTCAAATTACTTTTCTTTCAATCAATGACTCTTCTAAGATATAAGAGAGCGTGATCACTCTTTTTATACTGGAGTGTTTATAGCAGCAGCATGTGCGTCATCACCATCTCTTCACTGAGGTTAGGGCACTGCTCATTTGCAGCGTTGTCGCTGGCCAACGACATTAATCGAGATGAAGCAAGAGAAAACAAAAGGTGGCAGTTGGATGACAATATTATAGAGCGGGTTGTCATCAAAACCGCTGCTGGTAATTAATTGCATTTTCACATAAGCACTATTTAGTTTACCATATCGTAGAAAAAATCTAGTGTGTTATTTACATTCTTTTGACTTTCTTTATTCTCTATCGTTTATTACACAAACTATTCTTAGGCGACGATTTTTCCGATCTACTTCATTTTAATTGGAATAAACCTTTGCGTAAATAGCTATATTACACATTTTATTATAGACACCTGAAAAAGGAATAGCCAAGTAAAACGTCTAAAACATAAAGGCTATATACTAGGTTTTTGAATTAACCGTTTCCGAGATATTGATTGATTTTGTATTACTTGCCTATACTTTTCTCTCAAGGGCGAAGTAATCAGTCTTTTTTGTTTTGACTCCTGTCCATGCAAAGAGTACGGAATTTCAATGATATATAGCGACAACCTTTTAAAGTATTTGTGTATCGCATATGAATTTAATTTTTCGTTGGGTTACTTAAACGCTAATCAAGGATTATTTTACACTCTTCAAATGATTGCCGAAATGGACTTGGCAACAGTGCGTTTTAGCAACGCCACCTGAAACCTGCTGGTGTTGTTTTTAGGTACCATAAGCAGCAGATGATGTTCATTTCCTATTTTGAAGCATCGTTAGTGCGAGTGGCAAATAGCCGAAATGAATTATGCAAGAAGTACTAAAGTTTCTAATTTCTCCACAAACGATAGAAATCTTATTATTACAATGGAGGGTTATTTAGGCAATATGCATTTATTAGATACTATCTCATTAAAAAGAAGGAAAAAACTAAATAAATATAGTTTTTAAGCTATATGTACCTCCTTTTTATGCTAGTTTATTGGTATTTTCTATTAAAACGCAAAACAAAGCTACTTATGCAGTGTTTCAAATTACTTAATAATAAAATAAGCTTTTTTTACACTTTCTCGCTCGAAAATAATTTTATAAGTAAAAGTAAAAAATATGCTTTGCAATTACAATATTTGTAGTTAAATACTGTTAAAGAAGACAATAATATGTAGAAGAATTATGATAAATATTACTTGAACAATAATTTTACTCAATATGTACTTGTAAAAATTATATATATAGGTTAGTTTTTGAGCATTTTGAACTCCAAGTTCACTCTTGATTGATAATCAAGCCAGTTAACCAAAAAAAATCCGCTGATCAAATTTGACCAGAGAATAATCTCCGATCAAACCTGATTGGCCTTTCTGCAACTTGAAGTTTAATGATCACCAACAAAGGCCGATCGATTTTGATTTGCTTTCCTGTAACCGGACATAAGAGTCATAGGCCACGGATAGAACCCCTCTCCTCGGCTCAGCTATTCTTGTCTCTGCACAGACTGCATTTATAGCCACAATACTACCATTAACACTATTATAAGTCAAGCTTTGGAAACTTTTGAGGTTCGTAGTCGTTTAGGGTTCCATTACCGTCGATGTCCATTCCTTGTTTTTTTCGACGATTTTCTTCGTCGGTAGGCAAATACTTTTCCACTACGATTTCCTTCCCATCACTTGCATTTCCTTCTGTTTCCTTCTCATGTTACAGGTGTGTTTCCAGCTTTCGGACGTGAAGTTGCTTCAAGGATAGTGTATGCCCCGTGGAAACCAGAGAGCGGTCTGGTTGCAAGGGTTGTACATTGCTCTCTCTGGACAGCTGAAGCAGTGAGTGGAATACTCGAACAAGAAAATGTTTGAGACTGATGCGCTTATCAGTGGGTTATTTGCTAACAGCGTGTAGCCTCCTGTGGTTTTGTACTTCATCCATTGTTTCTGGAGAGGGGGGGGGGTAACACTATATCTAATGGATATATTGTAGCCACCTGTATTATGTAAGTACATCGCGGTGCTGGAGGTATCTCCATCCGCTGTATCTATCCATACAACCCACATGCCTGTGTCCATTATAATGAAATCGATGGAAATGAAAAACGTTTAACAGCAAGTCTCTCCGCCATTGAGGGACCATCAATCAGATGTTTCGGATAGGATTTTCGACCGGTGGATGGATACTTGTCTTTAATTAGGATTGTGCTCTATCCTCATAGAGCTCTGAAGTGAGGATGTGACAGTGAAATTACAGTAAGCTGATCTAAAGTTCAAAGAGTGAAACACCGCTGTTTCAGTCAAAAGCTTCTCTTATGAACATAGGAGTTAAAGGTGCTAAAGAAATGGACCAAAGCATGTTTTAACACTAGAGAAATGTTTGTCCCGAAGCTGGAGCAACAAATAGCATGTTAATGTGGTATTTGGTTGCATAAACCCCCTTTCTTTTAATTCTCTGGGAGTGTTACCCACTTTCTAACATCCATTTGCATTTGTATTGGGTTTAAAAAGTTGTTTTCTATGTTCATGGGTTAGGTGATGGTTTATAGGCTAATCAGAATAAAAACATTATTGATATATATCACATCCAATTATATTTTATGACTATAATAAAATGAACTCCTACCAGCCCACATTTTAGATTTTTAGCAATATTTCATTTATAAATCATTAAACAATTCTGAACTTTAAACTTCTCTCTTTTTTCTGCACACATACTTACCTACCTGCATATGTAATCTTCCACTAGACTGGTAAAGACCTTATATTACATTTACCGACATGTTCTTTTAGTATATTTAATAATTTACTCTAATTATGACCTAGATTTCGTTTATTCATGTACTAGAAATATCAAATGAATGAATTATTTGACTTAAATCAAAATATTGTTGTGCGTTTTTCGCGTCGTGCCTGTATACGTTTATACTGCCCTCAAAGTTGTTACTTAAATATCATTGATTAATGACGGGCGTGGGAGAGATACCTTCTATATGCCTTCTTTGACGTGTCAATGAGTGAAAACTGACAGCATACAAGTCCACTGTATTTGATGCAAGGACCTCTTCAGTTTTCAAGTATCTGTTTAGTGGAAGTTGATTCTCTCGCTAACTCAGCATTACGGTCTCAGGGTTCGATGTCGGTAGTTGAGCTTTCTCAGGGTGAAAACAGGAAAGAATATAGTTACAATACTGGGCTAACAATCAAGAATAGCAACAGGATCCTTTTTGACTCTGATGTTTATTTCTCGACGAACACTTTGGATGACTTCTCTATTGGTGAAGTCATATTGACAAACAGTAATATTACACATTTCTGTTAACGTCTTTTACATTCGGAAAAACACTAATATATGTAGAGAGCTACTGCTTACACTTGAGCATAACACTCAGCAAATGTTAACAATTGTTTATAATTTACACTTGATTCGCACTTTGAAATTTAAGCGTGAAATTCTTACGCAAAGTGATTGGAGTACTCGTCAGAATGACAGGAGAAACTGTACAAATTCTGAATTTGGATCTTTTTAAATAGCAAGGCAATATGTCTGCCTTAAGCTTCTTAAATGCTGATTGGCTATTATTTGGCTTAAAACTTATGCTGAGTGTCACCACATCACGTGGTTTTATTGTATTTAGATAATGTAACTCTTGGATACTGAGAAAAACATCCTGCTTGGTAAGTATTAGGGACCCTTACCGAGTTCGCACTTGTAACTCTAATGCATGTACATGAAATAAAGAAAACTTACGAATTACCAAGGGTTTTTTCAGACAAAATATGATGAACGCGTTCCGCACGTGGCAAAACAGTCAACAATGTTGCAATACTGAGTCGAATGGCGTGCACTGAGAGAAACTAACTGGATATCGATTGGCCATTAAAAATGAAAACACTTTGAACAATTCCAGCAATAAGAATGGATATATCGGAAACGACTGCGATATAAAAGAATTATTTATCATAAACTGTGTGTTTTAAAGACATCTAATTTTGTAAAATACATTTTCGTATATCGTTTAACTGCTACACAAATTATACAAGATCAGCAAGAACTTCCCACAATATTTCCAGATAATTAAGGATATTCTTTTGTAATTTAAATATCTCTGTTGTTTACATAAAATCGTATGGTGATTTAATAAAATAGTTGAGGCCTATTTTGAGTAAATTTAAAGTTTCGAATAGTCCACTTAAAGGATAGTTTTGGGTGGAGGAATTATCTTGAAAACTTCTGTGTCGCATATCTGAAAGATGCTGAGCCAAAGTACAAAATGTTTATCCCAATTTTGATCTTTGAGTTATGCTTTTAACATACACGGAACCTTTTTTGTATTGTTTTTTTCTTTTAGTGAGCCTCAGAACATATACTTTCATGAAACCTCGGTGTTCCTAAACTGCAAAAACATATGATTGGATAATGTTTTGTTGATATTCAGTACCTCCTCTACTTAATGTTGCACGTGGTAGCAGTAGATGGGATGAACTTTCATGAAATCTCGGTGTTCCTAAACTGCAAAAACATATGATTGGATAATGTTTTGTTGATATTCAGTACCTCCTCTACTTAATGTTGCACGTGGTGGCAGTAGATGGGATGAACTTTCATGAAACAAGAAATAATATACTATTTCTAAAAAGGAAGCAGATTATGCAGAGACGAAGTGGAGTTCTAATGCTTTTGTACTGATTCCGAATTATACGGCCATAGTTAATTAGCAATGTAATGTGTTCTGTTCACATGACTTTCTCTACGTGTTCTGGAAACAAACTATTCTTACAAAGAATATTATTTTATCAACACCATGTTATTCGAGATACAATCAACGGAAATGAGCGTATACTTGCTTTCTTATAAGTAAAGGGTAAATAAGCAAATGCACCAGTTTAAAACGATAGTCAAATACTTTCAATATTGGTCCTATGTGAAGCAATTGAGATTCGGTTCGCTTTGCACAGCCAGGAGTAAAACAAAAGATACGAAGTGAATGGCAACTTCCCGTTTGAAAAAATTCAAAGTATTGCAAAACTGATACCAATAACAAGGATTTTTTTGGGAAATGGTTAACTCTACAAAAAATGTGTTTTTAATGAGATCTATATTTTCTGTGTAGTAAGTTTTCCTCTTTTACGGTTTACCAATTATACAACATTTATGCAGAATGAAGAGAACTTCAAAGGTTATTCCCATTTTGTCATGTAAATATCTTTAATATCTTTCATATAAAACGTAGTTTCAAATGGGGGGAGGGGGAGTTTCTTTAAATATAATCGTAACGCATACTTGGAAGATAGTAAACTTGAATGCCAAGTTTGGTAAATATATAACGGAATTTTCGTTTTTCAGCTATGATGCCCGGAAACACATCGCGTGCGTGCGCGCACACACACGCGCGCGGAAATGTTTCTAATGTTTTTGTTTTTTTAAGATTTCATTGTCCTCAAAACATGTATTTACGTTTAAATCTCTGTTGAGTTTTTGGGTGGAATATAATACATTTTCTACCTACTAGCACGTACTTTGTACATGCTACTCGAAATTGAAAGTAGCAATTTATTAATTTCATCAGAAGTGAACAATTACGATTCTTCTTAATTGCCATTATTTTTTTAATTTTTGACGTTGAAATTGCATTAATTTTACCAATAACTATTATTTCATAATAAGTATCATGGAGAATAATATCAATGGCTGAATTTAATTTTATTGCGTATCAATCGATTTAATTAAACAAAGACATATTTAAATGTTCTAAAGATTAGTTTGTTAGCGTCTATTAGAAATTTCTGACCTAAATATTATCGCATAGAATACTTTTAGAGGAAGCATCTAAAACCACAGTAGGTACTTGGAAACATTCAAGTGCTTTTGAGCAAATTCATGGTTTGGCTTCGGATGAGTTTTTCCGGGTCGAGGCACATAAGAACAGTAGATGATATACGCCACTGATCGCCTCTCTTCTGACCTACCGGGGTGTGACCCAGGAGCCGATGACGTCATCGCGTTTCATAATGACGTGAAATCTTGCGCAGTGGTGATGCTCGCGAGATAAGCACCCCTTTGCTCCAGTGAATTACTCCATTAACCTCGCAGCCACTTCAACTATGAATGCATCATTTCATTAACTAAGGTTGATTTTACGAATGCTTGATGATCAGCCATTATCACGGGGCCTTCCGTTACACCTTTCAAGAGCTACGCCAAGTAGGATTCAAATTCTGTACTAATTAACTGCTGTATTGCTCTACACGTATTTTGGTTCACTCTGAAATGCTATTTCATATTTCATGAATAGTAAGTATGCTTTTGTATATGCATGTTGTGTCCTAAATAACCAACAAATGATTCGACAGGAAACAACACATTATTTTCCTGTTCCAGTCCGTAGATGCTAAGTTCTTTATTAACACAGCTCAGTAAGCTTTATCAATAGCATATTACTTTCTCTAGCACGTGTCTGTATCTGTATATACGTTACAAAGCGGTATTCCACTCTTTAGCCTTGGGCTTTTTGTACGTCAGACCCCTGAGAAAGGATGAGAGGATTGTAATTCCAGAGGGCGGCTGATGTCCGGACAGGGAAAGGGCCGTCGTGGGGGTCCTTAACAATTAGCAGGCAGTTCTTGATGCGGGGAGCCCGCACTCATATTCGATTAAACCACCTCAGTCCGAAGACCAGCACGATCCGGCCGCCCAGAGTTGTATTTCCAGAGTGAAGTCATCCCTATGAAATGGCGTCTCTGTCGCAGTCGACACTTACAACCCTGAAAATTATGGGATGAAATGAAGGGACAAGAAGTTCGGTGGGGGGAAGAACGAATCCTCTCCACATTCGCCTAGTGACCCCAGGAAAATCCCCAAAACGCCCATGTGTCAGAGAGGTCTGCCGAGTGCTTGTCATGAGCCACCTAGCTTGGTCTAGCACATATGTACAATGTAAATTGTAGGTAGAGAAGATGCTGCACTCCGTACAAAACTTGAATCCCGAGATTTCACTGCCAATGCGTTTTTGAGGACACATGACACCAAAATAAATTCCATATTTGTGTCTGTGTGTGTCAATGAAAAGCAAAACTGAGAAACGAAAAGCCGATTAAATACAAACTTGATATTTAAGTTCGTCATATTCTAAGGATGCGAGAGGGCAGCACCTACTCACGGTTAACCTTTCCCCAATTGATCGCAAGCGACGAATTGGCAGCAGATCAACTGCGCGCGAGTCATTGAAGGGTAAACAGATCAACTGCGCGCGAGTCATTGAAGGGTAAACAGATCAACTGCGCGCGAGCGGGTAGATCACAAAGACGTCAAATGCTTGCGAGTCTTTCTCCTGTAACCAATAGAAGTGTGGCATTATTGGTAAATAATGTTGGTAATTTTTTCGAGAATAGCTGTGGCTGTAGGTTATAGGGATGGGGGTATATAATGGCGTTCTATGTATAAACAGATGTATTTACTAATTGTATGAGTTTCTATGGAACAATAGATTCGAAAGCATAAAAATGAATGATACTGCAGCTTACAAATATAAATCTGCCTGCGAAAAGCCTAGACAGTACTTTAAAATACAGAAATGCATATTGTGTTACTGCACTTTTAACAATAGCTATGAATGACAAATATGCCAGCATTCATATAGAGTCCTAAGTCTCCAAAAATGGAAAGAAAAACACACAACTAACAAATTCTGAGATATTTCTTATTATAGGTTTAAATGTTTCAATACTTCTACTTTTCTCAAATGGGAAGTCGTAATTCATGGTTTTCATCGTGTTAAGAAAAGAACCTTATTCCTGCTGCACAAACAAATAATATATATAATAAAACAATTTTTCCTAATGTTTATCTTGATTAGTGTATACTAGATAGAAGAATAAACTTTTGTAAAAATAGTTTGCTGAAGCATAGGTAGAGAAAGTTAGTTGAATGTAGCACATAACATTTTTACTTTATCTTGTTTCTAATATGTAGAGAAGGCATTGAATTTCACTCAAATATTTGATATTGTGATTTCAGCGGAAATGCATATCTTGAGGTCACCTGTATCCTAGAAAGGAATAATTTTAGTAATATAACCGTGAACCAAGGCGAATATGAATAGCAGAATTCACAAACGAAAGTCCGATAAATTTCAAACCCGGTACTTAATTTAGGTATCTCCAAAAATGATACGAAACTGTTCAACAAAATTGACGTACCCTATTATATGGAACATTTTTTAAAATTGCTTATTTTCTCAAAATGACTTCAAACGATTGTGATTAAAATATGAGGTAATGCATTTACATGGCAAAAGAAAGATTATCTTGAACTCTCTGGAATATTCTGTGAAGCTATTTACTGGAAAGAATTATGCATATGTGGCGTACGATAAGAATACAAATGCACTACGCACATGACTGTAAATCATACAATTTATTTCAAAAACTGTTTGCGGCTAAGCCAGTTTTGAGACATCGTTAATATTGGTTTGAAACTTTTAAAATCTTTGTCATTTGTTTAATGAAACTTTTTCTACTAAGGTTTATCTCAATTTAAACGAGTAGATAAAGTTAAAATTCTTACGTGTAGTTAGTGGAAGCTATGTAAAACAAACGATTATGGATAGAGAAAGCAATGCGGGGAGGAAGTTTCGGGTGTACCGTCTAGTAACTTGTCTCTCAGAGAGGCATATCTAGCTAACATGTAAAACTTTATTTGCAAGCAGTTGTTGAGTCAACAAAGATATCTGTTACATGGTGTCAGGTGTGGGATTTTTACAACCTGGAGGAAATTATATAATCTTTATGGACCAAAATGAAGTCGGTTTCTATCTTTCTTCACTTTTTATGTGTATGTAATAACCACGTATTCTATCTATTCTACACAACTTTTCAAGTTTATTATCTCGCATATCATGTTTTAATTACATTTTAACCAGAATCTACCCCCTTTTAACAAAAAATGAACCAATATACATATTCACCTTCAGATGTGACCTAACTGGTCATTAGGGGAGATAGAATGACTTAGATCACAAACATCCTTGCTCGAGATAGGACTCGAACCCGATATCCTCAGCGCCTTGAAGCACCAAAGCTAGACACTTTAGCGAGTGTCACCATGGGGACCTACAACCCAAATGTTAAAATTCTGATGTGTACCATTCACATGACTTTCTCTATATCCCTACAACAAATTAGTCTTAAAAAGCTTATACTTCTATTTACTTCATGCTAATCAGTAAAACATTAGCAGAAATAGCCACATTACTTGCTTCCTTGTAAGTAGAGGTGAAATAAGGGAGTACCATAGATTAAAGTGATAGTCAAAAGCTGGTTGCTATGTCACTGAAATTCCTTTGTTTGTATGGACAGCAGTTGACAAATTCCTGTATGAAAAATATGTTTTTCATAGCAGAAACCAAAATTAAGGAATGTCACAAAAACGACGAACTCCACGAAAAAATGTATATAACATAAATTGTGTGTTTTAACGTGCTCTACATTTTTTGTTTAGTAAGTTTTTATCCATCTCTTACGGTTTAGCAGTTATTCAAAATTCAGTAAAATTCATCCAGAATAAACTACTCTTCAGAGGCTATTCCCAGAAAATTCAAGATATACATTTTATTTGTCAGGTAAATACCTTTAATATACGCAATTTTAATAAAAATCGTTACAGCTATTTTTGTGAAAATCAAAATGTTCGAAAAAAGTTCCATGTAAAGGGTAGTTGGGGGTGGAGGGATTTTTCTCAAAATCTTCGTGTCGCATCCCTGGAAGATACTAAACTTAAATATCAAGTTTGGTATGTTTGGTATGCTTTTCGTTTTTGATTTATCGTGTTCACAGACACACGGACACACACACACACACACACACACATGGACCTTTTTCCGAAAATGCTGTTTTTAGATAAAGGGGACCCTAAAACGTATATTTCCGGTGAAATCTTGGTATCGAATTTTTTGATGGAGTGCAATACCGTCTCTATACACTATGTACATAGTGCGTATAGAGAAAGTGAAAATGTTTATGTTTTGTGGTCTAGCATATTAGCGCTTATTTTGCTGCTAAAACACGCTCATTAATTTTAATAGGTGGGCAGTTCGAAAGATTTATAATGTGTTTCACCCTTTAATGGAATTGATTACATGTTATGGTAATAAAAGGATGAACAAACGACAATAGTTGCAAGATAAAAGATAAATAACACGTATTGCTCATTTTGCACGAGGATTTTGATGGTTTTAAACAAATATTTGAAAAACTTGCGATCAAGGATCTGCTTCCAATAAGGCACCTCAGTTTATTTCAAGGCATAGTTCATTATAAAACCTCTTCAGAAAGAACAAGCTTGACAATTTTGACCTAATTTGTCAATAATTATTTAATTATGGATGATGTTTATACAATTTGCCTGGAATAAAGTTTATCAGAGATGCAATCAAATAAATATTTAAAACCTATGTAACCACGCTTAAGAGTAAAACTTGTGCGATTATTAAAGGTTGGAAGTCCGTTATGTGTACATTAGCACAGAGGTATTAAAGATATTTTATAAACAGCACCTTACATTCTGTTTTAAAAATTCGTTTTAGTGTATTGTCTAAAACTCAAGTTGAAATGTGCTTGTTTTTATAACTATATTTTATTTTCTCTACACATACTGTTTACATAGTAGATATTCTATTGCCCCCAAAAATTAGTGTTAGTGTATTGTCTAAAACTCCAGTTGAAATGTGCTTGTTTTTATAACTATATTTTATTTTCTCTACACATACTGTTTACATAGTAGATATTGTATTGCACCCAAAAATTAGTGTTAGTGTATTGTCTAAAACTCAAGTTGAAATGTGCTTGTTTTTATAACTATATTTTATTTTCTCTACACATACTGTTTACATAGTAGATATTGTATTGCACCCAAAAATTAGTGTTAGTGTATTGTCTAAAACTCAAGTTGAAATGTGCTTGTTTTTATAACTATATTTTATTTTCTCTACACATACTGTTTACATAGTAGATATTGTATTGCACCCAAAAATTAGTGTTAGTGTATTGTCTAAAACTCAAGTTGAAATGTGCTTGTTTTTATAACTATATTTTATTTTCTCTACACATACTGTTTACATAGTAGATATTGTATTGCCCCCAAAAATTCGATGGCAAGATTTCACCAGAAATAATGTTTTGAGGACTTCTCAATCCAAAAGAGCATTTTTAGAACAATGTCCTGTAGTATGTATGTATGAGAGAGAGAGAGAGAGAGAGAGAGAGAGAGAGTGTGTGTGTGTGTGTGTGTGTGTGTGTGTGTGTCTGTGCGTGTATGTGGACAAAAGAGCATTTTTAGAACAATGTCCTGTAGTATGTATGTATGAGAGAGAGAGAGTGTGTGTGTGTGTGTCTGTGCGTGTATGTGGACAAAAGAGCATTTTTAGAACAATGTCCTGTAGTATGTATGTATGAGAGAGAGAGAGAGAGAGAGTGTGAGAGAGTGTGTGTGTGTGTGTCTGTGCGTGTATGTGGACAAAAGAGCATTTTTAGAACAATGTCCTGTAGTATGTATGTATGAGAGAGAGAGAGAGAGAGAGAGAGAGAGTGTGTGTGTGTGTGTGTGTGTGTGTCTGTGCGTGTATGTGGACAAAAGAGCATTTTTAGAACAATGTCCTGTAGTATGTATGTATGAGAGAGAGAGAGAGAGAGAGAGAGAGAGAGAGAGAGAGAGAGAGAGTGTGTGTGTGTGTCTGTGCGTGTATGTGGACTGCATATCTCAGAAACGAAAATACTTTTAAGAACCAAATTTGGAATTTAAGTTTAGTATCTTCCAAGAATTTGACACCAAAGTTTCTAACAAAATCTCTCCCCCTCTCTACACCAACTAAATGTAAAACTTTTGAAAATTGCGTTTTGTTAAAATTAGCTCTAACGATTTTAATTAAAATACGATATATTAAAGATATTTACGTGAGAAATAAAATGTAGACATTGAATTTTTTGCGAATAGTCTCTGAAGAACCCTTTATTTTGGATGAATTTTGCTTAAGTGATAAACTGCAGAGATAGACAAAAGCTACAAAAAGTAGATCTGTTAAAATACACCATTTTTATTATATACATTTTTTGCAGCGTTAACCATTTTGAGATATTACTTTTTATTGGTTTAAGCTGTAAATAATCTTCTTTAATTTCTCTTTTGTTTTACTCCTAGTCTTGTAAAGAGAACCGAACGTCAGTTGATCACATAACCATTCACAAGCCTAGTGTATTCCTTTCTGCTTCGACGGAAGCAAGTGAAACGACAACTTCTCCTAATGTTTTACAAGATGTATCTACAGCTAAAGAACAATGTTTGTGTGCAGAACAGATAGAAGAAGTCATCAGATTCTTTTCATTTAGTGCTTGTAAATGTTACCAATTTGGTACATGTTCCAACAGCTTGATATTATGCCTATGTGATGTAGTGAGTTGTAGCTATTTCTGTTTCTCGTGAATTTGACGCCACTGTTGCGTTTCTGGGTTGGTCTACTCGCATACAGGTCGTGTCTGTTGGTTTGCATAGGAGCTCTGAAGAGTGTCGGGCTGTTACTATTATTGCGTAAATCGAGTCATTGCTATTTTCTTGACTTGGGTTTCATCCGTAGTATTTTGCAATTTGGTTGTTCAGGAATTATAGCAGTATCAATGACCATAAATGTAACTCTAAAATGTTCTCGTGGTTACATAATATTATGATTGTATTCAATGTTCCCGTTGGTTACTTATGTTCATAGTCTTGTAAATGTTTATAATTTGATTTAAAGATGTAATATTTTATTGGAATCTATATCTTTATTGTATAACTTTGGAATTTGATGATAATAAATGTGTAGAGGCATTGCAAGTCTAATTGAAAATATATTTACTGAAGGAATCGCTTAGTGTCCGGTTTTGGTAGCCTCTGCAAGCTTCATTATATAAATAATTATTACTTATTTAATTTTTCCAAACCATGTGGCAATGAATTAGGTTGCAAGTGCTTCAATAGTATATTCAGAATCGATGAAGAAGAAAATAATATAAGTGCAACATTATCAATCTAAGGTTCAATAATTCTTTAATACTAACAATATGCAGTTAAAATATCGGTTCTTCAGATTTATTCGGCCTTTGTCAGCAGTCGTTTACCCTCGCATGGTATCTACACTACGCAGCCAGTTTATCATGCTTTTGTTCTTGCAAAGGACTAGCGAACGATGAGTAAAAGAGGTAGAGGTCACCTCATGAAATGGGACTTCTATCGTACCTTTCCATTTTTTATATTTGCAACATTGTTTACATCTTGTAAACTTGCAATTGCAGCATTTATGCTGATAGATAACTCAAATAATACTACCCAAAATAAAATTTACCTCCGCAAAGATAATACATGTGCTTATTTTATTTTCACACCTAGATTCTGAAAATGATGCTTAAAATAGTACATCACAATTTTTAGACATTTTAGATATACAGTATCGAAAACGAGTTCGCCGGTAACACGCGTGTCATAGGTTGTCCACCCTTGCCCTACACATTACTTACAAAAAGCAAAGATGAAAACATGCTGTACAACTTAACTAAGTCTTGTCAGTTACAACAGTTTCACAGTTGACTGTACTTCTATAGAAGCAGACACTGCAAAGAGTGAAATCAGGTAGAGAGATCTTTAGTCACATGCTGAAATTTGCATCTAGTTGTGGATGTCAGCTAACAGTTTAAAATAGGTTATTTCACTTGCAAAAAGAATCTGTCAGTCTCGTCATGGATGTGGTACATTTGACGTTTCTTTTTCACATATCTAAGTGTAATTCTTTTTAGTGGTGCAATGCAAAGATTGCAAAAATAATCTGGGAAATTGTTGTTATACTTGTGGACAATTTGCTGCCAAAACCAGAGAAGAAACATTTATAACATTATAAAGCTTGCATATTCTTTATACTTTAGATGTCAAAATGATGACCAGGAAAAACTATGATCACCTCATCAATGTTGTATCACTTGCAGGCACACGAGAAATCTTCGGTTACGGCAAACTCAAAGCATTAACTTTTGCTGTACCTATGGTGTAACGAGAACCAACAAATTAAATTGGTTGTTACTTCTGCATGAAAAATATATCTGGACTTTCTAGGAAAAGTAAATATGTTATTCAGTATCCAGATATTCATGTGTCCTGTTTCACAAAGCGACGAATTGTCTGTTCCTGTACCCCCTCAGACATTGGGTTGTGACAGTAAAGGCGAAGGAAATAGTGATTCCCAGACGGAGAACCAGAGGCATCTTCTTCAAAGGATCCTGGCTTTTAATCAGAAAATTCTGAAAGTGAGACATTTTGTAGACCAAATAGACTTGAATGATTTGACAGGCCACTTAAATTTGTCAAAAGAAGGCTCTGAACTCCTAGGTTCCAGTTTGCAACAATGGAAATTACTTGCACCTGGTACAAAAATTACAGACTTTTGAAATAGGCATCATAAATTTGGAAAATGTTTTAAATGGAACAAAATATGAAATTCTGTATAGACGTCAATTGTTTAATGAGTGAGCTAGGAATTGAACATAATCCAGATGACTAGCGATTGTTTATAGATTCATCAAAGCTCAGCTTAAAGACTGTGTTACTTCATAATGGTAACGAACTTCCATCTGCTCCAGTTTTCCATTCTGTAGGTCTTAAAGAAAGTTATGAGTATGGATAAGATCGTATGTGTTTTAAAATATGCGTTTCATTTTTGGAAAATATGTGGTGACCTTAAAGTTATTGCTTTGCTGCTTATATTGCAAGAGGGATTCACAAAATGTTGTTTGTTTTATTTGGATGATACGCAAAAACATGATGTGGTACAACAGTAGAGCAAGTGGTAGAAATATGTCCCATGGGAGAGTAATGTAAAACAAACACCATTTTTTGTTCTTGATTATTTTGTTATACCTTGCAATGAAAATTATAAATATACATCACTTTGGTGTCAAGCATTTAACTGGTTACAAACACATTACTATATTCTATTTGCAGTGAATGAAATAAGATAAATTAAAAAAAAATTATACATCTTGTAAAAGTTTGCAGAATAAGTATTACTGAAGCTCTGTTTTCATAAATGACACACTCCATTAAGTTCACGCATTCATAATGTTGCAATATATAATATATTATATTCGCTATTAACTAAAATGTAAACCTATGTCTTGAAATTTGGTCGAAGAAGAATATTTGGAGTACACCATTTATAATGATTTAACCGCAGTTTCTTCAGAGAATCCATAAAGCGAATCTTTATGGCCTGTACAACAGAGCATTCAAACAACCTATTTTTTACAGTGTCCTCTCCGTTGCATTTCGGGCACTTACTGGAATCAGTGAGATGAATTTGATGTAATCTACTACGAGTGGCCAGGATATCATGCACAATTGAAACCATAAGGATCAGATTCTAGCTGGAGGAGTTTTAAGAAAATATTGTGAAATAAATACGAAAAATGAGTTTCCGTAGTTTCAATATTTTCATCTCAGGCGCGTTACAGTAAAGCATAAGCGTATGGTAGATTATCTTCGATGTACAGCATTGTCCCAGAGCTTCTTTCTTGAATATAAAGGCGCATGTAATTTTAAGTTGTAGGTATTCTTCTAATACCTAGTGGATTATCTATTCCTACAACATCAATCTAGTGTAGTAACCACTTACTAGAAAATAAAACATCACTGTTGTGTAATTTGTTGTTCCGACTGACGAAAGCGCTTTGCATTTCATCTTTATGTTCCAGAGACCAATACCAAGTTCTCGCGGTTGAAGATAAAGGGTTGTTACAGGCACTTTGAATATATTTCCCTGCCAAATATACCAGCTAACAGCTGCTGTAATTTGACGATGATATTTCTTCGTAATGGGAAGTATTTGTGTCACATAGCACAGCATAGAAAGCACATAAATATATATACAAAGTTGTCGATGATACATGTCCTTACAGCTGGATTTTATTTGCTGCACTATAGGAGCCCAATTTATAGGCTGTATTTCATTTACACATCAAATATATATTATTCCTAATCTTTTAAGTATCTTCAGAGTCTTCAAAGGCTGTATTTTAAGTGGTACTCTCCAAGGATTTATTGGTAATATGCAGGATTTATCCTTATTGATTCTTAATCCACATACTTTTCCAAATTTTTCAATATCTGTTGCCATATTAGTAACATCTGAATCAGTGAATAGAATAACAAACATCAGCTGTATAAGCTGAAACGGCAAATTTATATTCTCTCAAATTTATAACATGGATCTTATATTGATATATTAAAGGATTTATGGCTAAAGAAAACAGAATCATCGAAGCTGGACTACTTTGACGAACATAACGTTTAATTTGTATATTTTTCATTGGTTCAGCATGATAAGGTTTTTCTGCCTCCCTTACACATAAAACTTTGGCTGATGTTAAGCCACTCAACAAGGAGGGTAGTGGACAAGGCAAATTCCTACAGTTAACTTACTCAAAATTGAAACAAGTAAAACTCTTGGAGGAGAAATATTTGAAAAAACTTTACAAACAGTGGAAGAAGTTGGCGGTGTTTACAAGGATTATGCGTGATTTTCTTGGAAACACAAAAGAAAAAATCTGATGTGTTACACTCACATGACTTTTCCTAGCTACTTTCTTCAACACAATGCTAATGGAAATAAACAGAATTTTATTATTTAGTTCCTTATAAGTAGAAGGGAACTAAGGGAATGCACTAGACTAAAGTGATAATCAAATGTTTTTGAAAGCTGTCGTTATGCGATTGTCACTGCAAATCACTTCTTTGCTTGGCCAGGAGTAGGACAAAAGAATAACAGTCATTTCCGTCTGAGAAAAGTATAAGTACTTCACAACTGAAACTAATAGCAAGGAATAGTTAAAAACGATAAGCTCATAAGATATGTATATGACATAACTTGTGTATTTTAACAAGAGCTATCTCTTACGGTTTACTAGTTATGCGAAATTAAGCAAAATTCATCCAGAATAAACAGGTCTTTGAAGCTATCCCCAAAAAATTCAAGATATACATTTTGTTTGTGATAGAAATGGCTTTAATTTGTGGTATTTTAATCAAAATCTTTACAGCCATTTTTAAGAAAAACAAAATTTTGAAAAATGTTTCCATATAAAAGGTAGTTAGGGGTAGGGAATTTTCTTGAAAATCTTCGTGTCGCATCCTTGGAAAATACTAAACTTAAACACCAAGTTTGGTATTTAACCGTCTTTTCGTTTTTGAGCTATACTGTCCACAGACACACACACGCACACGCACACGCACACACACACGGACCTGTTTCTGCAAATGCTTTTTTTGGATTCAAAGGGGTCCTAAAACATGTATTTCCGATGAAATCTGGAGATCGGATTTTGGGTGGAATACAATATTTCTCTATCCCTATGTACATTGTATATACGGGGCTAGAGAAAGTAAAAACTATAAACCTTTGGTCTCAAATTTATTGAAATGCTACAAAGGCGTGGGTTGTAGAATGTCTTTGAAAAGCCATTTCCTCCATTCACATCTAGACTTTTTTCCATAAAATGAGATTGATGTTAGTGATGAATGAGGGAAACGGTTTCATCTGGACATTTCCGTCATGGAGAAGAGGTATCGAGGCAATAGGAAGCCAATGAGGGTTCTTATGAGGGAAAGCAGACAGGAGTCCAAGAGACAAAGCATGCCACCAAGCATGTCTTTTTCCTTACGAATCGCCTACTTTTATCGCAGAGGTACGAAAAAAAGAGTTTTTGTTGGTAGTGTAATTAGACAATGACAACATAGAGGGCTTTAATGACACAACTTCCCTATTACAATACTTTTTTTTCATGCTCTTTACAGCAGTAAATAAAAACTGACCTACACAAAATAAATTAAAAACTAAAGAGCGCATAAAATGTTCTGGAGAAAAACAGTTCTATACCGCCAGTACATCAAACTGTTTACAAAGTCAGCAATGAATGCAGTCCAAGGTTCAATTCCACATTTGAGACAAAAAGCTCGCTGAACTAATAATGATGTGATGCGTTTAAGTTGCCGGTCGCGTTCGCTAAAGTGCCTAGCTTTGGTGTTTCGTGGCGCATGATCGTGGATTCGAGTCCCGTTTTGGGAGCTGGTGTTTGTAAATCAGTATATGTAAGTGTATTTGTAAGTACAAATAAAACTGTAAAACAAATAGGTAAACAAAGAAAATGTAGGGAAAATGGAAAAAAGAGGAAAAAGGAACACATCGCCGGAGTGCCGACAAGACTCTGGAACTGTATTTATGGGGAAAAGTATCTCACTGGCGCTAAAGGCCGACCAAATCCGAGACCCAGTATATATATATATATATATATATATATATATATCTGTATAAATACACTCTGTTAGTATAGATACAGATATTTTGTTAAATTGTGCCTTAATATATGTTCACTTCTGTGCATGAATTGCATTTTCTCTTCATCTAACAGTTTTTCCACAAACGAATCACATAATTTATTACCTGACATTCTTTGCTGATCCGTGAAATGAACAACGCTTGACAATACACATTTTTTTGGTAGTGTTTAAAGCCCGCTTTTACATAAATGGTACCGAAGGCGATGATGCATGGAATGAAGATGGAGCACCGGTGGAATGCGATGGCATTTATCCACCACAAATCCCTCATGGGGTCGCTTGGGATTGACCCCGGGTCGCCTAGGTGAGAGGCGAGTGGTCTAACTCAACACGTGACCTGCTGACCTCGTCAGTGAGGTAATTATCTTTGTACAAATCCTAGTTGATATACCATTCGTTACCGCGAGACTCGACTTTACGTCTTCAGCCCAATGCTCTTGAGAAAAGTACTCACTAATGGTTTGGGTGCGCCACGCCTACTCATCAACCTGAAAACATACCACTCTTTATAAGTAAAATAAATATTAGTCCGCAAATGAAGCAAATTCTAATGCAATGCTGCTCACTACACTGTATTCAATAAAAATGTTTGCACTTATATTCCTAACAGACTGTGTACAACAGAATAATATAACGACGAGTTTGTGATTTGTTTTCAGATGAGAGAGAATTGATGTCAAAAAGTTTAATTACACTTGTGAAATCTTGCGAGAAAATCTGTCTAGAAAGTTTTACAACTTGGAAATAATCAATTACTCATCCAAGTTGAATAGACACGTAAACTATTCATAAACTTTATACACATGAATTGATTTCAAAAACCGCCTTCATAGTTCTCATTTAAATTCTATTTAAAACAGACTTTTAAATAAAACACTAAAAGATGAAACCTACAATGTCATTACTGCATTCAATTTTATTTGGGCCTATTCCACGGCTTGCTTATTCTGCAAAATAAACTCACAAAGAATTAACTGAGTCAGTGATTTAATACTATACGAGAATTTAGAATTTGAACAAAATAAAGAGAAAGAAAAAAGAAAGACTGAAAGAAAAAGAGGAAAACGCCACAGGAAAATATTGTTTCAAGATTTGCCTATATAGTATAATGCTACCAAATACATTACTAAACTATTCTGGATACATACCGTAACCTCACCTAATCTCAATCTTCAATATAATTGGAGAAGAATCATGCTGGCTACCGAGTTGCGTAGAAATGAGCCCACGGTCCAGTCTAGATCATCGATGCTATATTTAATTCACATAATTTCTTCAGAATTCTTTTATAAATTGTAAACATTCACATTGAAGTGGCCCAAAATTCATGTTGAAAATTTGTTGGGGCAAAACGTACTTTGCGAACTTTACTTAAAACGACAATGTCTTCACTTGAGCTATTAAGTTCAGTGGGGGGCTCGTGAGTATTAATTTTGGGCATTTATCACAGCCCTGGAAATGTGAAAGAGCATCTGCTTCTCCTACACCGCCAACAGCCGTCGCACCGCACCGGAACCCAACCGGGAACCGACCCGGCCTTCTCCGCCGTCTGTCGCCGCCGCCGCACCGGAACCACGCTTGGAACCGGCCCGGTCCTCAACTTCTCTCTCCGCCGTGCCTGCTGCTCCGCCGGAGCCGGGCACCACTCCAACGCCGAGGCACCATGATGGCCATCATACAGTGGTCATCATAGGGGCTCCCAGGGTCCTAACATCTCGCTTCGTGCTGGATGCCGCACGCCGCGTTTGTACCTCTGCATTGAGGGCCAACCGCATTACTTCACCTCGGGGACCCACATCGCTGGTCCGCCTACACCTGGGGTCCGCGTCAGAAGCTGAAGCTGCTTTGACAACTCGCCTACCCCTATTAGGGCAGCAGCTACGTGTCGAGACCAGCAGAAGTGAACGTCCGGTTCCCTGCCGACGCTTCTGCAACTTCGGACATCGTTCGGAGGATTGCCACGCCGCACCAAGGTGCCACTACTGTGGGGCAAGCTCGCTCACAGCCGCTTGCCTCAACCATGATCTACGTCGCCGACGCTGCTACTGCACTACCTGCTCCGGGAACTCTCACTTCACAGGGCAAGCCGAGTGCCCCCTGTATCCCCGGAACAGGACACCACCTCCACAGCAGCATCATAAACCATCACCACCACTTTACTCTTCACCTAGTGCTTCACCGCCGGACACCTTTCTCAAGGACGCCATAGACTCCATCCAGCAGCACATCGCCACCAACTCGGCATCCGTCTCGAGGAACTTCAGAGGGAACCAATGAACGACTCGCAGCATTGGAGGCCGAGCACCAAGCTTCGGAACGTGTTACAGGCGACAATGGCGAGGTGCTTGCGTCTGTCCAGCGCATTGAGCGCCACCTCGGTCAAGCCGGCCTGCCAGCAGAACCCTCTCCCCTGGCAGCCGCCAATTTACCTTCACTTTAGCCTGCGCGGGTGCAATAGCGGTCCCGCAGTATCCTCACCTTTCACTTCCGGTGGAGGGGTTTTTTAATCGGTAGGCCCATTCTGGGAGACCCCGACACTCCGGGCTTACCAGCTCGGGGTAGTCCTTAAGGTGGATTTTTCTCCTCCACTTGAAAAAAAAAAAAATCTACTGCAAGAGCTCCTAAAAGCAACAATAAAACAACAGTAATAATACTAATGCATAATTTGTCTGATAAATGAAAAATTATTTTTCTATATGTACTATACACGTCGTATGTAGAAAAGGTATTGCATTCCACCCAACAATTCAATGTTGGTATTTCACCGATAGTATATGTTTTGAGGTCCTCTCTAGCACACATATACAATATAAGCAGATAAGGAAGATATTGTACTCCACCCAAAACTTCTATCCCAAGAATTAATGGAAATATATCTTTTGAAATCCCCTGAATCCAAAAAATGAAAGCATTTTATGAAAAAGGTCCGTGTGTGTGTGAACGGGGGGGGGGGGAGCATACCTCAAAAATGAAAAGTCCATTTAACACCAAACTTGGTATTTAAGTTAAACATCTTCTAAGGTTTCGACACGAAGATTATCAGGAAAATCTCCCTAAATACCTTTCGTGGATCATGCTTGGAAAACTTTGATTTTCTCAGAAATGGCTCTAAGGATTTTGTATAAAGTTCTACATGATTAAGATATCTTAATGACATACTGATAGTATATCTTAAATTTTATGGGAATAGTCTCGGTATACTTCTGTTTTGTGGATGATTTTTGTATAACTGCTAAACCTAAGAGGTAGACAAAAACATACAACACAAAATATTTAGATGTTAAAAGATACAATTTACGTAATATATTTTTACTTTCTTTAGTGCATACTTACAACGTACAAATTCGATACCGACATTTCGCCGGTAATATGTATTAAGTCCTCCTGAATAAAAAAAATATTTTTAGAAAATGGTCAATATGTATGTCTGTGTGTATGGATAGCATAACTCAAAAACAAAAATCCATTAAATATAAAACTTGGTATTTAAATTTAATATCTCCCAGGATGCTACACGATGATTTTAAAGAAAATTCTCCATCCTAAACTACTCTTTACATGGAATACTTTTCGAAAATTTTGATTTTTTGAAAATTGGCTAACGAGTTTTCTTGAATAGCTCTGAAGACTGGATGAATTTTTATGACATTTGCATAATTGGTAAAAAGTAATAAATAGACAAAAATAAATATGTACTTTATTTATTCGGGTATATACAAAAACTGTACATCTGGCAAAACACAATTTACGTCGTACACATTTTAGTTGTACAGTTGACTTTTTGCTTATATTCATTGTTATATTTCAATTTTAAATTACTTACACCACTTCTCTCAAACGATGTCTGACAACGAAAAGCAAACTGAATTCATATCGATCAGCTTTTAAAATATTTGTCCATCAGATTAGCCTTGTGCAGTCCCTTCTACTCACAAGGAGTGCTAGTTTTTATCTGGATTAGCACGATGCAGATAAAACGAATATTTTAAGGAGAATTTGTTTGTGGAACTGCTAGAAAAAGTCATGTGTTTTTCTCCTATTCAAGAAGGTAGCAATCGCATAACGACAGTTTTTAAAACATACGTCTATTTTACTTTAGCCTAGTGCAGTCCCTTAATGTTTTTTTCTATCTAAAATGAACTAAGTAATAAAATCATTTTGTTAATGTTTACCTCCATTAGCATGAAGTAGAAAAACATTGTAAGAAGTGTACTTTCAGAGCAGGTAGAAAAAGTCATGTGAATGGAACACATGAGATGTTATTGATTTATATATATAGTAAGTAGAGCTGAAATTCGTTACGAAGATTTCATCGGAAATGCGTGTTTTGAGGACACGTGAAACCAAAAAATAAATTTTAGAAAAAGGTCCGTATGTCTGGATATGTGTGTGTTTGAAAAGAAAATCCCGGTAAATACCAAACTTTATATTTACGTTCAGTTTCTTCTAAGAATGTGATACGAACGTTTTCAGAAAAATTTTCCCACTGCAAACTTCTCTATACATGGAACAATTTTTAAAATTATATTTTTACCATATTTTGAATTTTCTGATGATAGTTTCTGGAAAGCTCTTCATTCTTTATGCATTTTGTACAGTTGATAAACCGTAAGAAATAGATCATATACTTTATACACAAAGCGAAGTTATCATTAAAAGACAATTTATACATACATTTTTATAAAGGTAAACCGCTTCCAAGATATTCCTTGTTATTCACTGTAGTTTCAAACTACTTAAACTTTTCTCAAATGGGAGGTCATCTTTAGTTTCATCTCTCTCTCTTATTTTACTCAGGCCCATGGATAGAGAACGAACTTAAATTTTTCATATAGCGCCCATCTTTTAAAACATTTAATCTTTGAATTCCTGCCACTTAGAAAGAAGCAGGCAATTTTGCCGAACGAATAGAGAAACTCATGTGAACATCAGATGTTCACTTTCTCTAGCACGTAAGTACAATGTGCAGTAGGCAGAGAAGGTATTTAGGAAATGGTCCATGCGTGCGTGTGTGTACGTGTGTGTGTATGTGTGATAACTCAAAAACAAAAAGTTGGTTAAATAATATAAAACTTGATAATGAAGTTCAGCATCATCCAAGGATGAGACACGAAGATTTTCAAGGAAATTACGCACATCAAACTACCCTTTACATGAAAAAATTATAAAAAATTCGGCTGCATTAAAAGTCTGTCACAAAGCAGACCCTTTTGTCGCCCAATCTGCGTATTTCCGCCCAATCTAGTGACCCTGCTCTAGATATGTAGCTTGCTCGACCTAGCAGGCTGCTACATGCGCTTCTGCGAGAGTTTCATTTTGAAGCGTTAGCAGGCAGGCGCATATTGAGATAGTACATGTCTTGTCACGGGGTAAGGAGTCATTCAGAAGGGAAAGATAAACCATAGCTAATAATAGAAATTATACCAAGAAGGGAAATATAAATGTAGGGAAGAAAGATTTCAAACACGTTTAAGTAGCCGAGTTGTCACGAGCTGGTAGCACAGTGTACCGTTAGAGGGTAGGGCATTGAATCGAAGGGGGTGAGAGGACACTGCCCAAGGGGAACATAACGTGAAAAGAGATATAACCGCTGGCCAAAAGGACACTCGGCGTAAAACATCGCCAGGGAAAAGATGTGATATTTAGGGTCCGAGGTGGTGCCGAACAGGCTACCTATGAAAGAGAGGGAAATAGTTATTGTAATACAGAACAGAGTACGGACGATTTCGTTGCATCAATATTAATAAGTAACAATAGTCGCGGTCGGATAATGTGTAGTTTCACAATAGAAACTTTAGGAGGAATACTTCGGTGTTCGAGGCGGGAAAAGGCCGAACTAAATTAATAAAACACTTTTCTTACCGCACCCAGAAAGAGTTTCCATGCTAATAAAAATCCTTAGCTAGGGCACCCACAAATCCACACCATTCCGAATACCCAAAACCCGCACCCGGGATACGAACCCATAAACACGTTTCTGCCCCAATATGTAGGACAACGTAGATATATAGTAGATAGAGAAGATATTGTAGTCCACCCAAAAATTCGATACCTCGATTTCACTGGAAACATATGTTTTGAAACCCTTTGAATCCAAGAAAACCATTTCTAGAAATCGGTCCGAGTGTGGTGAATTGTGTTTGGTGTCTGTGGACAGCCTAACTCAAAAACGAAAAATCCGATAAATATAATACTTGGTATTTAAGTTTAGTATCTCCCAAGGATGCGACACGAAGATTCCAAACTGCCCTTTACGTGGTCAAATTTTCGAATTTTTTTATTTTTTCAAAAATGGCTCTAAGGATTTTGATTAAAATACCGTACATTAATATCTTTGCATGAAAAATAAAATGTATATTTCGAATTTCCTAGGTAAAACCTCTGAAATGCTCTTCATTCACAATGACTTCTGCTTAACTGATAAACCGTAACAGAGAGACAAAAATTTCCCACACAAAAATGCAAATCTCGTCAAAACACATAATTTATGTCCTTTACATTTTTGTGTGGAGCTAACCATTTCCGAGATATTGCTTGTTGTTGGTTTCAATTTTAAAACACTTTTACTTTTCTCAGACAGGAAGTCGCATATGTGACTGTTTTTCTTCTAGCTATGCAAGGAAGCGAATTTCTACAGTCACCTTTAATAAACATTTGAATATCGCTTTCTCACAGTGTTCCTTTAGTTCTCTTCTACTAATAAGGAACCAAGTAATGAGAACATTCTCCTGATGCCTATCTAGCTCAGCTTGATGTATATAGAAGAAGGATATTTTTTAAGAAGTTTGTTTGACGAGCTAGAGAAAGTCATACGAGTGTAAGATATCAATTTTTTCGTTATGAAATTGCGTTAAAGTTATATTTCAATATTAAGTTCTCATATTAATACTCCATTTTCGTTCTCAGTTATCCCTAACCCCTAAGCTAAACTCGTGAGTTAATCCCACCCATGAGCTTGAATTTTTCAAAGCTGCTTACTATTTCAAATCTGTTGAAAATCTAACCCTGAATATACTTTAGTTTTCCATTAAGCTTCCTATATCTCTCCTTTCGTTGTACCTACAGCGAAAGATGTCTTCTTGTTCTTCTTTAACTTCTTTTGTTCCGTCTCCAGATTAAAGTCTATCTCTCCATCTTTTCCTAGGTCTCTTTGGATTCCTGCCACCTTTTTGATTGGATTGGGAGACTGATTATTTCTAGATAATAGATTTAAATTAGTCACAAATTAATGATATAACAATTAATAATAATTTAAATAACAATATGATAGATATGAAAATGATGTTGGTACCAGGGAAATTACAGTAATATTTAGAAGTCAAATGTATAACAAGGTATTTCTTTTGTATTTCAACGAAATAGCCAAAGCAGGCAGGTAGCAACATATGGCAGAAATTGCTAAACTCGTCCAGTCGCTGTTTGAAAGACAAGGAAATTTCAACAAACTAGCGAATAGTGGAATCGTCAAGCCGAGTGTGTTGGGGTTTCTTCACAAGAGAACAAACAGGGTTATAAATTGTACACTGACCATGTCTTAAATCAACCAGTAAGAGGACCCAACCTAAGTAGCTAGTATCAAACCGGAGGACGCCCACAATTGCAATATTTTAAAGGCCGATAGTGCCATTGTCGATACAAAGTCTCTTAAATTAGTTAAATATATATTTACAACTTTCATTACATTTTCTGTTTTCAACTGATTTCGTAGGTATACCTTCTTTTCTCTGATGGCTAAATAAACAGTACCCTGCCAACGCTCTCAGCAATCTCAACCACATTCTTGTTTCTGATGCCCAGGTATTGTCCACGTTTCAGATCCACTCTGGAAGCAATTACTCATAAAATATAAGAACTGTCTCGGTCTAACTCTTTGTATTAGCATTTTGTTATTGTACCCAATAGTTATTGGAATTTGCCTAGTTTCGTATCTGCATCTTTAGCCCTAGTATTTGTCAAGTTAGATCCTAGGTAAACGTAACTCCAGGGCACGACATTCCACAAGGACCTTTACACTACCCCATCTCGGCCCGAAGGCGACATGAATGGGGTGCAACACTAGAGGCTGAGACGTGATCAGCGCCTCGAGTAGATTCTAGGTAGTTACAAGTATTTTCTTGTTCTGTTGTTTTATTGTTATAAATTTAGCTGTAACAGTTTCTAACCATTTAAAGGAAATAATCTTTGTTTTATTTATTGATATTCTGTGGTAGCCCTGGTAACTACATTGCTGTATATTAAATTGTTCTGTGCATACCAAAAACTGTCTGGTCTCTCTAAATAACAGTGCTTAAGGGAGCTTGTCTTGTTGTGTAATGAAACTTTAAGGTTCCCTGCTATTCTCTTATGACATTTTCCTAATATAAATACCCTTAAGTTAATTCCAATCTTTCGCTATATTGTTGAAATGCTTTCGTTTGTTATGACTCTGATCATATTTTGTGTATGCAAACTATGTATTGTTTTAACCAAATTGATTTAATCAATAAAAGTTTCTAAAATAGTTCTCTGTTAACCGAATGAAAAGCATTTTAGATGCTATAAATTATATAGGTTGGAATATTAATATTTCTTTGATTTTCAATTATATTTGACCGTCTATACTTGACACACTTTTTAAATCCATTCTCTTCTAGAAGCATTGTTTATACATTGTTTTGTAACACTAGTACATTTATTGTTACGTGCATTTTATGTGCAGACAGAAGCTGTAATGAAAATATTTCTGCAAATGTTTTTCTCGGTTAACATGAAGAACATATAAAATTAGGTCTTCGTTAGAATGGTTTGTAGATTTATATAAAAGCATCTTATATGCTACATTCATGTTGCTTTCACACGGCTTTCTCTACAACCTATGCTCATCTCATTTGTTTGTTTATCATATTCATTAATCGAGATAAATATTTGCAGCTTCATCTTCATTTCAAATTTCATGGTAGGCACAAGCGGCATTTTAGATGTGCAAGAGAAGTGTTGAAAACACTAGATAGGCCTATTCTAGCATTGGAATTACTCTTTCTCTGTTATCATTAGCAAAAAGAAAAAAAAAAAAAGCAAACAATGATGAAGCATTAAAACTTCAATTTATTGTATTCTCATGATCTTCTCTACTTTTCCACCAATCTGTGGGTTTTGGTCAGAACATGATAACTCCAAAACTGGCCTTTATCTGCTAAGGCAGTAGTGATATACAAGAAACAACCTCCACCTTTTGGTGAAGCCGTGGAGGTATCAAGGCTTCACTAAATGATAGAGGATTGTTTCTGAAGAACTCAGGGGCTCACCAAACAACCTCCACCTTTTGGTGAAGCCGTGGAGGTATCAAGGCTTCACTAAATGATAGAGGATTGTGTCTGAAGAACTCAGGGACTCACCAAACAATCTCCACCTTTTGGTGAAGCCGTGGATGTATCAAGGCTTCACTAAATGATAGAAGATTGTTTCTGAAGAACTCAGGGACTCACCAAACAATCTCCACCTTTTGGTGAAGCCGTGGAGGTATCAAGGCCTCACTAAATGATAGAGGATTGTTTCTGAAGAACTCAGGGGCTCACCAAACAATCTCCACCTTTTGGTGAAGCCGTGGAGGTATCAAGGTCTCACTAAATGATAGAGGATTGTGTCTGAAGAACTCAGGGGCTCACCAAACAATCTCCACCTTTTGGTGAAGCCGTGGAGGTATCAAGGCTTCACTAAATGATAGAGGATTGTGTCTGAAGAACTCAGGGACTCACCAAACAATCTCCAACTTTTGGTGAAGCCGTGGAGGTATCAAGGTCTCACTAAATGATAGAGGATTGTGTCTGAAGAACTCAGGGGCTCACCAAACAATCTCCACCTTTTGGTGAAGCCGTGGAGGTATCAAGGTCTCACTAAATGATAGAGGATTGTGTCTGAAGAACTCAGGGGCTCACCAAACAATCTCCACCTTTTGGTGAAGCCGTGGAGGTATCAAGGTCTCACTAAATGATAGAGGATTGTGTCTGAAGAACTCAGGGGCTCACCAAACAATCTCCACCTTTTGGTGAAGCCGTGGAGGTATCAAGGTCTCACTAAATGATAGAGGATTGTGTCTGAAGAACTCAGGGGCTCACCAAACAATCTCCACCTTTTGGTGAAGCCGTGGAGGTATCAAGGCCTCACTAAATGATAGAGGATTGTTTCTGAAGAACTCAGGGGCTCACCAAACAACCTCCACCTTTTGGTGAAGCCGTGGAGGTATCAAGGCCTCACTAAATGATAGAGGATTGTTTCTGAAGAACTCAGGGGCTCACCAAACAATCTCCACCTTTTGGTGAAGCCGTGGATGTATCAAGGCTTCACTAAATGATAGAGGATTGTTTCTGAAGAACTCAGGGGCTCACCAAACAACCTCCACCTTTTGGTGAAGCCGTGGAGGTATCAAGGCTTCACTAAATGATAGAGGATTGTGTCTGAAGAACTCAGGGGCTCACCAAACAATCTCCACCTTTTGGTGAAGCCGTGGAGGTATCAAGGCTTCACTAAATGATAGAAGATTGTTTCTTGTATATCACTACTATCTTAGCACAAAAAGGCCGGTTTTGCAATTACCGAGTGCCACAGAAATTATTCTTGTAAAATCCTATTGCTCAGCCATCTACTGTTAATGAAAATAATCTTTAGTAAAAATGCTTAATCATAATTTATAGACTTTAGTTGAGGCTTTTACTAGAATCATGAAAATCGTTAAGAAACCATCTATTATATGAATTTCTGCATTTTACAGTTTAACTATTGAAATGCGTAGAAATCTTGGTTTAGATTTGACAATAAAAATGTTATGGAACTATAGCACGATTTCACTTCAAATTCTTTGTGTTCAAAATATATAAAATGTGCAGACACATTTTAATATGATGCAGTATTCGTACCTTTCTTTTCGCTACATTATCTGGCAAAGTTCGCAAGCGTGACTCAAGCCACCAACAGAACCGAGTACACAGGAACGCTTACTCCAACATTCACACAATTCTTAACGTACGGTATTCTGAAGGATCGGTAGGAAGTCATGGCATCATGTCAATAGAAAGGATCATAGAAATCCTCTTCACATTCTCCTACTCTCGTTAAAGCTTAGAGAAAAAACGCTCATTCATTCACTATACAACACACGCATACTCTGGTGGCGTAACTTTACAACGCCACACTGCCTTCAGTGTCTACGGATAGATGGCAGTGTCATCCCTATTAACCACTCCGTGGTGTAATAGTTACAATTCATATACCCAAGCTCGCGGGTTCAAACCCGGCGGAGGACGATGGATTTTTTCGGGTGTAAAAATCCTTAGCATGGCTTCCTTCGGAAGGGAAGTAAAGCCGTTGGTCCTGTGTCGTAGATTTGCGGCACGCAAAAGAACCTCAAGCCTGATAGAGAGGCCTCTGAGCAAAATTAAGCGGTCTTTCACGCCCAGAATAGAATGGGACGCTGAGAACCACAGCAGTTAAAGAGCGTCCATAAATAACACGACATTTACATTTTTTGCAAGCGATGACTGGATTACGGTTTCGTAGAATAGATAAACATGAATGCATATTTTCTTGTTTCATTTTAACTTTGGGCAGAAGAGAGGAGCGAGAAGGAAAGAGGAATGGTGACTAGAGAGGTGAGAAGGAAAATAAAATCAATAGAAGATAAGAAAATAATGGAAAAGAGAGGGCAGGGTAAGAGGAGAAGGATGGAGAGAACAGGAAAGGATTGGAGAGAGGATGAGAAGGGAAAGCAATCTGTTTCACTAATGATCCCAAATTAGAAATTTTTCCAGGTTAATTAGTTTAATTATGCAGTTGCAAGTTAATTGCCTCAACGTGCTCATAGTGTGATGGAGTTTCCACAAATTACTTGACTACTTACTGCATTTACTGGCTGTCATTAACCGCCACACAACTGGTAAAACGAAATAAAAATAGCATTATAAAATAAAATAATAAATAGTTTACCTACATTACATACCTAAACAAAATACTAAAATAAATTGCTGAACCTAATTTATTTAATCGAATAGTTAAGAAGCAATGCACTAGGGGCGATTTATAATTAAGACATGCTTTCGGATTTAAAATGTCGTTTTGTTTTGCTGTAAGAAAGTGAAGCTTGGAGATAACGCCGAAGGAATGAAGAGGGGAAAGCAACTAGAAAGGATGGAAGGATAAAACTTGAGGCCTTTTTAAGATGAGGGGAGGCCGCGCCCAGTAGCCGAGGTCGTTTGTGTGTTTGACGTTTACGCTTGCCGCGAAAAGCGCCGCGGGCTCGAATCCCTCTATGGGCATGGATGTTTAATGTTTGTGTTTCTGTGTTTGATGACCAAATAAGGTTACGCCCAAAGTACAATATGGAAAGTAGGGGGGAGTGGAAATTCTAACTTGAAGGGATACAACATGAAATTAACTTGTAGGATTAAATTAAATTATAGACACCAACTTTTTATACATAAATCTTACAGCAGGTTTTAGTTGGGTAACTTTCATTGCGATATGAAAGATTTCTGCACCGCAGGTGAACTTGGGCCTATTGTGCCTACTAAACCTCTGTAAGTAAGGCTGAGGTGAGATAATAGAGGGGCGGCCATCTCTGATGGTGGAAGGCGTAGCACAACGAGATTCCTAACGTTTCTAAATTAAATCTCCGACCCTCTGTCCTCTCGCACAAATTGTAATACATGAGGGAAATACGTTTATTTTTTTTTCTTGTAAATGTGTTTGATAGCCTGAAAGATGAAAAAAAAAAATGAAAACGGAACAATTGAGTGACATGAAAATTACTGGTAGTACATAATTCACCTCAGTATTCGGTCAGAAACAGTGAGAAAACCTAAAGTGAAGATGATCGGTGCACTGTGAAGCTAATCTGACACAAATGACGTAAAAAGGTTAACACTAAATATAGTTATTTCTAAATGTTAGAAGTAAAGTTTTTTTATGTTTATTAAATGGTATCACACCGAGAGGAAATCATGTTGTTCTTTGTTATACATGTAGGCTACAAAAGGCAATCAGAATCATATCTAAATTCCATTGTCGCCCTCCGTGGTGTAATGGCTTCCATGCTAATTTTATATTTTTTCGGGCGTAAAACTGCTTAGCATGGCTTCCTTCGGAAAATAGTAAAGCCGTTGGTCCTGTGTCGTAGATTTAGAGCACGTAAAATAACCTCAAGTCTGATAAAGAGACTTCTGAGCAAAATTAAGCGTTCTTTCATGCCTAGTATAGAATGATAGAATGGAATGCTGAGAGCCACAGCAGTTAGTGAGCGTCCTTAAATAAAATTTTCATTTCATTTCAACAGTCCATTGCAAATCTCTATTTATTGAATTTTTTTGTGCCGAGTTGAGTGTTCATTAGTTTAATTATCTATAAATGGTGATGATGATAATAATGTGATTAAAATCAACATTTTAATAAAATTACACAGATTACAAGAAACTGCAGCCTCAGTGTAGGCTGTAGCAATCACAGTGGTCTAGTTTTTAGCAAAGTCCACCAATAAACCACCATGCATATCCCAGAACACTTTCCTAGCAGATTCAGTCACTTTGAGTTTTTTCGTTACTGGGGAACCAGCATGTTTCCACTCCATGCTTGGCTGTTTTGTTTCGGGCTGTGGTGGTATGCCCGACTCATCACCGGTACGATTCCTTTCAGAAAGTGATGCACTTCTGTCGTGTACCGCGTTAATTAATACAGGCTGTCATCATTCGTTAGTCTTTGTCAGGTTCTTAGCACTCGGCGAGCATTAACTTAACGAAATTTCAATATGTCATTAGCAATATTAGGAAAGGTTGAACTGTTGCGATAATGTTCGCAGTTGCATATGCCGGTCGTTCAAAATTGCCGCCTCAATGCCTCTGACATTCTGCGGGGTTGCAGCTGTTACCGGTCTCCCGGATCGTGGTGAATCACTGAAGTTCACACAGCCCCATGAGTAGTGTGGTGGTAGCGTATCTGCTTCACATTCAACAGGTCGTGAGTTTGAACCTCGCTTATTGTGAGTTACCCGGATAAGATTTTTTCTGGGTTTTCCCTTATCCTGAGAAGATGAATGTCGAGAGGCTTTAAGCTCCATGGACCCCGAGATCATTTCAGCTTCATTTCACCAATTTCATTCATCGTTCGATATGACCAACCAGGTTAAAGGACGTTAAACTAAAAAAAAAAGTTCACACGGCCCTCTTGGAAGATTTCATACCACCTGGAGACATTCAATCATTACCATACACGCACGCATATCCTGAGAATTTGTTTCGGTTTATGTTCTTTGGCCCACAAATATCGAACCACACCTCTCTACTCTTCACACGTGAACGACAGTAGCGTGCGTGACATCTTCTTGCGCAGTTCACGCTTCTCTCGCTAGAGCTGCATATAAAACAAAAAATACCTTTGTAGTGAAAACTTCAAACTATAGCTTTTGTAAAATTGAAACATTTCCGCTACAACACCAAGGCTGAAAAAAATTATTGTCTTATTTTTCGATCCGCCTTCGTAATTACGGCATTCTGACACGCTATAAACCGTTTTTATTAGCAAACCGATAAGACTACAGGACTATTGCTTGTTAGGAAGAAAATGATGACGATGATTTACCCCTTATGTTCTTGTATATCCTCATTGCAAACGGGCGCCAAACTTCAAATAAAAAGCCTGAAACTGTCTCTAACGTTTTCTGTATCGGAGAACTGTGAAGAAAAAATCGTAAAAAATCCTAGATTCAGCACTTTTGTTTCAATTCTTCTGTGAAGACAGAGGACATCTACGTCACTCCTGTTCTTCCTCATGGAATAAACGACACCAACTCACTCTTATCACCCATGCCATCCAACTAAGCAGCTTTTATGACGGTACAATTACACGTCGGTTAAATGAAACGGAGGCCAGATATGAACAAAACTAAATTATAATACATAACTCATCTTCCATTGCTCAAAGACAATTGATCAGCAATGAATTCTATGTGTTAAAGTAATACTATATAATAATTATTATCCACTAAAAATAAATACATTACAAATTAAAACCCACGTATTCCATTTCTCTAGCCTTTCTAAAACAAGCTTCTTAACATAAGATTCATCTTTCTTATACATCATGCTAATCAAGATAAGCATTAGCACTGGGTTAGCATTTAGTTCCTTATAAGCAAAGCTGAACTAAAGGAATATATTATGTTAAAGCGATATCAAATGTTTTAAAAACTGTCGCTATGCGATTGTCATTGAAAGTCGCTTCTTTGCATGGCCATGAGTCAAACAAAAGAAAAGTTTCAGAAAAGCATAATTATTTTAAAATTGAAACCAACAACAAGGAATACTTCGGAAACGGTTAGCTTCATAACAAAAAGTGTAAGGAACACAAATTGTGTTTCTACATTTTTGTGTAGATCTCGTATGTCTCTTACGCCTTACCAGTCATATAATAGTCATCTAGAATGAAGAGGACTTCAGAAGCTATTTCGAGGATCAAGATGTACATTTTATTTGTCGTGTAAACACGTTTACATACGTATTTTAATCAAAATCGTTAGAGAAATTTTTGAGGAAATAAAAGATTTCGAAAATTTTTTCACGTAAAAGATAGTTTGGGGTGAAGGATTTTCTTGAAAATCTTCTTGAGCATCCATGGGAGATAATACACTTAATGTAACATCTGTGAAATTTGGAAAATCTATAATATGTGAGACATCTTATTGCAATTTATATCAGGTACACAGTAGTACTGGTATTTGTACAGTGTACCAAAATTCTAGTCTACTTGGTTATTCAAATAATAATATTTTTCTATACATACAATAGATTCTAAACCTATTCTTCTAATTAAAATGAATTACATGATGCATTTTTAAAAATATTCGTATACAGAAATGCAGTTTTATAGCAAATGAGCTTACAGATATATTGCATTACATTATATCTTTATATTGGCCCTAGTTAATTGAGAAAAAGTATTACTTTTGTACTCTCCAAAGTTCTTAATATATCAAGCTTTAATAATTTATTTATCATAATTGGGACATTTTTTCGAATAAGTAGGTAAGCCATATTCTTTAATGTGCTTTTGAGAGACAGTATATAAATTGTGAAACAATTTGGTGAAAAATTACATCAATTGTGGATCAATTAGTGTAAGGAAAAGTGTTAGATAAGTGTTTCGAGAAAATAAGATTTAGATTTGGGAGCGCCCTTTAGAAAGCTTGCACTTATTTGTCTACAGGTTGCATTCATTGGTAGTTAAAGTGCGTCAACTGTGAAACAATATATTTCTTAAATTTTAGAATTAATATAATTTTATTATGAAACAAAATACATTTTTTTTGTTCAGTTTTTGTCGATTTTTAGTCAAATTTTATAGATGCATACTTTTAATACCAATTTTGCTATTTAAGAAGTTTTCGTTTATGAGTTATGTTGTCCACACACACATACACACATACGCAGACCGTTTTCTAAAATTCCCTTTTTTGGATTCATGTGGTATTAAAGCATACTTCGGTGAATTCTCGGTATCGAATTTTTGGATGGAATAAAATATCTTATCTACCTACTATGTACATTGTAAAAATCTGATGCGTTCCATTCACATGCCTTTCTCTATATCTCTGAAAATTATTATTAAGCTTATCTTTTATTTATTTCATGTTAATCGGGAAAAAATTAGCAGAAATAGTCTTATTTCTTGCTTTATTGTAAGTAGAAGCGAAATAAGGGAGTACCATAGGTTAAAGTGAAATCCAAAAGCTCGTTGCTATGTGACTGATGTTCCTTTGTTTGTATGGACAGGAATTGGCAAATTCCTGTATGAAAAAAGTATAAATTTTTCAAAGCTGAAACCAAGAAAAAGGAATATCTCAAAAACGATCAACTCCACGAAAAAAATGTATATAACATAAATTGTGTGTTTTAACGTGCTCTACATTTTTTGTGGGTTTAAGTTTTTGCCCATCTCTTACGGTTTAGTAGTTATGAAAAATTCATCCAGAATAAAGTAGCCTTCAGCGGTTATTCCCAGAAAATTCAAAATATACATTTTATTTGTCAAGTAAATAACTTTAATATACGATATTTTAATCAAAATCGTTAGAGCAATTGTTTAGAAAATCAAAATTTTCGAAAAAAGTTCCATGTAAAGGGTAGTTTGGGGTGGGGGGATTTTTCTCAAAATCTTCGTGTCGCATCCCTGGTAGATACTAACCTTAATACCAAGTTTGGTACTTTACCGACTTTTCGTTTTTGAGTTATCGTGTTCACAGACACACGGACACACAGACACACTGACACACGGACACACACACACACACACACACGGACCCGTTTCTGAAAATAATTTTTTTGGATACAGGGGACCCTAAAATATATATTTCTGGTGAAATCTCGGAATCGAATTTTTTGGTGGAGTGTAATACATTCTCTATACATAGTGCGTATAGAGAAAGTAAAAATGCGCTAGAGAAAGTAGAAATAACATATTTTAGCACCAACTATTTTATTTCAAAACGTTGCCGCGGTATTGTTTGGTGACGCACACGTTAGGGTGCCAGTATGTCGCTGTCAGGTGAGTCTACCTGGAGTTGGTCGCGGGTTAATGCTGGTGAATTTCTCTGTATTAGTGGACATACCTGTGAGTTCCCGTGATGGCACCGGCTGAGCTCCTTCTGGTAGATGATGCATCTCTTATTCAGGGGGGGGGGGGTATGTCACACTAGTGGTAGACTCAATTAGAGAGAAAGTTCACTTCATTCACTGGATACTTCATTTATTCGTGAATTACGGGTTCTTTGAGGCACTAACCCGACAAGCAACTCCCGACATAATTAATCGCGAACTGGATGAAATCGTATTTATTAAGCACAACTTCCACTTGGATTGACCTTTGTAACTGTGGCCCGAAGTTTATAACTTTGTACAATATTCACTATGATAATTACCCATCTGTTTATTTTGTATACATTGCCTTTCGGCAATATATGTGGCGCGCGATTTCTTACAGCATATGTTGTACTTTATGATCCTGAGGCGTTACGCGTTGCGTCTCCTGCGATGTATCTGTCTACGCGCGATTCTGTACGTAATAACCCCGACTTCTCATGGTTACTCTCGACTTCTGTCAGCCTCGATTTCTCCTTATTACTCCCGACTTCTCATGGTTACTCCCTGTTGCTCTCGATTTCTCATCCGCACATCACTTATATACAAAAACTTCATAGTTTTGCCCTCCTCTTTGATTGGTTGAGGAAGAGCGCGAAAAGTGGCGTCATCACGTGGCTATCGGGTATTCTTCTTTATATTACACCCACGTGACTATGTTTTACAAAGCAAAAGTCCCCTTCTCCGGTTTAAAATGTAGAGTCCCTAGCTTTCTCGTACTTACGTCCTTAAAGCATTAAAATGTTTGTGATTTTTAGCCACATGTGCAACCTTGAAGAAAACAAAAACTACCCTCCATGGTGAGGCCTTCCAACTGAGCGTATATTTCCTATATTAAATATGATAAATTAATAATTAAACTAATATTGTATGTGTTATACTAAAATACTGTCGCAACGGAACTTAATTGTATATGGACCGCTAAAAGTTAAAATTGACACCGACTCATTTCTGAATCACTGAAAAAATTAAGCCATCAAAGGAAAGGATTTTAATAAAGATAAAATGAAAGTTGGAATTAGGTTTCCCGTTAACCACTCTTTTACTGTACTAAATCTTTTAATAGGATGTTTCATAATTTTATTGCTAATGTAATCTAAATTATAAGGAATACTGTTTAGGAAATATAAACACCTCTTTACTTCTTTCTCTCATATAAATTTTAGTTTCGTTTAATTGATGAGTTTCTTCCTCAAACGACAAAATGAAGACAGTTCCCTTATACATATCTTATATATTCATATACGATAGCCAAGCTCGGAATCTTTTTCTTTGCTTATGTTAGTTTATACTGCCTCAATGAACTATTTTGTTTATATTTACTGGAACATTGGTTTTTCATTCCTTGAACTTTAGGTCAGCTTTCTGTGGAGTTTTCACACGGGCACTCCCACACTCTCACATCCATGCTTCAGGTCTCTTTGGAGGGTAGACAAAACATTAATTAAAGAAAGTGCTCATCCCCGTTCGGAAATCGAGTCAGAAGTGAACTTGCTAACTACTTGACCATGGAGACAGCAAAATTACATTAGCAGGGCTATTTGAAAGTGACAGACAATTTGACATACTAAACAATAACAACAATTATCAACAGAGCATTTTATTCACAAGTTACAATACCTCATTTTACTTTTCAACGTAACCATTGTCATTCCTGCTAAAATGCCGCCAGCACGCAGACGTTATTGCAACAGACACCGCAATATTGACACCATTGCTCATGCAATTGAAAACAATTTGCAAACTGATCGATACCACTGTATTAAACTATGGACAGTGCCCAATTCGGAAACATTGCTACGATGGAAACTGCATCTTGAGTTTAGATCAACAACAACACAACAAGGCGCCATTGTTGGCACCATATACACCATTCACCCGATAGCCACGTGATGACGCCACTTTTCGCGCTCTTCCTCAACCAATCAAAGAGGAGGGCAAAACTATGAAGTTTTTGTATATAAGTGATGTGCGGATGAGAAATCGAGAGCAACAGGGAGTAACCATGAGAAGTCGGGAGTAATAAGGAGAAATCGAGGCTGACAGAAGTCGAGAGTAACCATGAGAAGTCGGGGTTATTACGTACAGAATCGGGCGTAGACAGATACATCGCAGGAGACGCAACGCGTAACGCCTCAGGATCATAAAGTACAACATATGCTGTAAGAAATCGCGCGCCACATATATTGCCGAAAGGCATTGTCTACAAAATAAGCAGATGGGTAATTATCATAGTGAATATTGTACAAAGTTATAAACTTCGGGCCACATTACTAAGGTCAATCCAAGTGGAAGTTGTGCTTAATAAATACGACTCAGGCTCTGATAGATCCACCAATTGAAGTGTTGAGATTAATTTGTTCACTTTGGATTTCGATTACTAAGTAAACATATTCGTTAGCTTGCACTCTAGCCTGCGTTTGCTATACCATCTGCACGGATTTAGATTAAATGTTAAGTTGGCTTTTTGAGCAACTGCACATTTGTTGCATGCCATCAACGTCATTGCTATCAAGGTGGTAGGTACCGGTTTTTCCACCACTAAAAAATGTCGCTGTCACTTTAAGGTCTTCATCGGTTCGGAAATCTTTTCGAACCAATAAGTAATTTACGGTGTCCAAAGTGAAACACCGGTATTTCTTAATTCTTTTATCGACATTTGCTTTCAACTCCTCCATAACCATTGATGAATTTCCACTTCGATTTTTACCGCACACTGGTCGTTCCTTGATTTCTCAGAAATTATTTCATTCACTGCAGATACGTTAATTGCATTATCGCCATACACTTGCGATATATTTGCCTATAACATTCGATTGGCGTACATTTTGTGCATTCAGAAAGACGAATAAATTCTTTGGTGGTATAAAAGAATAACATCGGTATTGCAAAAATGGCAACGCCTGATAAATGTCTTGACAGATTAGAGATTGCGCTGAGAAATAGAGTAAGATACTGTAACTTTGTAAATAAACTTTTGTGTTGATATCTTTTGTTATCTTTTAATTAGGCCAAACTATATGTCACTTTCTGAATGACCCTCGTATTATGGATTTTTGTAAGAATAAGACATCTTCTCTTCACTGTATGTAATATAACTTAAAAAGTAATTTTTGACCATTTTAAGTACCAGACAAACAAATCGTTGTCTACATACAGTGCAAATGATAGCTGGTTTATGTAAGCCATTAAGCAGAATGTATCACAGAAAACGCTGTTTTTGACATCTCATTTGCAAACCATCGGCATAAAGTAGCATGCAGATAAACCCTAAGTTAAACACTTCTTCCTTGTGAGTGGTCAGGGACATATGTGTATCTAAACTAGCAAACGTAAAATAATGTATACTGTCAAAATTGTGCGCGTGCACTCTCTCTCTCTCTCTCTCTCTCTCTCTCTCTCTCTCTGTCCGTTTTCCTTTGGAAAAATGCACATTTTCCTCATTAGTACTGAAATAAACTCCATGAATTAACTTTTTGTTCTGGTATATTACTAGGCATAGGAATTCTTAAGCAGTTGCCTTTACGTTATTTATACTCAAACCATCATTACGACAAAGAAGACAAACACCAGAGGGAGTGCCAAAGCTGTAGAGGTTTGGGACAGATGGTTTATCTGCAACCTCCTTTCCAACAGTGGCAGTTCAACTTTATTTCCTTCCGTCCTGACTTTACTGCTAGAAATTGCTATGCTGGTATACCTTGTTTTCATTTTTAAGCTAGATTTCTTTTCTAATAATTTTTATCATACTTCAGGAGCATTTTTTTTGACAAGTGGAAGGCAAATATGATCGGAATGCTAAACTATTTACAGCACTAAAGACAATATTCTGTTGCATACGCAACTGCTTAGAAAAATATACTTATATTGTTATAATAAAGCATATGAGACAGTCAAATAGGAAATTATCGGACGCCTATACGAATCACTGAATCTGAAAGAAATCCCAATGTGTCAATGCACTTAACCTATTTCTTTAAACGATCTTAAATTGTAAATGGATTCACAATTAATCGTGATATATTTTTCTACAAAATTCCTATTATATGAAGTAACGATAGGCTTTAGCACACCTGCAGTAGAAGACGCACGTTGATGTCGCCTGATATTCTTTTCACAATTTTTATTTTTCCTGAGAATAATCTGAGTTTCCATTATACCTTTGCTATGCTATTTAATGCTTTGTAATTACATGAATAGAAACCCCAACCCCGCTGTATTCATAAAAAATAGAGAAGCAGTTTTGCAACTTCCTAATAATGCGCATTTCTTCGTTAACCAAAATCTCTACAAGAATTTAATTAATCCTCACGTTTATTAATAGAATAAGTGTATTTCCATTATGAGTAGGCCTTGGACACGGTTGCACTTTGCTTTTGGAAATAATTACGTGCATTGGGACCTCCGCCTCTCCAAGAATTGCCTGTCATTCACTAGAAACAAGAGGCCAGTACATAGATACACCCTGTTCTGAAGACCAATAGAATAGGTTTTGTCTTTGATACCCTCAGAAAATGTTTTTAATATATAATAATATTATCCAGGTCTGTAGTCACATATTAAGCTGATCATGTCATGTGCCATAGAATATATTTTATTATTTTGTTCATGTCATTTATACTTTATAGCAAAACCTATCTTTACTACAGAACTCTATATACTTACTGTGCCCACCTATACCTATAGCACAAACTCAGAATTGAATTGAACTTTTACCTCTCCCCTCTTGCTCACTTGTAGACAACATACTAGTATACTAAAATTAACTAAAGCGATGAACCCCCGCTATTTGACTTAAGTGCACTAAAGGAATTACTCACTTGTTGTACAACACAATATCTGGGAGCCAGATATGTTCTGACGGAACGTGCAGTGTGTCTACTCCACCGTAATCATCGGGGTTCCATTTGAGCTTGTAGTCATTCCACTCCTGTAAAAGAAACAAGATACATGTTGCTTCACTTTGTAACAGCAAAACAGGAAATTAGAGTTACTTTAGTTCACTTCAAAAGCCAAGGGAGAGGATGTTCTTTACGCCTTGTCTTGTAATTGATTTGAGTTGTGAGGTGAGACCATTGCCGTAGAAACCACCTCTGCCTTAGCCTTCGAAGTAAATGTCAGGATTCTACAATGATTTAAATTCCACTCTGATAATTGTGATTCTGAAGGGTTAAAACACAACGAGCTGGAGGACTGTTTTTCTCTGGAGTTGTTCTAAAGTTAAACCAAGTAAGGTAGCGCAGCAGTAACGTGCAGGATCGTATTCACCTGAATGCTGCAGTGGTTTCCCTTATTCCTGCCCCCCCCCATATCGTTCCATTACTCAATTTATTCAAGCCTCGCCCTGTTTTGTGTGCTTCAGGATTAGAAGTGTCTGCGATGATGTTCCAGTGGAACTTTTTCGGCTGTCTAACCTTCGGCTGCTTGTTAGGGAACACAGATCGTCTCCTTGCGATGGAGGGGGATTGGACCCTTTAGGTGGGAAGGAGTGTACCTGGTGCGGGGCGTCGCAACCTGGAAACTGTAAGCAACTTCTCGCCTCTCCTTGCTCCGACCACCTTAGGTATCTCTTCTTACCTCTTCATTCTATCCCCGTTACGCCCTTTCAAGGGTTGTAAATGCAATATCCTCGAGTTCCTACGAATACCCTATCCTATCCTGGCACAAGTTAAACACCAATATCCTGGAGTTCCTACGAATACCCTATCCTATCCTGGCACAAGTTAAACACCAATATCCTCGAGTTCCTACGAATACCCTATCCTATCCTGGCACAAGTTAAACACCAATATCCTGGAGTTCCTACGAATACCCTATCCTATCCTGGCACAAGTTAAACACCAATATCCTCGAGTTCCTACGAATACCCTATCCTATCCTGGCACAAGTTAAACACCAATATCCTGGAGTTCCTACGAATACCCTATCCTATCCTGGCACAAGTTAAACACCAATATCCTCGAGTTCCTACGAATACCCTATCCTATCCTGGCACAAGTTAAACACCAATATCCTCGAGTTCCTACGAATACCCTATCCTATCCTGGCACAAGTTAAACACCAATATCCTCGAGTTCCTACGAATACCCTGTCCTATCCTGGCACAAGTTAAACACCAATATCCTCGAGTTCCTACGAATACCCTATCCTATCCTGGCACAAGTTAAACACCAATATCCTCGAGTTCCTACGAATACCCTATCCTATCCTGGCACAAGTTAAACAACAATATCCTGGAGTTCCTACGAATACCCTATCCTATCCTGGCACAAGTTAAACACCAATATCCTGGAGTTCCTACGAATACCCTATCCTATCCTGGCACAAGTTAAACACCAATATCCTGGAGTTCCTACGAATACCCTATCCTATCCTGGCACAAGTTAAACACCAATATCCTCGAGTTCCTACGAATACCCTATCCTATCCTGGCACAAGTTAAACACCAATATCCTCGAGTTCCTACGAATACCCTATCCTATCCTGGCACAAGTTAAACAACAATATCCTCGAGTTCCTACGAATACCCTATCCTATCCTGGCACAAGTTAAACACCAATATCCTCGAGTTCCTACGAATACCCTGTCCTATCCTGGCACAAGTTAAACACCAATATCCTAGAGTTCCTACGAATACCCTGTCCTATCCTGGCACAAATTAAACACCAATATCCTAGAGTTCCTACGAATACCCTATCCTATCCTGGCACAAGTTAAACACCAATATCCTAGAGTTCCTACGAATACCCTATCCTATCCTGGCACAAGTTAAACACCAATATCCTGGAGTTCCTACGAATACCCTATCCTATCCTGGCACAAGTTAAACACCAATATCCTAGAGTTCCTACGAATACCCTGTCCTATCCTGGCACAAATTAAACACCAATATCCTCGAGTTCCTACGAATACCCTATCCTATCCTGGCACAAGTTAAACACCAATATCCTCGAGTTCCTACGAATACCCTGTCCTATCCTGGCACAAGTTAAACAACAATATCCTGGAGTTCCTACGAATACCCTATCCTATCCTGGCACAAGTTAAACACCAATATCCTCGAGTTCCTACGAATACCCTATCCTATCCTGGCACAAATTAAACACCAATATCCTCGAGTTCCTACGAATACCCTATCCTATCCTGGCACAAGTTAAACACCAATATCCTCGAGTTCCTACGAATACCCTGTCCTATCCTGGCACAAGTTAAACAACAATATCCTAGAGTTCCTACGAATACCCTGTCCTATCCTGGCACAAGTTAAATAGGACAAACATCAATAACCTGTAGGATAGCGCAATGTACATATACATATAGGTATATCCTCTCTTGCTTAGAACTTAATTAACTATACTATTCCTGTGGCATAAATTTCTTCAAAGCTATAGCACAGCACTTAATTGGTTTCTTGAAGCTGAAGAGCCACGAATACTTGGTTGATAGTCGCACTTTGTAGCACGTTTGGCTACATCAGTGACAACAATAATAGTTACAACAATAATAGTAACAATAACAATAATTAATAATGTCATTGCGGAAAACGAGGGTGGAAAAAAATCATCATTACTGATATTCATATTATTTATAAACACAAATAAGTATATAAATAATTTTACTTTCTATACTATGTGCTTAATAGGTTATCGATTGAGGGGGTCAGTGCAACAGTGGTCTAACCCATCTTTTTAAAAAATGGAATATAACTCAGTTAAACACACCTGGTTCCTTTAAGAATAACAAAAACCCAATTTTAATCGAACTGATTGTTCACTGACACTTTTCCAGATTATTACACAACTGTTAACATAATGTTGAGATATACCTAACAATGTTTATTAGTGTGATGCAAATCTTTTTCTGGGTTAGACCACTGTTGCGCTGACCCCTCAATTGTTCACTGACACTTTTCCAGATTATTACACAACAACTGTTAACATAATGTTGAGATATACCTAACAATGTTTATTAGTGTGATGCAAATCTTTTTCTGGGTTAGACCATTGTTGCGCTGACCCCCTCAATTGTTCACTGACACTTTTCCAGATTATTACACAACACATTGAGTACTGCTAACATAATGTTGAGATATACCTAACAATGTTTATTAGTGTGATGCAAATCTTTTTCTGGGTTAGACCACTGTTGCGCTGACCCCTCAATTGTTCACTGACACTTTTCCAGATTATTACACAACAACTGTTAACATAATGTTGAGATATACCTAACAATGTTTATTAGTGTGATGCAAATCTTTTTCTGGGTTAGACCATTGTTGCGCTGACCCCCTCAATTGTTCACTGACACTTTTCCAGATTATTACACAACACATTGAGTACTGTTAACATAATTACAGATTATTACACAACAACTGTAACATAATGTTGAGATATACCTAACAATGTTTATTAGTGTGATGCAAATCTTTTTCTGGGTTAGACCACTGTTGCGCTGACCCCCTCAATTATTCACTAGAATAAGATATTTTGTGGTCTCCGAGTCCAAAAACAGCATTTTATAAAAAGTTTTCTTTGTGTATTTGTGTGCTCATAACAAAACATCGCTAAATGCCAAACTAATATTTTTAAGTTCAGCATCTTCCAAGTGACTTGCATCAACATTTTCAACTAACCCCTCACTCCAAATTACCATTCATATGGAGAACGTTTCAAAAATGTTAACTTTCTTGTAAGGAGAACGTTTCGAACATTTTAGCTTTCTCAAAAATGGTTACAACGGTTTTTTTTTTTCAATATAACATACGCTTAAAAATTAAGCTTATACGTATTACGTTGACAAATAATTTGTATTTATATCTTGAACTTACTGGGAATAGCACAGTAAACCTTAAAATATACAAAAATCTTCTTAAGAAATTTGAGAAATACATTCTCAGTAGAGTTAACCATTTTGGATTTAATCCTCATTGTTTATTTAAATATTCCTGACCTAGTTTTGTCAAACACAACTTCATAATTAGCAAAGAACGTGGAGTTCTAAAACCACGACAAAGCGTCTCGCTCTTCAATATTCTGACTTCTGCACTGTATCTCACAAAGAAATGTGTAAAAGCCTATTGAAAGACTGTCAGGATTAGCAAAAAGATGCTGGAATAATACATTTTGTAAGAATAGTTTGTGAAAGAGCAAGTAGATCAAGTCATGTGAGTACAACACATCGGATATTTTGAATTCTGACCCTTGAAGAAAATAAGCACTAAACGATTTAATCAATTCTGTAAGTGGGATCTTATCTATTGTATCCACCAAATGTTATTGTGGAATAATTATTTCTTTCACACTGGCTGTGTGTAGGGCAGGAGTTGGAACGTTAAAGTCAGACTGAACCCCGATTTGAGCCATGGATTTTCTTTCAAAAACCAACTTAAGCCGGTTCATATGTGAGTAAAATAGCCTCTTACCTCCTTACACACGTTTTATTTTTCCAGCTTTTGGAATGCTCTTAATTCTTGTTAGATTTTAAACTACCGATGGCAATGATTGTGCCGAGAACAAGCAAATTGGATTCGATTACCGTCGGCCACCCATGATGGCCATGAGAATGCTTTTTCTCTGGTTAACAAAGGGAATGCCGGAGTTGTGTAATCCACTCAAATGCTGCTATCCACTCATTTCCCTTTCATGATTCAGGTTTGCTATAAGACCCTGCATTGTCAGCCGCACTCAGCAGTTGTCGAATTGCTTGCGCTATGAAAAGATTTTTCCCGTAACCACCTCAGTGAATTGTGTTGCCTGCTAAGGTAGCTGCACTGCCCTCTTTGATTTGCTTTCTAAAGGTGCGCGGGTGCTTGAACTGGAAAAGTTAGGGACTTCTGCGTGTCTGTGTGTCTGTCTCCCTGCGGACCTGAGACCTCCATCGGCTCCTTCACCGCGTTCCTGAGGTTAAGCCACAATTGATTTATTATGGCATCACTGAAAATAAATGGTTTCCAATATATTATATCCTACTGTGGAAATCAGTACCTTCGTTATGTTGTATACATGTTAAATCGGACTTCTTTCTTTCAGAGCAGCACACACAACAAAACTTTAAAATTATTAGAAAAAATGGTTTAAAATTTAATTTAGTGTATAGATGATAATTAGTATATGGAACAGCAGTGTGATTTAATATGAAATTTTGAATGAATTTCATATTAAACTCAGCTGCAGCAAAAATATCAAGGTTTAACTCCCCTTAAAACTTTAAAGAGAGTAAAATCTAAACTACCGTAATTGCACTTGACCCTTCTGGGCCAATAAATGTAATTATATTGCCACGTATGAGAATAACGGTGTTAGTATTAGAGAAATACATTAAGGAACTAAGAATCTTGACAGTACTACAGAATTCATCTGCTTAGGTAAATAGAATGTAGAAATATTTAAAGAAGCTGAATTATTAATATTGTATAATGTCAAGAATAGGAGAGAAGGGTATAAGCATTTGTTAATTCTGTAACATTATATCATGTGAGTGGAAATATAAACCTTTTGCTTAACATATCCTAAGTTTTCAATCAATTAAAATATATTTTCTCGTTCAAAATAAGTGTTAATGCCTGTCTTTGTTCTACAGCGGTGTGTGTGTGTGTGTGTGTGTGTGTGTGTGTGTATGTGTTTTATTTAGTGCTGTGACTAACAATGTAATTCTAGTATGAAACATAAAATAGAATAAGCCTACGCTTTAAAAATATATTAAAACCAGCAAATCTTAGACATTAGTAAATTAGAAAAACAGTTTGTATACTAATAAATATTTCCTAAGCTCAGCTCTATAGGCTGGTCCAATTTTACAGCTCTACGAAGTTTAGGAATATCTTTAGTTACATCATATTTATACATTTTTAAATAGTTTAATCTCATTTTCTGCGGTTTCAGTTTTGTAACATTTTGTCTGAAAGTTATTGTTAAAAAGAATATTATAGAGACACATTTTGGTTAAGAAAAACTATTCCAGAATTAAAGACATTAAAATGTTATCTATATGCTGAAAGGCCGTACTGTTTTTACTCAAATCCATATTGAAGCAGGATAGATCTTCAATGTGGTAAGGAGAGGTGCGTGGGTGGAATGATGACTTTATCTCAGGTCGTGGGCTTCCGATGCTCAATAAAGTTACCATTAATTGCTACTAAACCAATTTATTCACTCAACTAAGGTTACTGCCATTAGCTTCACTCCCACGGTTTAATCCTGACCACAACAAACATACCGCCACATCAACATCCTACCTCGCCTATATGTTCTCGCCTACAGAAACTTTCATTTTCAACAGCAACGTCCATTTGTAGAGAAAATGGACTAATGTTTGCCCATCTTCTTAAAGTATTTAGGAGCTATGCTTCGTACATGACGTGTCACGGGGTTAAAAGTTATCTGAAAGAGAGATATAAATTATAACCAATATAATATAAATTATACTAAGAAGGGACAAATGTACATTAGAAATGGTCAGAAAAGAAGTTTTGTAAAACACGTCTAAGAAGGCAAGGACAAACACGAGTTGACAAGCGACCCAGGTAGGATAGTACCGTTAAGGGAAGAACATTGAAGTGAAGGGGGGAGGTTCCACTGCCCGAGGGTGCACATAACAAGGAAAACAGAAACAATTTCCTTGCTGTCGAGCGACACTTTTTCACTAGCTATGGAAGATGCGCAGAGGTAAGACGTGATAGCAGAGCCCGCGGTGGAAATGAACGGGCTACATACGGCCGCGATAGAAACAGTGTTTATTTTTTTTTAAAATACAGTTCCGGAGGCTTAGCAGGACTCCGACTCTGTATTCTTTTTTCCTAGTTTCCTACATTTCCTTAGTTGACCTATTGGTTTAATTAATTTTTTCTTTTTACATTTACATACACAGATATTTAAACAAACACACAAAAACACCCATGCCCAAGGCGGGACTCGAACCCACGATCCCCTGCGCCACGAAGCACGAAAGTGCGGCGCTTTAGTGAGCGTGCCACGGGGACCAGCATTAAAAAATATTGTTTTTTTTTTTGTTGTTTGCTTTTCTTGCTTTAACTATTCACACCACACATTCGCAAACATATACAGGCTCTGGGGAAATTGGGAGTCATCTTGATTAGAAAAAAATCCGTAATCCCCAGCTGGGAATCGGATCCACGACCTCTAGTTCGGTAGGCAGACTCTGTACCGACCTAGCTGTGGTGCTAGCCTTTTGTTTGATGCTCCAGCAGACTGTCAAAAGTAACAAGGAATGATAGGCGCGATCGCGTAAAGCTATTTGAAAAGGGGGGAAAAAATCACTTGTGTCTTACCACACCTAAGAAAGATATCATGTCAACAAAATCCTAAGCACCCCCATCTCCACACCATTCCTAAATTTCCAAAACCTGCACGCGGGATGCGAACACGGTACCTCTATAATAAGTTACCGCCGCAATCATGGAGTTCTCTTACAAACCCTTATTTTAATTATATTTTTATGAATTAGTCTCTTTAAAATGCCCTTACATACATTTATTTACTGAGTAATTAAAAATAAAGCTAAGGAGAGATAAAGAAGAACGGAGGAGGGAACACGGTACATAGGAGTGCCGGTATGGATATTCTTACCACTGTATATATAATCATACGTAATACTAAGTTTAGGATTCAATTTCATTTTAATTCTTTCACCTTCTTTTTTTAAGTTTTTTCTGGGTTTCTATTACTAAGCTATAACTCTCTCTCTCTCTCTCTCTCTCTCTCTCTCTCTCTCTATATATATATATATATATATATATATATATATATATATATATATATATATTGGTGCACACCACCACCAGTCCCACCACCACCAGTACCACCACCAGTACCACCACCAACACCAGTACCACCACCACCAGTACCACCACCACCACCAGCACCACCAGTACCACCACCAGTACCACCACCACCACCAGCACCACCAGTACCACCACCAACACCAGCACCACCAGTACCACCACCAACACCAGCACCACCACAACCACCAGTACCACCACCAGCAGCACCAGCACCAGTACCACAACCAGAACCACCACCACCAGCAGCACCACCACGAGCACCACCACCACCATCAGTCCCACCACCACCAGTACCACCACCACCAGCAGCACCACCACCAGCAGCACCACCACCTGCACTACCACCACCACCACCACTACTAGCACCACTAGCACCACCACCAGCACTACGACCACCACCAGTACCACCACCACCAGTACCACCACCACCAGCACCACCACTACCACCAGCACTACCACCACCACAAGCACCACCACCAGCACTACCACCACCACCACCACCACCACCAGCACCAGCACCACTAGCACCACCACCAGCACTACCACCTGCACCAGCACCAGCACCACCACCAGCACCCCCACCAGCAATTCCACCACCACCAGCAGCACCAGCGCCACCACCAGCACCAGCACCAGCACCACCAGAACCACCACCAGCACCACCAGCACCACCACCACCAGCACCACCAACAGCACCAGCACCACCAGCACCACCACCACTACTTGCACCACCACCAGCACTACCACCACCACCAGTACCACCACCACCAGCACCACTAGCACCACCACCAGCACTACCACCAGCACCACCAGCACCACCACCAGCATCACCACCACCAGCACCACCTGCACCAGCACCAGCACCACCACCAGCACCCCCACCAGCAATTCCACCACCACCAGCAGCACCAGCGCCACCACCAGCACCAGCACCAGCACCACCAGAACCACCACCAGCACCACCAGCACCACCACCACCAGCACCACCAACAGCACCAGCACCACCAACAGCACCAGCATCACCAGCACCACCACCACCAGCACTTCCACTACCACCACCACCACCACCAGCATCACTAGCACCAGCACCACCATCACCACCACCAGCACCACCACCACCAGCACCAGTACCACCATGACCACCACCAGCACCACCATGACCACCACCAGCACCACCATCACCACAGCCACCAGCACCAGTACCACCACCACCAGCACCCCCACCACCAGCACCACCATCACCACCACCAGCACCACCATCACCACCACCACCACCAGCACCACCATGACCACCACCAGCACCTCCATCACCACCGCCACCAGCACCAGTACCACCACCACCAGCACCCCCACCACCAGCACCACCATCACGACTAGTTTTCATCCTTCCTTTCTTCTTCTTGCAGAATCAATGTATGCTGTCATAGGTGTATCTCTCAAAACCACCATCTCTCAAAAAGCTATAGCAATTGACAAGAATATTAAATGGAGATATCGTATTCGTCATTTAAGCTTTTGTCGGTACTGATGTTTTTGAACTAGGTGCTTCACTAATCTCTTGTGGTGCGACTTCGTTGCTTTTTAAGAGAAGAAGGGCAATTCCAAGTTACTATGTCTACGTTTGCACACGTTTGTATTTTACAGAAATGTGTGCTTAGTGTGTAGTGGTGTTTAACAACGAACAAAACCAACCACGTTTAAAGTGGACTGTATAATCCATTGCATTCTTTTATCTTCCCTTTCGTTTATCCCTGCGCATGTCACACTACAGCTGTAAACGGACGCGACGCTTCCCTTAAAAACAATAAACATCAAACGGCTTTTATGTTACCTTTACAACTCCGCGTAATGCTACATCAAAAAGATGGCTTTTGCTCTAAAACACATTCAAACTTACCTCTTGCTCTCAACCAACATATGACGAGAGCTACGAGTGATGGAGGGATGCAAAATGCTACCTATACTTAAAATACCTCTAAACTGCACTGACGTAGCCAATTTATCATTTTGGATGGGCCCAGATACACGGGACTTAACTAAACCTCTTGCGCAGTTTAGGAGAGGTAGAAGCGAAATACCGCGTGAAAGAAGTGAACAGCTGAATAATGCTCTTATTCTTCTCCAATGATATGATAGCTTGAGGAGGGTTGCTGTTGGATGGAGCCAATCACCTTGCAGTTCGGAAGGTCACTGGTCATTTTGCCATGTCGCAGATTCTTTTTTGTTAAACTCAGTAATGTTTATTAGAAAAAACAAGGAAGAGGTGGAAAGAGCCAGTGAAAGGTTTTACTTGTGGCCACAACTCTGTTTGGACTGAAGGACGGATTCTTTACAATAATGACACGTGGCTTGTTGAAAATAAGGCTTTGTAGCCTCTTACAAAAAGCAACACGTGTTTTGTACATTTCTGACATCTGCACAAGTATGCCCAACTGAGCTATCGACAACGCCGGTTATCTTCTTGAATCTCATTTTTAGATATCTTTTTAAATAAGTTATAAACTGATTATTCAGTCATGTAAAGCATTCGCTTTGTAAGTGAAGGTTTTCGAGATATCCTAGCAACGAATATATCGCTCTACAAATCCCAGCTTTTCTTCCTTTCGATGAAAAACGTGTTTTATCCTTTAAAATAGTGATCATAGTTTAATATTTTATTCAGTGTAATGTAAATTTTTTTTTTTCTGCGGATGCGTTAATGGCGGGGCAGGTCCGTACATTTTCTAATACCAGCTGTAATGTCCAATTTCTATAGTTAGGAATACAGGTCACATATACAGAGGTGTGTGATAATGTCATATTCATCAATTTCGCTAGAAAACATAATTTTTCTAGAAGCTCCTTGTTTATGTATAACGCACAATTTGAAGATTCTTACAATGAGAGTTTCTTGTAACGTCTTGAGGTTCATGAAATCCAAAGAATGTAGATCATCAGGCACAAAACATTAATCTTTTTATTTCTGATATATGAGGCGTGTCCGGAAAGTATGTACCATTTCGTTATATCGCCACCGAAATGCTTATGTCGCAGTTCCACGTATGAGCACTCGTCTCTCTGGTCCATTGTCTGACCACTGTTGCCATTACATCTGAATCATATTGTGCTACAGTTGTTTGTGATTCTTCAAAATACTTAAGACAACTTCCGATCCCGCTGACTATGGAGTGCGTTCCCTAATACAGTTTTTGAACACAAGGAATGTTAAACCAGCTGAAATTCATCATCATCTTGAAGAGATTTATGGTGCAAATATAATGGTGAGAAAGTGGGTTAGGCAATTAGTGATGGACGACCAAATGTTCATGATGAAGCATGGAATGGGTGACCCTCTGCTGCCACTGATGTATTTGGTTGATTAAGTGAATGAGGCAATTCGTGAATATGAATATTTTGTGATATGTTTCAACAAATTTTAAAAACTGTTCTGCATTAAATTATCACAAAGCGCTCAAATTATCGCCAACGTGTTCTCATAGCTGCTTACTGTTGATGGAGTAGAGGCATACAAGATTCTCAAACGACAAAAATCAAAACCAGGTTGTCAACACGAAAAATCATATGCAGTGCGTTCTGGGACAGTCGGGGCAAAGAAGAAGATCAAAACTAATGAATAAGAATCGCAATGAAAACAGATGTACTGGAAGATATACAACAGATAGTTGGTGGAGAGAAAGTCTGATGTGTTCCATTTGTATGCCTTCCTCAAGCTGTTCCGCAAACATAATTTTCTTACAAAAGGTTATTCTTTTGTCTACATCATTCTAATCGATATAAATATTACCAGAATTGGCCTTATTAGATACTGAGTTCTTTTTTACTTACAAGGTAAAGGAAATAAGGGGAAACACTATACCAAAGCGATAGACAAATCTTTTAAAAGTTGGTTACTAAGTGAAACAATTGAAATTCGGATCTCTTTGCGTGCTAAGAATTAACAAAAGAGAGACGAAAAGAAAGATGTCTTCCCGTTTGAAAAAGGTTTAAATAGTTTAAAAGCGAAAACCAATTATTCGGATTATCTCTAAAAGGTTAACTCTGCAAAAATGACATAAATTGTGCAGTTTTATGCAGTAAATCTCTTATATTATGTCTCTTATAATTTACTAGATATAAATGGTTATACAAAAGTCATTCACAATGACTTCAGAGGTTATTCCCTGAAAATTCAAGATATACATTTCGTTTGTCATAAAACAATATTTTAATAAAAATTATTACAGTCATTTTTGGCAAACGAAAATGTTCGATAAATATTCCATGTAAACGGCAGTTGGAATGGTGGCGAATTTTCTTGAAAATATTTGTGTCGCATCCTTGAAAGATGCTGAGCTTAAGTGCCTAGTTTTGCATTTAACCGACTTTTCATTTTTGATCTAGGCTACCCACAGACACACACACAGACACACACACACACACACACACAAACACACACACACACATAGACACACACATAGAGACAGACACACAGGAACGTGTTTCTAAAAATTTACATTTTTGGATTCAGGCTGACTCAAAACATGTATTTCTGGTGAATCCCGGTTAAGAATTTTTTGGGTGGAATATAATACTTTCTTTATCCACCATGTACATTGTTCATGTGTGTCAGAGAAATTAAAAATTCTTTAGGCGCAAACAAATGTGAATACATTAAAATTCTGTATTATAATAATAATAATAATAATAGTAATAATATTAATAATAATACTAATTATAATTATTATTGTTATTATATCATTATTATCATTTTTACTATTATAATTATCATTCTTGGTATTAAAAATATTATGAATGTTGTTGTTATTGTTTACACCAGGTGTAACTGAGTATTTGAAGTTTACATATTGGATTGATACCTGTTACTTAGCTTCCTTGGTTGGCATGTTTCAGGTTTCCCTCGAAGATGTGTTATATTATTCAGTTGCTGTCGAAACTGTAACACATATATTTCATTTCTGCTGCTCGTAAGTTATCAATCGCACTGGATCCAGTTTTTAAAAAATTGACGTGTTTCATTCATATGACTTTTTCTCTCCATTCTTGAACTAGTCTTAAAAAGGCGTATTCTTCTAATTACTTCACGTTATTCCAGACAAGCATTTGCTTAAACTTTTCTTTACTCATTTTCTTGAAGATATAAATGAATAAATGCATACACTTATTATGCACTAGGATTAAGCAATAATCAAATCTTTTCAGAGTTGGCCGCTATGTGTTTACTTTGAAATTCCTCCAACGAATAATGACATCCTATTTGACAAAATTAAAACTATTTTACAATGCAACAAATAAGAAGGAATATATTCGAAATGGTTAACCTCGCAAAAATAATTTGTTTGATATAAATTGAGTATTTTAAGGAGACCTAAATTTTTTGCGTAGTAGGTTTGTCTGTTTCTTACGGTTTAGAATATATCAAAAGTCATTCAGAAGAAGAGGATTTCAGAGGCTATTTCCAGAAAATGCAACATATAACTTTTGTTGCTCATAAAAATATTTTACACATTTGATATTTTAATCAAAACTGTTCAAATCGTTTTTATTAAAATAAACATTTTCGAACATTTTCCAAGAGTTGAAAAGGTTGTTTAGGATGGGGGATTTTCTTGAAATTCTTCGTGTCACGTCCTTTGGAGGTGATGGATGAACTGAAATACGAAATTGGTGTTTAACCGAGTTTTCTTTGGAGTTATGCTCTTCATGGACACACACAGAACACAAAGACATACTAAAAATACCTTCTTTGGGTTCAGGGTACCCCAAAACGAGTATTGCCAATGCCATCTCGATAACTATTATGATTATAGCTTAATACATAGAGATACATTTCAAACATTCGATACAAGCTTTCAAGGAAGTGTATGTTTTGAGAACATCTGAATAAAAAAAGCATTTTTAAAAAATGTCCGCTATAACTACTTATGGCACCGCTGGCTGATAAGAGAGAGGGAGAGAGAGAGAGAGAGAGAGAGAGAGAGAGAGCTAGTGAGACTGTAGGCAACATAAATAAAAACGAAAAGTTATTTAATTACATAATTTGGCATTTAAGATTTTTATCTTTCAGGGATGGGACTCAAAGCTTTTGGAAAAATTCCCTCAACCCAAACTATCCTTTCGAAAAATTGTAGATCTCGTTAAAACACAATACTTTTGGTCACACGCATTTTTAATGTAGAACTATCCATCTGCGAGGTGTTTCCTTATTATTGGTTTTAAAATTTCCAATACTTCAAATTTTCTCAAATGGGAAGATGCTGTTAATTTTTCTAACCTTGTCATTCAAAGATAAGAGAATTTCATTTGCAGCATATAGTGACCAACTTTTAAAAGATATTTTAGCTATTGTTTTGAAGGAACTGGGTAAGAAAATCATTTCTGGTAATATTTACCTCGATTAGTATGAAGCAGGAAAAGAATAGGCTTTTACAAGGATACTTTGTAGCATAATAAACAGAAAACGTCGTGTAAATGGAAAACGTCTATTTATATTAGATTAAATGCCCTCTCCAACTATTATGCAGGTAGTAGAGTAAGTAAAATTATGAATCACTTTATCCTGCTTTATTTTTGCTTTATCTGCAACCAATGTGTAAACGTATAATGAAGATTTATCCCATTTAAAGAAGCATGTAAAAAAGTTGATGTGTTCCATTCACATAACTTTCTCAACATCTCTGTAACAAATTATTGTTAAAAAGTTATGCTTCTATCTACTGCATGCTAATCTGGATAGACATTACCAGAAATGCTTTCTTGTAAGCAGCAGGGAAATAGTGGGATATACTAAGCTAAAACGATAGTCAAATGTTCTAAAAGCTGGTTGCCATGTGGATGAAGTTTCTTTGAATTGCCAACAGTTGAGAAATTCCCGTATGTGAAAAATATTAAGTAATTTGAAACTAAAACAAGGAATATAAAAAGGAGTATCTCAAAAATGGTAAACTCTACGAAGAAAATGTATATAACAGAATGTATATTGTGTTTTAAATAGATTCACATTTTTGTGAGGTAAGTTTTTGTCTATCTCCTACGATTTACTAGTTATGCAAAATCCAGCAACATTCTTCTAAAATAAAGAGTTCTTCAGAGGCCATTCCCAGAAAACTCAAATTATACCTACATTTTATTTGTTATGTAAATATCTTTAATATATCTGGGGTATTTTAATCAAAATCATTTGAGCCATTTTTGAAAAAATGAAAACTTTCGAAAATGTTTCCATGTAAGGGTAGTTTGGAATGAATTTTCCTCAATCTTCGTATCGCATCCTTGGAACGAACATTAACCGTCCGTCCGTCAGTAGTTCGAGTCCCGGTATGTCACTCAAACAACTTCAACATACACAGATATGATAATGATTTATGTGGAGACGAACCGCAATGCAGCTGAGACCCCAAGGCTATATTCACAACTTTATGCGCATGTCTTTAAGAACCAAGGGATCTCTTAAGGTACGACTCACCTGAATGTTATGGGGTATTTTGGAGCAAATCCCATGCAAGGTAGGAATAATTTAAAGTAAAATAATGCGTACGTACAATGTAGCATAAAAATAATATTATCTTGTTATTTCATTATTATTATTATTATTATTATGAAAGCGATTAGCTCTCAACTATTAGAACCTATTTATCATCGTAACTAGGACGAAGAAGAGCTCGGGGTACTGAGGTCTTCAATACAAAGGATTGTGAAAGAACGAAAATTGCATTCCTTTAAGCTGCATCTACACCAACAGCTGTATGGAAATGATTTCCAAAATCAAATCTCGCTCTGCAGAAGTCTCTTAAATAAAGAAGACAAATCCGGATTTCAGGCAGACTTTATGGAGAGATGAATGCTATTTCAGCAATTTGTATATACTCTCCTCACTGTTTCCGACCACGTCACATGCAAGCGCACTGGGCTGTTAACCTATGGTGCCGCATTATAGGAGACCAGTTTCTTTGGTTCCCAGACTTACTGCACAGCTGTATTTGCAATCTCTACAGAACGATTTGAATCTCGAGCAACTTTTCGAAAAATATTAATATTATTGTGTACCAACATCATAACTAAGCACTTCAGCTAGCTCTGGGGCATTGATTTCAGCTCGATAGTGCACCACCCCATTTATGTAGGAGAATGTCTCAATAATGTGAACCCCGAATGATGGATTGGGTGTGGTGGCTAGCGCGATCGGCTTATTTAATTCTCTTGCATTTTTTATTATGGGTGATATATCTAATCCAGGGTTTATGAAACGGAACCGGAAAATTCAGATACGTTAAAAGAATACGTCATGCTTGCGCTTCGGTACCTACAGAAATTTTAAGAAGTGTCCTTGCTAATACTGTGAGATGCTCACATCTATGTATCCAACAAGGCGGATTTGCATTTAAACGTTTGCATTATGAATAATGATATAACATAGGTTTAAAGGCACATGAGTTAAGTATGATCATTATATTAATTAATCTGTATTGCAATCAAGGATTTAATAGATTTAATATTACTAATTGCTAAATACAAATTGTTGCATTTTGTGTTGATGAAAAATTAACCCTCAGATATACCTCAAAACAGATTATTAATATCAGGGACAATCATTCTTGTACATCCATTCTTTCTCGAACCCAGAAATTGAACCCGGCACCACACCACAGTGAGCAAGTGTTCTAGCCACGAGTTATGGAACCAGTTATAGTAGTTAAGTATTGGTTTTCAAGCTCTGTTCTTACGTTTAGCAAGGTGTCCTCTCTGTTGCTATCGCGCCCTCTTTACTGACATGCTTAGGCAAATCTTTCGGCGTCTGCACTATCCGGACACACACACACACATGAGACCTCTTCTGCCCACGAAAATTGTTGTCCAGGCATGTGATTCTTGATGTTAGGGAACAAAAAGAAGTCGTTGGGTGCCAAATCAGGACTGAACGGCGGATGAGTCATCAATTCGATTTTTTGAGTGTTCAAATAGTCGGTTGTTAGACGAGGTTGATCTTAAAATTCTTATTATGCATTGTTAGGAGGATTACATGCAGTAGCAGAAACTATTCCTTGTGTGAGCGCTCGCATTGTCTTGATGAAGAACTATCCCACAGCACTTGTTTTGTGTTTTATTTCACCGCAGACAAACAAATGTTTGTGTAGCGTTCAGAATGAACCATTTTACATTTTCTCTAAAGGTATTGTCACCATATGAATAGTTTTATAAAAACAACAATTAAACAGGCGACCATTTGTTTCGAAGTGCTTCGAGTACGAATAACTTTTGCTGGATTTGGTTCATCTTGAAACTCCCATACGACAGCTCTTTACGTTCCGGCTCATTGGTCATCTGCTACAATCTGATATATGCCTTTAAAGTCCCACCATTGAACTTTTTGAACTCCAATTATGTTGGGTCCATCCAGAGTAAAGATTTTCCATGGCTAAATAATCATGCAATATTTTATGTTCCACTCTCCATTTTGTACAGAATCAATGTTTTCTGGTGATTTTGGATGACCTTTAAGAATTTTGTCAGTGACGAATACAGCGTTTCACAGTGGAAAAGGGTGGAGCTTCATCGTTTTGCGTAGTAGCAAGATGATGAAAGCACTCTTGTCTTGATAATCCACGACGAAGGTCATAATAAATTAACGAATAATTCCATCTGTTGGCTGGTACCCAGTGTAGCTTCATCGTTTTACGTAGTAGCAAGATGATGAAAGCACTCTTGTCTTGATAATCCACGACGAAGATCATAATAAATTAACGAGTAATTCCATCTGTTGGCTGGTACCCAGTTTTACAGTCACCGTAAACAACACAGATAACGCTTTATTGATAAAATATCTCAAGCAATGTCAAACTTTCCAGTACGCACCTACAGCAATCAGTGTTACCAAGGCTCAACATATCTCAAGTGGATGTCGTATTCAGGCGAGTTACTTAAGTCTGCACTTACACGGGCACATATCGGCTTGACCCACTATTATACCATTTAATTAGAACTGTCGCCGTCGCAGAACTTGATAATTTGTGTGTTTGCGGAACTGAACACGATAGAGCTAGAAATGGAAGACATAGAAAAAACGAAACTAGCCTACCGACACCCTATAAAGTGCCTTTAGACTGAGGTGGCATATCCTCAAAAACTCTGCGCAATGTCGTATTTTGACAGTTTGCCCAAATTCTTAAGTATTGACTAAGACTTTCTACTTCTTCTGAAACCTGAACTTTTCCTATAATCCAGGGCAGTACGCTACAATTATGTTCCTTTACAGGCTTAAATTCAATATCTGATGTTCGTTTGCAAGATTTATTCTTGCTTTGTATTTAAATAACGTTGTACTAATTGTGAATCACTTTATCTTCATTTCATAACAATTATACCCGTATTACAAATTGGAATATCTTAGGATATGCATTTGTTTATTATTTTATGTTTCTTGTTTTATTTACTTCTCATTCTCGGCGTATCTGTTTTTATTAAAAGAGAGAAAATTACATTTAGAAGGAAACAGTTTGTTTAAGCCACTCTTTGGTTGATATACTAATGAGAAATTCTGCATAAGTATAATATATTACGCTTAAGGTGTCGCTAGTGTAGGTATATCTTACCGAAGTAGAACACTTTATAAGAAGCGACGATTATTTAAATTGTTGTTCATTTTGTAAGTAAATATCCAAGAAAATAAATGATTGAAATTATATTAATAGCTTATTTTAGTTTTCATCGTTAATTGATTTTGAATCCCACTGGTTTTTGAAGAATATTGGAAAAATATTAACAGATGTCTATAGATATTCTGCCAAATCCTTTATTCAACTTTTTAAAAGTTTAAAAATGATGACGCGTTGCATCACACCACTTTCTCCACCTATTAACGAAATTTACTTACAAAAAGCTTATTCTTCTCTCTACTTCAATCTAATCAAGATGAGCATTAGCAAAAATGGTATTATTAAAAGTGGAAGTTAAATCGGAGAACACTAGGTAAAGTGATAATCAACTATTTTAAAAGCTAGTTACTGTGCGATTGAAATTCGGTGCTCTTTGCAATGACCAGAGTAAAACAAAAGAAAAAGGAATGACAAATTCCCACTTGAGAAATATTAAAATATTTTAAAATTGATACCAATTTCAAGGAATATGTTGAAATTATTACCTCAACAAAAAATACTCTATATGACAAATTGTATGTTTTAAAGGTATCTAATTTTTCGAAATTCTTAGGCTTTCACGGCCGGTGTCAATACTGGCTGGAGTATAATTTGGGCATGTTTATGCGGCAAAGTGTATACTGGAACCATACAACGAAGCGTAAAAACTCGCATCAACGAGCACAAAATCAATTGTCGCTTGGGTCAGACGGAAAAATCAGCAGTTGCGAAACATGCCATACTCGAAGAAGGGGAACATATCATCCAGTATAAAGACACAGATATTCTAGCATCCAACTTCCATTACTACTCTCGTTCATACCGGGAAGCTATTGAAATACAGAATCATAGAAATAACATCAATCGCAAAGAAGAAGACCTTAAACTGAACAAAATATGGCAAACGGCACTAACCAAAGTCAAAATCAAGAGCTCCAAACGAGCCAATCAGACACCAGCAGAGCACAGCACTCCGCCGACAGAAGTCCAGCCCACCTCTAACCCGAACCAATCACCACACGCCTCCCCACCGGCCGCTGATATAAATACCGCGGTCCGTAGTGCAACCAGAGATTTGCTCGAGGTCTCTCCGAGCGTGAACATCGAGGAGCAGCTCTCTGCGGATCTACAAGACCTCCAGGTAACTTCTTGCAGTATAGCCGAGTAGGTTAGTAAGACCACAGCCAACTGTCTTAAGACAGGTTACTCAGGCGCCCTCTCATCAGGGTCCGGTCCTCTACTAACCGAGCTGTTTAGCGCTCGCTAACTGTTCTTTCTCCTATCTCTGTCTTTCCTCTTTCTGTCTAGATTATAAGGCTCCCCCAATTAGGCCCCTGTTACAGGCTATTTAATCATCTTCTCTTTTCCTTCTTCTAGCTAGCTTAGATCGTAAGAATCGAGACTTAGCGTCCGATTTTGTTAAAGAACGGTAGGCCCGACCACCTGTTAGTCGTCTTTATTAAGGCGTCCAACAGGCACTAGAGCCTTTATCAAGACAACTAGTCAACTTAGGTCAGCTACTAAAGAAAGTTCCCCGCTCATTAAGGAACGGTAGGTCGCTCCATTAGTTGTAGTCTTTGTTAAGGCATACAACAGGCACCTAGCGACTAGAGCCTCCTTTATCAAGGCGATTAGCGCGTCCCTAAGTCAAAAAAAAAAAAAAAAAAAAAAAAAAAACAAACAAACAAACAAACAAACCACAAGAACTACTAAGATGACGAAGACTCTGCGTTATGAGCCCAGCAGTCCCAAACCTCCGCCGGAAGCTCCATTGGAAGTTGCAGCGCAGCAAGGTGACGACGACTGCAGCGACAGCGAAGGCAGTAACCTGGTTATACACCCTCGCGGGAAACCTCACCAGAGATGATTGATTCCACGAGCCGCACACAGCCACACACCGGCAGGAACCTGCGCTCCAGGGCCAAGGCTGTGAGTAAACAAGCCGAGGAGTGCACCACAGAGAATCAGCAAAAAAGTAAGCGCCAGTTAAGTTATTTAGAAAACAAAACTCCAGCAACTGTGCCACAACAAGAGGAGGCACAATAACCACAGGGGCATCAGGAGGACCATGAAAGTCTATCTGAAAGGCGTGGAGGCCTTTCAATCCATGCGTCAAACACGGGCAAGAAACCCCAAAATACTTGCAGTACTGATGACAGGGCTCATCATGGCCAGAGCAAGAAGCTCCACAATGAAGGCCCCTCTCACCACACCCAGACACAGTTTGCAAGCGGTGAAACTGTACCAACGCAAACTCTACGCAGCAGCGGGCACTCTGACCACCAAGTTAGAACCGAAAAGGCCAAACAAACAACGGGACCGCAGCAAACTAAGCCACCCACCAGCACCACGGCTAGCGTCGCCAGCAACACCGCTCCACCCAGAACCCAAGACACTCTTGGGCAAGAGCAGTAAAGCAACAGAACATACATGACCGACAGGCGACCATACATCTCGCGGGTTTACGTTGGAAACCAAAACCACGTAAGCCTGCCGGCGGTCACAAGCTCGTTCGACTCCATCTATCGGCCAAGTGAGTACCACTCAGAATACAGGAATGGCTACCATGGATTCAAGTTCTCAAACTTTGAGGATTACACAAACTTCCTCAAACATTTGAAAGAACGAAAGGTGCCATTTCACATTACACCAAATCCCGACGAGCGCACCTACAAAGTAGTAATAAAGGGTCTATACAGCAATATGACCAATGAAGAGCTGAAGACCGAGCTAGAGCGTCGAGGCTTCGAAGTAAACAAGGTCTCTAAGCTGTACTCCAGAAGACAAAGAGCACATATCCCCTTTTTTCTGACTGACCTAAAAAACGATGTAGGCTCAGCAGAAATCAGGAGATTAAAAGAAATAGCCCATTGTGCAGTGAGGGTCGAGGAGTACAGACCTCCAAGCGGCCCTTCACAGTGTGGGAAGTGCCTGCACTTTAGACATACGGCCCGGTACTGCCACGCACAGCAGCGCTGCTCTAGATGTGCGGGTAACCACCATATCAGCAGATGTGACCGCCCAACATATAGATGCTGCGTCCTCTGCGGGAGAGAAGGTCACGGCGCCAGGTGGAGGGGTTGCGAAAAGTATCGCCAGATCGTTGACCGGCCGCAACCCCGCCAGCTCCCGTCGTCAATATGGAATATGGCAACGGAAGAACGCGGCACATATTCTGTGGTCACGCAGGGCCACAGACACGATGAGCAAGCCAGAAGCGCACCAAACAACAGAGGGTCCCAGCAATAGCAAACAACGCCACCAACAAAGCCAGCAGACCTATCTGTAGTGCCGGAAACACCAAGAAAGCTGACTCCACCAAGCACCAGGAAATCACCAATGATGGAGCAAGCACTGCTGAACCTACGAACTCCAATATCACCGGAGAAGATGATAAACACCCAATATGGAAAAATTTCAGCACGATACATGGACAGTGCTGCAATACACCTCCTTCAAGGGGTAGGAGCAGGCACCATCAACCGAGGCTTTGAAGCCATCGAGCCAACCTTATTGGCTATCATCCAGGCCTTCCCGCTTGGCGCAGCGTCCCCCGCTGCTTACTTTGAATTTATCAGAGAGTGCCTCATGGCCTTAGGGACCATAGCCATGAACTCAAGACAAGGCGACAAAAAAAAAAAAAAAAAAAAAAAAAAACTGAAGAACAAGTAACCACCACCCTTACATACAAAGTCCAATGTCAGACACAAACCCAGAACTCAGTCATCAACTTAGTCATCACCAGCTACAGCTAGAAAAAAAGCGTCATCTACTGGAACTGCCGAGGGGCCCGCTCTAAACTTCAAGAACTAAAACACCACCTCTCCCACAACCTAGTACCCATAGCCCTGCTCGGGGAGACCTTCCTCACGCCCAAATCACGCTTCTCCATTCCGGAATATTACACCTACCGCACCGACAGACCAAACAGCCGAGGATCAGGCGGTACTGCCGTCCTAGTCCATCGATCACTAAAGCACAGTCAAAAACACATTCCCCCGTTACGTCATGCCGAAGCAACTGCTGGCACAGTACACCTTCAAAACCAACCAGTCACCATAGTAAGTGTTTACAACCCTCCTGGATAACTGTACGCCGACGATTTGGACACCCTCACCAACCTCGACAACAGAGTAGTGATAATGGGCGACTTCAATGCCACTCACGAGGCATGGGGCCATTCACGTAACCAGGCCGGCAACACGCTCTACCATCACATGATGAGAAACAACTACATCATCGCCTTCATCGAAGAACCCACCTACATCCCACATGCAACAGCTCACGTTCCCCATGTCCTGGATCTCGCACTGCTCAAAAACACACTCTTCCAACACAGTCTACACCTGATAGACACGTTAGCGTCAGACCACTACGCAATACAGCTCAAAATTGAAAGCACACCGAATCAACTCCCTCAGCCAATCAGAAGGAACTTCCACCGTGCCAATTGGCAGCTCTTCGAGCAAACACTAGACTGTAACCTCACAGCAATCTCCCCTATCACCACCACCGAAGAAGCAGACGCAGCCCTAGAGAAGGCAACACTTGCAGCCATAGCTGCGTCTACTCCATTATCCAACCCGCCCAGGCGTGAAAATAGCTACCCGCCCGACATTGTAGCTCTCTGCCATGAGCGCAACCGTATGAGGCGCAAATGGCAAAAGACCAGGAATCTAGTATATAAAGTCAACATGGAGGTGCTAAACAGCGAAATAAAAACCAAACTCAGTACCAAGCTACAGAACCAATGGGACCACACGCTGGCCAACATGCAGCCCGGAAACAGCCAAATTTGGCTAATCACAAATCGACTAGTCAAACAACCCACGCTGATCCCTCCGCTTCAAGACCCCGAAAATGCCAATCGGAAAGCAGAAACCCCAGAGGCACAAGCCAACGTACTGGCGAAAGCAATGGATTTAGCTTGCTCGCCTAACGAGCATCCAATTGACCAAGAATTCTGTGCGGAAATTGAGAGACAAAATACCCCTCTTCTCACAGCAAACACGCACAATAGGGAGCGGAAAACCCACCCATCGGAACTTAAATGGATTATCTCCCACCTAAAGATTAACAAGGCCCCAGGCCCAGATGACATACCAAATTTGGTGCTTCAAAATTTAACCCCCATGGCCCTAGGCGTCCTCGCAGAAATTTGCAACTTTTCCCTCCAGCTTTCCAACTCGCTGGAAGCACGCCAAGGTGCTGATGCTCCCCAAACCAGGCAAAGATCGTAGTTTACCCGAAAACTATTGTCCCATCAGCCTATTAAACACTATGAGCAAAGTTGTAGAGAAAGTTATTCTAAAGCGGTTGAACAGACACATCATCAGAAACAATGTGCTCATCGAAGAGCAATTTGGTTTCCGCGCCAACCATTCCACCACCCAACAACTTACCCGGTGTGTAGAGCACATCACTTTAGGCTATAACCAAAAAAAGAGCACCGGAATGCTATTCCTTGACGTAAAAAGAGCCTTTGACTCTGTATATCACCCTGGATTACTCTACAAACTCAGACAGCTCAAAGTGAGCGACACCATGCTCAAACTATTAGCGCACTATCTCTCCGGGCGCACATTCACTGTCTCCGTAAGAGAAGCGTCCTCAGAAACAAAGCCCATTAGGGCCGGCGTCCCTCAGGGAAGCCTGCTGGGGCCCCTTCTGTTCAACATTTACATGAATGACATACCGAAAACTCCAAATACTACTCTAAGCATTTACGCTGATGACACGGCCATTGCAGCACAATCCTGGAGGACAGCTGTCATCCGTCAAAGACTGCAGGGTGCACTTAACGACCTTGAGCCTTGGCTATGCAAATGGCGTATCAGTATCAACACAGCCAAATCACAACTGATGCTCTTCACAAAACGAACAAAGCACCGCGTAGTACTCCAACCCATCACACTGTTTAAAGAAATCGTAAATTGGACAAAGTCAGTAAAATATCTTGGCCTTACCCTGGATCCAGGCCTCACATTCGAACCACACATAAAAGCCGTCCGGCGGAAGGCAAATGTCCAATTGGGTCGCATCTACCCCCTTCTAAACCGTAAATCAGCTCTCAATACCAACCTAAGCCTCACACTATACAAAACGCTTATACACCCCATCATGACTTACGCTTCCCCTGCTTGGGGCCACTGTGCACCCACCCATATTAACACCCTACAGTCCTTCCAAAACAAAATACTTAGAATAATCGGTAATGTCCCGAAAGTTGCTTCTGCAGATCTGCTCCACGAGGAATTTAAAATGCACACAATAGAACAGTTTATTAAATCCCTAGCCTTCAAAATGTACCAACAAAGTGCCAAAAGCCATAACCCACTAATCAGACAACTCGGCCAGTACACCACCCTCACTCTCTTCAACAGGATCATTCCCATCTCCAAAAATCCAACAGACGACGTACATCAGCATCTCGCAACACTTGTTCCATAAATATATAAATCAAGTACCTTACACTTACGACGACTGTGGCTACCACATTGAAACGATCTTGGCATAATATCCCCGGTCGATAAATACACTACTAACCCACAGATTACTTAACTTGCTTTATTCACAAAGCCCTCAGCCAAAGAAAGCATCACCAGCAATCCAAGTTCTCAGAACAGTGCGCTCTACACTACAACAGGACGGGACCACGGCCCACCAGAGACAGCGAGGGAAAGCACCACCAGGTATGATCGACCACTCTCCCGCATGACCCCTTCCTTACCTATTACCAGCATGTGCATGAACGCCACCACTAACAACTAGGTCCGGTTCTGTGCCATGGCAAAGTGCCGTACCTAGCCCCACTCTGTCGGCCTGCTCCCTTGCAGGTTGGCGTCTTTTCTTAGCTTTACCAATTAACCCCAGAGTGCTAAGGCGGTATCTGGCTTAACTTAACACCAGGTCTCCCTTGCACTTCCTACCCTACTCCCGTAGAAGTAGTTAGTGCATGGTAAGGGAGGCGATGTAGATCCCTTTCGGATGATCGTCACCAGGGCTGGCGGCGGAGGGGCCAGTCAAAAAAAAAAAAAAAACAAAACAAAACAACCAGCAGGTGGTGGTATTCAGTGACCGCCGCAGAGAAACATGAGCAAGAAGAAACGGAAGCAGGAAACCTCAACACCAACCGCCGAGGCCGCAGCAACGCGGCCGCCGGCCGTCGTGGCAGACTGTTCTGCCACCCAAGCGCCTCCAGCCACCGCAGAATGCCGGCAGATGCAATCGCACCTGCCGGCCAGCCATGCAGCCACCACCGATGAAGCCCAGCAACAGCCGGCTTCTACTCTCGACACCACCTCAGCAGCAGAGCTTCCAGCCACCACCGACGTACCTTCCAACGCAGCACAGACGCCTCCACAGCATCTGCCGCCACCGCCGCTACTCCTTGAGAGGTACAATGCTGTTATTCGGGGTGTACCTCGAGACCTAGCCACTAGGCTCATCACCGCCACAGCACACCAGAGATGGCTCTCAGTAATGAGGGCCACGAGAATAATATCCGCCAGGGGGATGTCCCCTCTAGTGCGGATTGTGTTCGCCGTGGCCGGGGATCTCAATGCTGCCTTGCGCGAGGGCCTGCCCATGTTTTGGCGGCGCCTAAACATCGAGGCTAGCCGAAAACCCCGACCCTCTCCATACCGCCGCTGCTGCGCATTCGGCCACACCGCTGACACCTGCGCCGAGCCCCCACGGTGCCACTAATGTGGGGCGGCCAGACTGACTGCTGAATGCGCAGCCCACGATTTAAGGACCCGGCGCCGGTACTGCGCAGTGCCCTTATTACCCTCGCAGCCGCCGTCATCAACACTTGACACCTGCCTCCGCCGCCTCGCCCTTAGCCGAAACTGCGAGGACAACAACCACCACCTCGACGCAGACTGAAGTCATCAACACTATCCATCATCTGCCTGCCGCCACTACCACTCCACAGGCAACAGCACCAGCAGCGCCATCCGACAGCACCGTTAAGGACGCCGTGCAGAACCTGCACTCAGAGGTCCTGCTCATCAGCGGCCGGCTGAATATGCTGGAAGAAGCGCTGACTGCCATCACCGCAGCCATCAAAGACTCCCTCACCACTCTTACAGTCAACCTTCAAGACACAGAGGCCAAATCCCAGAACCAAACGCAGGCCACGTCTGAGCTCCTACTGGAGCTCGACGTCCTCTACACTCTGCTACAGGAAATTCACGACGTTAACGTCAGGATCTTGGAGGCCAACCAGGACCTCCATGCTGAACAAGCAAAATTACCGACACGCCTTACACACCTGGTAGACCTGCTCACAGGAAACCACAACGAGATCACCAAATGCTACACTTCAGTTCTTGATAGCCAGGAACTGATAGTCAGCAATGTAGCAGAGCAAATTGCAGGCTGCCACCGAAATATTCTTCAGGACCTTTCCACCAAAAACTCATGCCCTTACACACACACACACACACACACCCGAAACACCAGACATCACTACTGAAAACTCACCAACTCCTTAAGACTCCCTAGCGCTATACTCAGGGCCTTCCGGCCATGTTTATAGACTAGTCAAGCTACCTTTCTGTTGAGTCCTCAGGCTTCAGCAACATCAACTTCACCGCTAATCACGGAGGTGCTATTGCGGAACTCCATTATCCCCCATTCACTCTTCCTCTCCCATTTTTCTCCCGCACTACACCCAATGGCGAGATAAGCCATTCTTTCTACCTTCCAACTCTCTTACTGTCTCCGTTTTCCAAAAAAAAAAAAAAAAAAAAAAAAAAAAAAAAAAAAAAAAAAAAAAAAAAAAAGCAACCAGCACAGTCGCAGTTGAAACGTCCACTAGAGCTCTTCGACCTCGCCGCTGCCACCGAAGATGTCTGCCGTAGTCGCAGACGAAACGTCTGGGAAGAAGAAGGAGGAGCCCAGTAGACCACGGCCCACAAGCCCGAATTATACTCCAGCCAGTATCTAATTTTTGCGTAATAAATGTTTGTCTATTTGTTACGGTTTACCAGTTATGCAAAAAATCACCAAAATGAAACGGTCTTCAGAGGCTATTCCCAGAAAAATCAAGATACACATTTTATTTGTCATGTAATTGTCTTTAATATACGGTATCTTAATCAAAACGGTTAGACATTTTTGAGAACAGCAACGTTTTCTAAAAATTGTCCATGTAAACGATAGTATGGGATGGGGATTTTCTTGAATATCTTCGTGTCGCATTCTTGGAGTTTGGTATTTAATAGACTTTTCGTTCCTGAACTATGTTGTTCACACACAAACACACACGGAATTTTTTCTAATTTTTAATTCCAGAGAACTCTAAAACAAATATGGCAGTGTCACACAATGAAATGGCAGTGTCGAATTTTTTTATCTACCATGTCCACTCAAAGACATTAAAAATTCGCCTGGAAATATTTATCGTAAGACGGAGTCTTTTCGCTGATCCTGCCCTGTCTTTCACCTGTTTGCTATGCTCTTAAAATGTGTATTGTACAGGCCACGTTACCGAAGGTAAGGAGATGGATATGAAACTAACTTGCGACAAACGAAGTTCTTAATTGCGAAATAATGATCCCTAAAGTTTCTGGTTGGACAATAACCATCTCTATCCCGGGTATACAAAATTAGGTTTAATCTTTTCTCTTTGCTAAATACTGAGGTCAACTTGCTTTGATGAAGGTAAGGAGGTAAGGGGTGGATTGCTCGATTGCACCAATGAAAATCGTTCTAAGACCCGCGTTTCCGCCAAACGTTCAGATTTTCAGCAAAATGGCAACGTCAGGCTATTTTTATTGTTTGTGAGTGTACATTTTACACATATGCTATGGAAAATAAAATACTCTAACTTTTAACATACCAAAAGAAATGCTGTTTAGTATACCTAATGACTAGCGGATATCGAAGCATTTGAGATACATAATTTCTTTAGAAATGCACGTAGCAATATTAATAGTGAGTCAAGCCTTTCGATAGGATTGCTTCATATTGTAGCAAGCTCAAATTATGACTATTCCTACCGCCACCTATTAGCGTACTACCTAAGGAGTCGCAACTTTGGGGCAAATTAACAACAATATTGCACACCTTCAAAAACTGCTTCAAAGCATAGACTAATACCTGGAAGTAAAATTTTATGTTGAAATTATTTTAAAAATGTGCATTAATTATTTTGCGCGGTAGTAGCGCGGCTGCTTGCCAAGCGAGAGACCTGGGTTCGATTCCCGGTACCAGTGTGGAGAGTTCCCCCCGCTGGGAGACATGCTCCGGGTGCACTCAGTCTCATGTGGTTCCTGAGGGGGCCAATTGAGGAGCTACTTGAAGTAGCGGCTCCGGATTGACAGGACCGCATTAACCGGCCGTAAGGGACTCGAGGTGCTGACCACGTTTCACCCCCCGATACTACACCCCATTCATGACGCCTGTTCTGTGCCGAGATGGGGGAAACAGACCTGTCCACTTGTGGGCTCTTTGTGTTTTGAATATTTTACCATGAATCTGCATTTAGTTTGCGCTAATTGGTATAATTTCTGAATAAAACATGACTAAATTAAAATTTACAGGTAACAAACGTTACATTTATTAAAACGTCGCATTTCCAAATGTAAGCATTTTTATTTCAAAGAAATGTCTTGAATACAATAAAATATCTCATATCAGGCCTCACCAAACTGCAACATAAAAGCTTGACACATACATTTTTCATTGTTGTTCTGTCAGTTACAATTTATACGAAGAAAAAATCTTTTGCTGTCACCATGTAGCAAATAAAAGGACTTTTCACAGTAAACATGTTTTGGTTTCAATGTAAAGAGAACTGCTACGACATTTAATTTGTTACCATAACCACCATGACTTGGCTCTTCTACAATGGCACAAAATTCTTGTAAAAAAGAACCCCTTATTTTACGTTTTTATACGCAATCTCCTCTTCCATTAGAATTCTGTATTGCGAAATTTGGGATCCCATCATTAGCACTATTATAAAATCCTTTATTTATTTATTTACTTACATATTTTAGCTTGACGACCTTTAACCTGGTTTTTTATCATATCGGTCGACATAAACTTCTTGTTCTCAATATAGTCCCACGTGAAATTTGTGGTGGGCAAAGCGGCGCAGGGACGAGTTTTCTCCAGTTTCCCCCGCCATCGCATTCCACCGGTTCTTCATCTTCAACAACTCGATATTGCTCAACGCTGGAGGTCGCGATAATTTTCACTCTGCCTTCTCAGTTTTACTTTCTCTACACGTACTGTGTAAATAGTGTATAGAGAAGACATTGCATCCCACCCAAAAATTCGATACCGAGATTTCACTGGAAATACACTTTTAGGGTCCCCTGTATGCAAAAAAAAATAATTTTTAGAAAATGGTCCGTGTGTGTCCATGTGTCTGTGAACCTATAACTCAAAAACGAAAATTCGGTAAAATACCATACTTGATACTGAAGTTCAGTATCCTCCAGGAATGCGACACTAAAATGTTGAGAAAAATACCCCAAACCCAAACTTAACCTGGTACATTCCCTTATTTTCCTTCTACTTACAAGGAAGCATGCAATTAAGACAATTTCTGATAATGTTTATCTCTATTACCATATCGTAGATAGAGGGATATGCCATTTATTTATTTTTAACAATTATGTATTATACTGATGCAGAGAAAGTCATATGAATGGAGCACATCTTTAAGCCGTAAATTCACGCTGTTTATCTGTTGAGGAGAATATTTTCATATTGATACAATATCGGACAATTGCTTCCAACAAGCTATCTTTTCAGTACCTTAAAATGAGCAAAATTGAAGTAATTTGATATGATGTACATGATATTTCATCAATAGCATTTCCGGTGAGCCAGTTCATAGACAGCCATGTGCTCTGGTGTCAGTTTGGTAGCTCTACTTACTAACCACCCTACAGCTTTAGGGGACGCTAGTGCGCTGAGCGTTCCCCTTATTTTTGTATGTTTAATTGTTTTATGTGTATTTTGTTTTCTAAGAGCTTTAAAGGAAGACAAGTATAGTAAGCAATCACTTAGTAGTGGCTTTTTTTCGCAGATCATACCGTAGAGCAGCTGCAATAAACCTAACCAGCAAACATAAGTCAATCCGTTCCTTTCGAAAACATCAGCGTACGCTGAGTCAGCGTTTACTGCCTGGATGTGATATGGACCCTGACCGTCCACCTGGCTACCCCTCTTGCTTCCGCAAACATACCCACCGTGCATATGCTAGCGTTCAGCCGTGTACCCTGGCGTGTTTCTGCATCCGGAACACTGTTGAGGTAATGTTAATTGTGTTTCTTTGCGAATAAAATTGTAGTACGTGTTCTACAGTCACTGGTTAATATAAATACTTCCCATAATGAAATGCAACTAGCCATTGCAAATATACAAAACCTAAGAATGCGAGGCTTTCATTGAAGTGTGTGCAAAATAGTATCCAGCTGAATAGAATGTAAGTTTCAGTGACTCTCAAAAGTCTAGATTGAAAGTGTTGACATATGAAATCATTGACTGCCAAGTACTTTAAATGAAATCGAGATTTGAAGATTTTCCACAACTCGAGTTTGTGGAGTTATAGAACGAAAAAAAAAATATCATGGAACATAAAGAATTTCCTCAGACAAACATTTCCAAACTAATAAACCAGTATCCTAGTTCTTTTAATTCAGACCAGTTTGAAAATGAGCTCTTCAATATTTATGCAGATGAACAAAAGCATCTGTCACAAAATCTACTGAAGTATTATTTGTAAATGGCTTAGACTCGGTGTATGAGGAGGAGACTAATCTATTGCGTTTAGGTGTAACATATCCTGCTACAACAACAATTAGTGAGAGATCAGTGAGAACAATCACGAGAATTAAAACATGCTTAAGAAACTCAATGACCAATCACCGTTTGTGTAACGTAAGCATTTTAGCTGTAGAAAAAAAAAACTCTTGGGAGAACTGTATTCTGATGCCGACTTTATTGAGAAGGCAATTGACACGTTCACAATAAAGAGGAACCAACGGATGGATTTGGTGTATAGGTCAGTTTAGGTGGGTGTTATTGTTTTAATATAACCATTATATTAACATTGTTATTTGTTGTTTTCATTGTCAATATCAAACCTAATTTATAGACGCAATATCGATAAAATGTGTAACTGCCCACCTCCACCATTTATTTCCAGTAGTAGGGCGTTTAAACTATAGCGTTCCCATTTCTTATTTAACGCTACGCCACTGCTTGGTATACCTATTTTAGTTCCTTGTAAGTGTTGGAACTGCTAACCTCCTTTCGTTGAAATCCCAAAGATCCTTTCACAGCTTCTAGCTTTGTGGTATGACGCACATGTTGAATTAAAGTTTTATTTTTTAATACTTGCAATAGGAGATACACGTTTTTATAAGCTAATTAAAAATATATTTCTGATTTAGCGCCAAAAAGTCATTCTCAAAAATATGCAACATTTTTAGTAATTCACAAAAAGATAAGTGTATAAATCATTTCAGAATTATGTCAAATGCATACAAAACATTTTGTTGACCATTTAATCCAATAACTTTCTCATTTATTGTTAAAGACAAGAACAATTGTCTGTGCTAATACCGATTCGGGTGGCCGAATTTGTAAGGCATTTCTGTGGTGCGGCTACCATCGTGACTGTGATTTCTCCCAAACAATCTCACGCCTCGAACAGCAGAATGCCATATTCCCTTTACGAACATGTGATGTGGCCACCGCTGTAAACTTCTGAAAAAAATTTGATGTGTTCCATTCACATGATTTTCTCTACATCTCTGTAACAACTTATTGTTAAAATGTTTATGCTTCTATGTATTTCATGCTAATCAAAAAAAAATTAGCAGAAATTGTCTTATTACTTGCTTCCTTGTAAGTAGGAACGAAATAAGGGAATACCACAGGTTAAAGTGAAAGTCAAAAGCTGGTTGCTATGTGATTGAAGTTCCTTTGTTTATATGGACAGTAGTTGACAAATTCCTGTATGAGAAAAGTATGTTTTTCAAAGCTGAAACCAAAAACAATGAATCTAAAAATGATCAACTCCACGAAAAAAATGTACATTAAATAAATTATGTGTTTGAACGTGCTCTACATTTTTTGTGAGGTAAGTTTTTGTCCATCTCTTACGGTTTAGCAGGTATGCAAAATTCCGTAAAATTCATCCTGAATAAAGTAGGTTTCAAAGGCTATTCCCAGATAACTCAAGATATATATTTTATTTGTTAGGTAAATTCGTTAATATACGTTATTTTAATCAAAATTTTTAGAGCCATTTTTAGCAAAATCAAAATTTTCGAAAAAAGTTCCATGTAAAGGGTAGTTGGGGGTGGAGGGATTTTCTCAAAAACCTTCGTGTCTCACGCATCCTTGGAAGATACCAAACTTAAATACCAAGTTTGGTATTCAACAGTGTTTTCGTTTTTGAGCTATGCTGTCCACAGACACACACACAGACACACAAACACACACATAGACACACACACGCGCACACACAGACCTTTTACTGAAAATGCTTTTTTTTTTGGATTCAGGGGGGACCGAAAAATGTATTTCCGATGAAATCTTGGCATCGAATTTTTGGGTGAAATGCAATACCTTCTCTATACACTGTACATAGTACACGTTGAGTCCGTTAATTAGCCCCGTAATAATAATAACTATCAGTCTATTAATTATCTATATATATTTATATGTAACGAGAGTTAATATTTAATAAGTTGTATACATAGGGACCAAGAAGCAAATTATTTACTAGAAAGTTACTCAGAATCATGACGCAAGACTGGATAGAGGGGTGAGAAGTTGCTTCTTTTGTGAAAGTCATGTTCAAGTTTAGTATAAGGGGAAACCACAGTTTAAAGCATGCAATGCGACTTTTTCTTTATATTCGTGGTATCACGTGATAATTATGATGCATTCTGGGAGATTTGCAATGATGGTTTCATTTTGGCGGACCTTCTAACCAATCAGAAAGAAGCCACCATGACACTGTTTTTCGTATATAAGACGTAAGATTCAGCACATCGTGGTCTTTTGCCTAAGAAATCACCCGTGGGAGACGCCACGTCGTCGTTGTTAAGAATTACGCGTGAGAGAGACCACGTTGACCGTTTGTTAAGAATTCGCCTGAGAGAGGCCACGTCGGACTGTTTGCTAATAATTCGCCTGTGAAGTAAAGTAACGTCACTCGTGATTACGTGAAAGTGAATTGTGCCGTGTAGTCAACGAAAACAGTGTAATTAAGAGTACTTGTGAGTCAGTGTTGGAGAGCATCAATCAGCTGTATAAAAGTGTATAACCAGGTGCTTGTCTCAAATCTCCTTCATAATAAATAACAGTAAAAGGATTGTAAGTGTTTTTCTTAATATCTACAAGAACACTCCTACAACTCTACCCACTAGCTAAATCCACGCCTGGGAGAGTCAAGATTCATGCAAGATTGCGCAACGCCGCGGTAACCCATCCCGGAGGAACTTCAGTACCAGATACGTGAGAGCAGAGGAGTTGTTTGGAAGTGACAGTTAGTTACGCTGCACCTAAGCACACAACGTGCGGCAATAACTACAAATTCAAAATCCACGCTTCATATGACTTCCCAACCTGGGGGAGTAAAAGCAGTAAGGCAACAACACCCCCATCAAAAGTACCCCTGCATATTATTGACCAACTAATAACCCAGCCTGCAACATCAAAAACACCGCTACATATGGCGCACATAACGTGGAGCAACAACACAACGAAATCCTTGCTGCAACATAGAGAAAGTAAAAAAGGTGTTACACACTATTTTAAAACAACCAATTTAGGATGGTAAAAGAGGATTTAATTCCTTAATTATCCACAATTAATCAATAAACACCGTATTTATGTATGCATTCAGCCTGTTGAGTACTTTAGGATTCGTGTGGTGAACACCATCAGAATGAATGAAAAGAGCCTTGTTGTGAGTATTTATGTATACATTCAGCCTGTTGAGTACTTTAGGATTCGTGTGGTGAACACCATCAGAATGAATGAAAAGAGCCTTGTTGTTTGTGTTTATCTTTCAAGTTTGGCTGTTGAGAAGATGAGGAGGGCACCAGGTTTATTGTCGCCTTGGGCATGGATGCATTGATCCCTGAAAAGAAAAGGGTTTGGAATGAAAACGGATTAAAAAGAAACGAAGATGATCAAAGCTGATACCAGGAGAGGTGCCCCTGAGGGTAAGTCAATACGTTTCTTCTTCATTGTGTTGGGTACTCCTTCCCCAGGCGCGCGCTCTTTTTCTCTACCTTGGTAAATTAATGTTTGTCTTCCAAGCGGATGGAACAAAACGCTTTACCGCGCTTCCGTAAACTTATTCTTTATCAGATAGCTTCAAGCACATATGGAAACCTATGAAATACAATTATGATAAACCAGAGGCTCAGCAAGTATTAACTGTGCCCGAGGGAATATATCTTACGTGTAATCTATTATCAAAAGAATATTGCACCGAGACTGTCTCTGCGGTCCAGTGGTGAGTGTTCTGGCTTCTCAACCTGGAGGTCTCGGGTTCGATTCCCGGCTGGATTCGGAAACTTTTCTTTAACCATAGCTATTCTTTATCCGCCACAGATTTTAGAACTGTGTGAATATATGTGTGTTTAAAAGTATAATATGAAAACATCTGATGCCATTCACATAAGTTTCTCTGCCCATAATACTATTCTTATAAAATCCGTTATATCTGCTTAACGCTTATCAAAATGATAAATTATTTCCTTGTACGAAAGGAATACAGAAATTCAATAAAATAAAGCAGTAGTGAAGTATTTTAAAAGTCGGATCGCTGTGATGGTTTTGAAATATATATCTCTTTGGTCAAACAGGGGAAAGAAAAACGAATAATGATGTTCCATGTTATAAGATTTTTAAGTGTTGCAAAATTTAAACCAATATAAATGAATATCTCAAGAATGGTTAACCCTTTAAAAATTTACACTCTACATACATTATGTGTTTTAAAGACGTCTATATTTTTGTATAGTAAGCTAGAAAGTTCAACATATACATTTTATTTTTTATGAAAATATCATAAACATGCGGCATTATATTCAAACTCTCTAAAACAATTTTTGAGATGACAAATTATTTCGAAAAAGTTTCCAAGTAATGGGTAGCTTGCAGTGGGGATATTTTTATTTACCTAAGCGTTGCATCTTTGAAATATGCTGAACTTAAGCACCAAATTATGCTGTTTTCAGACACACACGGCCCTTTTTTTAAATGTTTTAATTGATTTAGTGGGCCTCAAAACACGAATATTGTCTTTGAATTTGGGTGGAATACACTACCCTCTAAGTACAAGTATGTGGTTGAGAATGTAAAAAACACACATCAGTGAGCAAAACACCAGCAGTTATTTTTCAAGTGAAAGCTCTTGATGTAACCGTTGGGTTTCCTTATTATGGCTTTCGTCGGAAGTAGCAACAGTGTGTAGTAAAGCAGTTGGTCCGATGTAGCAGATTTACGGCACGTAAAAGAAAGACCTTCAAGCCTGATAAAGATGGCTCTGAACAAAAGTAAACGGCCTTTCGCGCCCGATAAGAACCGCAGCTATTGAAAAACTCAATTTCTTTTATTTAAGCTACGGTTGTCCTGTATATTTTATTGTTTTTATGTATGTAAACTATATATGGTATGGTTGTACTAACATATGCATAAACTACATTTTCTCTACTGAGCATATCAAAATTGTATTTTATATAAACACACGCACAAATCAATGAAACTTCGTTAATGAAAAATAATCGCCAGTTACGAATCTATAATACTGGCGATGGAAATTATCAGGATTTTATAGTACATAAATAAAACAGCTCAAAATTAATAAAACCACGTCCTTCTTGCTGAGCGACATAATTAGAGCAAATAGGAACAGATTACAAATTAACACCTCATCGTGCTGTAATGAATTAATATCAAATTGTTGACTTGCCTGGTTAAAATTGATCCATCATCATTTTTTTCGGTCATCCCCTTAGAGTGGTGCTTGTGTTGCTGCTTGCCAAACGGGAGACCTGAGTTCGATTCCCAGCACCGGCGTGGGGCTTTTCCCCCTCTGGAAGACCTGGACCGCGCGCCAATTGTCACGCGGCTGAGTGTCGGTACTGGGAATCAAACCCAGATGTCCCGCTTGGCAAGCAGCAACGCTACCGCCACCCTAAGGAGACGACCGCACAATAAAGAGGTTATTCCTAGAAAATTCAAGATATATAGATTATTTGTCAGATAAATATCTTTAATATACCGTATTTTAATCAAAATTGTAAGAGTCATTTTTGACAAAATAAAAATTTCACATAGTGAGCAGCTTTTAAAGGATTTGACCTAGTAGCCCCTTATTTTCCTTCTACTTAACAAGTAAGCAAGTGATAAGACCACAAAGAGTATCACATAGTGAGCAGCTTTTAAAGGATTTAACCTAGTAGCCCCTTATTTTCCTTCTACTTAACAAGTAAGCAAGTGATAAGACCACAAAGAGTATCACATAGTGAGCAGCTTTTAAAGGATTTAACCTAGTAGCCCTTTATTTTCCTTCTACTTAACAAGTAAGCAAGTGATAAGACCACAAAGAGTATCACATAGTGAGCAGCTTTTAAAGGATTTAACCTAGTAGCCCTTTATTTTCCTTCTACTTAACAAGTAAGCAAGTGATAAGACCACAAAGAGTATCACATAGTGAGCAGCTTTTAAAGGATTTGACCTAGTAGCCCTTTATTTTCCTTCTACTTAACAAGTAAGCAAGTGATAAGACCACAAAGAAGATTAACTCTTTTAAAACTGAAAGCCTGTAATATATCGGAAATAATTTCTTAAAAAAATTATATATAACACAAAAACTTAGTATAAAACGTTGATCTTGTTGAAACACAATTTATGTCTTCTTCTTACGGTTTACCAGCTACGCAAAGTCATTCAGAATAAAGAGGTCTTGAGGCTATTCTCAAAACATTCAAAATACATATTTTGTTCGTATGTAAATATCTTTAGTATGCGATACTTTAATCAAAATTGCTAAAGCTATTTTAGAGAAAATAAAAATATTCGAACATTTTTCCATTGGAGAATTTTCTTGAAAATCCTAGTATCTCATCCATTGAAGTTGCTGAACTTAAATATAAAGTTTAACATTCAATTGATCTCTCTTTGAACTATTGTTTCTGAAACGCACACAAACACATGGTTCTTTTTCTCAAATTCTTTATTTTTTATTTCAGAGGACCTTAAAACGTGTTGTAGAAGTCCATTAATGACATTAATCCACTAATTGTGGTGCTGATGGCCTGGACGCGTTTCGACAATTCTCATTGTCATCTAGCAGATGTGTGAGATAGCAGCGTGACTAATATTGGTGTCATTCTGCTTAAAGCGTCATCAAGTGGTAGTGGCCGGACTTCATTAACATCTGCCTTCTTCCTACGTGACCTTGGCGGTTTCTGCTAACTTGAAGTATTTAGTTTCACCTTCAAACCGTATTAGTTTTAAAATGACTTCGGCTAGTGGTGTTTCAAAGTTGACCACATTACTGCTGTTACTATGAATAAAGATTGTTTGCCAAATATCTTACTGTGAAGGAGAATTGATAGCTTTTAATAATTTAATTTTTTATTCAATTTCATGGTTAAAATTTAAAAAATGCTTGGCTACAGCTGATTTTTCCAACAGTTTCAACTTGATGTTTCTTGATGTTCTTTGATGTTCCTTCAAATGTGTCTTTAAATTTCTTTTGCTTCTACCAATGTAGATTTTTTCACAGTATTACAACTTATTTGATAAATTCCAGATTTTTTTAACTCACCTAAAGTTTTATTAAGTGGCTTATTTAACATATTTTTCAAATTGGATCTGTAACTAGGAGCTGTTGTACTTTTCAAATAGTTTTTGAAACTTGGAAATAGTTTTGGAATAATTTTTTTTTAATTTTAATTTATCTTTTATTGGTTTTAATAAACTAAATTCTTCTTTATTCTTTGATTTTATTGTTTCTTTAGTATGTTGTCTATTAAATCTATTCTTTTGAGCTACTTCAATAATATATTGTAGTTCTTTTTTTTTTTTTTTTTTTTTTTTTTTCTTTTTTTCTTCTTATTAGAGGTTCATTAATTCGTCTGTATATTAAACTTTGAAAGACTGAATGTGATGACTGTTTGAACGGCATTTATTATTTTTGCGTAGTTGTCTACATAAGTAGTTTTCTATAAATGTCAACCTGTACCACATTATTATTTGTAAATAACATAATATCCTGAGAAGGAAGCATATGATTAATTTCAGTTTATTTAGGAAACATGATACTTTAAAGCTGGGTGTTTAAAATATTCAAGGAATTATTTATGACATGGTTAGGAATGATAGCAAACACATCATCCCGATATCTATGCATATTTTAATATTTCAGGATGTTCTTTAATGTTTTTAGTTTCCATTAATCTCATATACTAATCTGCTAAGAAAAGTGAGAGTGAATTTCCCACAGCTAGTCTTTGTGTCTGTTTATAAAATGTATTATCAACTGTAAAAAAATGATTGATAGATACAGCAAGCAGTTAACTCTTTAATTGTATTTTCATCAACTGAAATGAAAACTAACCATTCTTCTAATAATCTTGGTAATGTTTTTGTTTCTACATTTGTAAATAGAAAAGTAACGTCAAAAGAAACCAGCCATATCTTCTTCTGCAAGTGTTAACTGTTTAATGTTACTAATTAAGTGCAATGCATTTCTCACATTCAAAGTTTCATATCTTTTGAGTGAGTTAATCTTTTCTGTTAACCATTTAAAACGTGTAATCAAGTGAAATCCCGGTATCGAAATTTTTGTTTGTGGAATGCAAAAACTTTATACATCATCATTGGCTGTATTACAACTTCGAGCATGCTCATGTTTTAAATTGGTGAATGGAAACTTTTACTGTGTAGTATATTGTCCCAAAACTACAGAGTAGAAAGTTTCAACATTTCTGCTTTCCCACTCTACGAAAAGTAATGGGACGAACTTTTACATTCAGCTAACAGCTTTGTTTTCATTGAATGTTGACTAAATCTTTTATCAACACTCTTGGAACTACCTTGCTGTATTCAATATTACTGCAGGTTTAAACTATTTAAGCTCATTACATATCATTAGTTTAAAAATCTAATAAGCGCATCTTTCACTACCATAAATAGTGTGTCTTATAATAAACCTGGTTGGAGGTTTTTTAAGTGTTATTTTAAATGTTATTCACAGTTTTTCCGCTTTACCCAATTTATGTTATAATTAGATCTAAAATCAGGAGGCAGTTTTGCGTTGCACTTGACTTTTCTTTATTTCCCACTACTTTGTACGCTTGTCGAATTGAAACATCCCATTACACGTGCTGAAATCACTGAACACAAATTCAGTTTTTGCAAGTAAGCCCTTCTGAATAAGTTATCTAAATAATTGAAGATAACTTCAGCAACAGTGGAATTAACTTTTAACGTGACTTTGGAAAACAAATTCTATTAAACTGACCACTGCTCCATGTATCCCCATAAAGAGAGAGAGAGACAGACAGACAGACAACAGACAGAGAGAACGCTATTTATCTTGTTTATCATTTTACTCGTATAATTATTACCAACTTATGCTACCCCTATAGCTTCTTCAAAACTGTATATTAGAACTCGATAAATGGATGTATACCATTAAAAATACAATGAACCTAACTTTTCAATACTTGGAAAATTCTCAAGTATCAGCACTCGCATTTACAGTCTAAGATATACACACAGCAAAATTGTTACAGAATTTCTGTTCAAAATACTGACGGAAAGGACTGTTATTGATCAGTACATAAATGTACTCATGTTACAAAAATCGTAATGCTGCATTCACACAGCTGTTTCTACGAACGCTATTTTTGTATCATTTCTCAAAATACTCTTACAAAAGTTATTTTTATGCACTTTATGTTAGATAAATGTTCCAGAAATAGATCAATTGCATATTTGACTGTAAATAGAAACGCAAACCAGGAGACTGAAGCAATAGACTAATAATAGGTGTTGAAATTTCATACATGTTACATTAGATATGCAACTTTTTGAAACATTCAAACCGATATCTCACAATGACTGATGGCAAAATAAACCTATCAGAAATAATTTGTGTGTTTTAAAGATATGTATATCTTTTATAGTTAATTTTATAGAGTTGTATAGAATATTCCTAAAAAAATAGAATTCACATGTTGGCCCAGAAAATGTAATAGCTACTTGTTTTTTTCATATCTATATAAATATATGGCATTTTAGTCTAAATTGTTAAACTCATTCGCTATAAAAGAACAAATAAAGAAGCGTATTCCAAGCAAGTAAAGTTTAGAATGGGTTATCTATTTAAAATACTTTTTCAAATTGAGACAGTTCATATCGTGGATTAAGAGGTCTGCTAATGGGAGATATAAATTAAATCCAATATACAAATCTTATTAAGAAGGGACAAATATAGTTTGGAAATGGCAAGGGAAGAAATGTTGTAAAGCACGCCAAAAAGTGCAAAATACAGAGTTGATCACCAGTTGGTAAGCGATGCGATCCAGTACCGTTAATGGCAGGGCAATGAGCCGAAGAATTTGAAACCCCCACTGCCCGAGACCAGGACAAAAAAATCGAAGGGGTTGGAAGTCGCACTGCTCGAGGGTGGACATTAGAGACGCTAGAGACGCTATGGAAGACTATGGTTAAGATGTGATAGTTAATTGCGCGGTGGGCTACGTACGACCACGATTGAAACAGTGCTCATTTAATTCACCAGAATACGGTCACTAGTGGTAAGAGATGATTAAAGAGTACCTGTAAGGGGGAATAACAATCGGTAAATCACTAGTGTCTTACCAACTCTGAAAAAGATTCCACATCCCGAACCACATCTCCACACCATTCCTAAACCCTCTCGCGGGATACGAACCCGGAACACCCACCACCTAGTAAGGAACCTCTTCATTTTATATACTTTTTTAAAACTGGTAAACATCATAAAAGATATTCCAAAAGTATTTAACAAAAATTTAGGTCTATTTAGGAAAGACGTTTATTTAAAAGAACGCGTTGTTGTGGTATTACTGAGATATCTGTTATGTGGATTTAATTTGTGAAACTTTATAATTATTAAAAGCGCTGTCTTTTCACAGTTGTTTCTCGCGAAAGACAATGGAAGGATTTTCATGGAAAGACGGACAATTTACGATCATTGTATCGTTTTGGTTTCTTCTCTCCCATTGCTTCTACAACGAAATATGCAGTCACACTATTCGTAAAAAGGTTATCTCGATTAACACAAATAGGCAGAAAAAATAAGCTGTCTTATGATCAACTTTTGTAGGTTATATAAAGTAAGTCAGAGAGAATAGAAAATATCATGTCAATGTAACGTACCTCTGATTTCGTTCTCTACTTCGGACGATATACACAGTAAGAGAGAAGTTATTTTTATTACAAAATTTGATATCAAGATTTCACCGGAAATACATGTTTTGAAGATCGCTGAATACAAAACTTTGATGTATTCCATTCAACTGGCTTCCAATACCTATTATAATATAAAGTATTTATTCTTATAATAGGTTCTCTGTACTTTAATTAATCGAGACATAAATTCGTAGAAAATGTTTTATTCTTTAGGTCTGTGCAAGTAGCAGAGAAATAAATGAATACACTACACTAAAACGATACTAAAATCTTCTAACATCGGTCGCTAAGTTGGGGATGAAAAAAAAAAAAAAAAGAATGATGATTTCTCGTTTTAGAAAAGCTTAAATTTTGGAGATATTACACCAATAACTAGGAATGTCTCCGAAATCGTTAGCTCCATCAAGGAATGTATCTGAACATTCTGTGTGTCTTTAACGAGATAAGTATACATTCTTTCTGTCGTAGGTTTTCTAACTCTTTGGTTTACTAGTTATGCAAAAGTCATCCAGACTAAAGAAGTCTTCAGAGGCTGTTTCCAAAAAGTTCAAGATATTCATTACATTTGTCAAACAATATAATAAGTTTATAAAATTAAAATATGCTAGATTTTTTTGACAAAATAGACATTTTCGAAAAATGTTCTAGCTATGGTAGTTAGGGATAGTAAGATTTTCTTATAAATCTTCATATCGCATACTTGGAAGGTTCTGAACTTAAATATCAAGTTTAGTATTTAATGAATTATTCGTTTTTGAGTTATGTATGTTCATCACAGACACTCATTCGGACGGACCTTTTTCTAAGATTGTTATGCAGGGGATCTCAAAACGTGTATTACGGTGAAATCTTGGCATCACATTTTGGGTGGCACACAATCCCTTTGCTACCTACTATGTGCATTGTAAATTGGTAAAAAGCTTTAAAAAGTTATTTTAAAGGCACCTTTATAAAAAAAGGTTCGTGTGTGTCTGTGTGTGAGTGTAATAACTTTTAACATACATAAATTATTTTACCTGGGAAATGTTTGGAAAAGATTGCTTTGTTCAGAGTGAAATTTTAATTTCAATATATAAATAGCGTTGAGAAAAAAATGAATCGACAATCAAATAACTGTCAAAATCTTGACTGAAAGTGGCGCTTGTTGTCGGAGGTAAGGTGGAGTAAATTTAAAGCGAATGTTAGAATTCTCTCGTCTGAAATGGCAGTGTACCTTAAACAAACAGCGACTAGTCTCACATGTACGTACTCAACTCATTGATATTCTGGATCCAACACACGTGATAGCGATTTCCACTTTAACATACTTCAGGAGAACCTGCCTCTGGTTTGAATTTCCAATATTACCAAATCAATGTGCTGAAGCAGTGCCATACGTCATTTGTAAAACTACCAACATGGGCAGAAAAAAAAACGTAACACTTACATTGTACATGTAATGTTTACAGAAGTAACAGAGACGGAAAGTAACTAGTTACCCAGCAATGGTTACAGGCGTAACGGCTACAAAAAACTAGTTACTCAATAACGGTTACAGAAGTAACGAATACAAAGTAGCCAGCTACCCAATAACGGTTACCAAAGTAACGAACCAAGATAGAAACCGATTATCTCCTTAACAGTTGCCGAGTCTGGGTGAAATCATTTTCACTTTCTGGAACTAGATAGTTATTCAGTTACGCAGTGTTATTCTCCTCCTCAAGAGGTCGTAAATTACATTGTTGATCTGGCGAGGAAAAAGCATACTAGCTGTCAGCTTTGCTACATGTATATATGCACTGACATTATTTCCTGCTTGATACAATTATATTAGACAATCAATTGAGTTATTGTTTCTCTTTGCCAGAGTTATCGTCTTTCAAAATGTCAGTCGTAACATCCCATGAGATTAACCTGTTGTTATTATTGTTATTATTATATATTCATGTTGATATTGGCGACAATGGTATGCTTTACTTTGATATTTTTGCGTCTCGTGGGATTTATATTCAGATTCCCATGTATATACTATGTATATCACCTGATAACCATAAAAAGAAAAAAACTGGTAACTCCATGGACGCCGAGACAGTTGAGCATCATCGTCCGATATAACCAACCAGGTAATAGGTCGTTAAACTACAAAGAAGAAGAAGAAGAAGAAAGTAAAAACAAATGAGGCTAACTACTATAGTCAGTCTTCTTAAAGACTAGCTACTAACAAGTGGCTTTAGAACAAAAATTGTCGCATCGTTTCAGAGCCAAATATACGAAATCAATGCACTGCACTAATTATAAGTGTGATAAGAGCACCATTGGAAAATACGAGACGTACGCGAGATTATCTAATACATAATGCAGATATTACATACTATAAATAGTGCTTACGAAAAAATAAAATTGCTACCAGGTGTTGAACATTGACTCCAAGTACACAGCAACATTGATGGCGAACTGAAAAAAATATTCAATATCTTGCAGTTGTTTTCTGCATCACTTAAGTCATAAGTAAGCAATAACAAATAAAAATTATACATTCTCAGCCTTTCTATAACCACTCTTCAAAAACTTCAAAAAACTATTTTATAAGTTGGTCTATCTACTTCATGCTAATCAAAGTAAACATTTGTAATGTGGTTTTATTAAGCATTCAGTTATACCTACAAGAAAACTAAGGGAATGTCGTAGTCTTAAGTGATAGTAAAATCTTTTAAGAACGGTTCCCTTGTGATGCATTAAAATTCCGGGTTTTTTTGATGACCGCAAACGAAGATCGATTTTGTAGCTGAAAAAGTATAAAGTACTTGACAATGACATTCTAACTTATGGTAATATCTTGAAATGGTTAACGTTACAAAACTTTTGACACAAAACTGTGTATTTAGCGAAATCTTCGTTATATTTTATATAGTAGGTTTTGTCATGTCTTACCATTTAAAACTTATAAAAGACTTCATTCAGAGTGAAAATGACCTCACAGGTTGTCAGAAAATTAAGTACATACACTTTATTTGCTATATAAATATCTTAAACATAGTCTACTTTAGTCAAAACTGTTTGAGCCATTTTTAAGAAAATAAAAAACAACGATTTTATGTGTAGTATATTTATTATAAAATTAAATTATTTTTTAAAATTTTCAAGATATTCGTTTTATAGGAAATATATATATATATATATATATATATATATATATTTCCTATAAAACGAATATCTTGAAAAATATATATGACTTTACCTTTAAATGTAATTGTAATTATTTTCAGAATTACATTTACCAGAATTAAACCGCAATCTTAAAATATCAAAACATTTTGTGCTTAAGCCGTTCACAAACAAACGCCCTTTTTGTAAAAAGAATTTTATTTATTTAGAGGCCTTAAAATTTATTACTTATATTGGAATATTTACTAAATTTTTGGACGGAATTCAAATGTTCCTGTACTTTATATAGGTAAGCAGAAAAGAAAGTAAAAGGAAGTAAAAATGCTGGTAAAATTCAGCAATCAAACACAATTATATTTCAGGTTTAATGATAAATCCATACAAGAGTTAAGAGGATTTAAAATAGTTAATGCACATAAGTGCACTAAAAGAGGCAATAGGAAAAGAGGTAAAACAACTGAATTTAGGGAATTCAACTTTACACTATTCTAGAATGAACGACATGAGATAAAACACTAAAAAAACTACATTACTGGGAAGAATGTTCAGTGTCACTACGCAGTACTTACTGTAGCGAAAGGAACAGAAATATGGTGCAGAATTGATATTTTTTAGGATATCCTAATTCCTTATTTACACTGGCTTCTATAGCCCCTTCGATACTTGCGTATATCTTCAGACAAGTGAAGTGAATGAACAAAGAAAGTCCCTATTTGCAACAACTCACTGTCCAAGTAAAGATCTATCTCACAAAATGATGCTACAGATACCTAGTTCTGTTTCAGCATAAAAAAATCTTATGTGTTCCATTCACATGACTTTCTCTATATCTCTGTAGCAAATTATTGCTAAAAGGCTTATACTTCTATTTACTTCATTCTAATCGAGAAAAAAATAGCAGAAATAGTTTTATTACTTGCTTCTTTGTAAGTAGAAGCGGAATAAGGGAGTGCCATTTGTTAAACTGATAGCCAAGAACTGATTGCTATATGCCTGAAGTTCTTTTGTTTGTATGGAAAAATTTGACAAATTCCTGAATAAGAAAAGTATACGTTTTTCAAAGCTGAAATAAAATCAAGGAATATCTTTAAAACGATCAATTGCACGAACAAAATGTATTTAGCTTAAATTGGGTGTTTTAATGTGCTCTACATTTTTTGTACGGTAAGTTCTTGTTCATCTCTTATGGTTTAGCAGCTATGCAAAATTCCGTAAAATTCATCCAGAATAAAGTAGTCTTCGGAGGCTATTCCCAGAAATTTCAAAATATACATTTTATTTGTCAGGTAAATATCTTTAATATAGAGAATTTTAATCAAAATCGTTAGAGCCATTTTTGAGAAAATAAAATTTTTCTACATTTTTTCCATGTGAAGGGTAGTTTGGGGTGGGAGGATTTTTCTCAAAATCTTCGTGCTGTATCCCTGGAAGATACTAAACTTAAATACCAAGTTTGGTATTTTACCGACTGTTCGTTTTTGAGTTATCATGTTCATAGACACAAGGACACACGGATACACTACACACGGACACACACACACGGACCTTTTTCTGAAAGTACTTTTTTTGGATATAGGGGACCCTAACACGTATATTTCCGGTGAAATCTCGGGACCGAAGTTTTGGGTGGAGTGCAATACATTCTCTATACACTATGTACATAGTACGTGTAGAGAAAGTAAAAATATCCTTCAGCTTTTTCTCTCACCCCCTTACTACCTTGTCAGCGAACATCGAAAATGAAACGAGTAAAATTGCAGTAATCCCTTGCGCGCTATCCTTTTCTGAATTGCTTTTTTGGTTCATTGAAATTATGAAATATAATTTTATACTACAAGCATCACTAGGGTGATCTGAACAGAAAAGTGTCGCTATGCCACTTAGAATCACGCCACACAACTACTCACAACAGTACCACCAAGAACATAGCTGCAATTAGCACAAAGCCAAGCATATCTGGAGTTAAGTACGGGGGAAGAGAGGAGGAACTGCTACGTGACGAAATGCAGTCCGCTCTCCTAATTTCTCCTGTGGTTTCAATGCGAATGCAAAATATATTCATGGAGTTACTAATTCTCTACTGCGCATGTTTAATGTTCCATCTCTTTCTACTTTGCTATAACCCCTTCTTCTTGCTTTAGTACTTATCTCTGGAGAACAAGCGAGAGAGAGAGAGAGAGAGAGAGAGAGAGAGAGAGAGAGAGAGAGAGAGAGAGAGAGAAAAGAAAGCGTAGCCCGAAACCGTAAGAGGTGGGGGTGACTTGTATTGTGTAGAGCAGCGGTAAGAAATATGGCCTCTCGGCTGCCGGGAAGCAAATTCTTCTGCGAGAAGCAGAGGTAAAAGTAAATCTGTGTTACATTCACATGACTTTTTCGACCATTAGTGTTTATTTGTGACTATAAAAAGTATTCTGACGAAAGCTTATAATTTCTCTACTTCGTAGATATTACATAGGTAGGGAGGGTATTGGATCCCAACGAAAAATTCCATTCCGGATTTCAGTGGAAATACATGTTTTAGGGTCCCCTCAATTCCCTCCAAAATTGGAAAAATATCCATGTTATTCGTGTGTTTGTGAACAGTATAACGTAAATGTTTTCAAATAGGAAATGAATTAAATTTTCTTTCTCCTGGTCAATATAGAGAAAACGTATGACAATTCATTATATAGCGACCAGCTTTTGAAATATTTGACTATTATGTAGTGTATTTTTTATTTTCTCGTATCGACCAGGAAGTATGTAATAAAAGTATTTCTGCAAATGTTTATCTCATATGCCCTTTTGTAAGATTAGTTTGTTGCAGAATAGGTAGAGAAAGTCACATGAATGTAACACAACAGATTTTTTCTACCTACTTTATTGTAATCGAGATAAACTTTACAGAAGTAGTTAATGACACATTTCATTATAGATACAAAGAGATTAGTGATACTCAAATATTTAAGAACTGGATGTCATATGCTCATCTTAAAATTCAATATTCTTTTTATGCAATCCCGAGAACAACTGAAAATCGGCTGGATTTTGAAACAATGTCTGAAGAGCTAAAACCATTAACACAAGGTAACGAATATATCGAAAATGGCTTACAACACAAAAAGGTTATTTGCGTCTTACACATACGATATTTAAAATTTTAATTAGGGTGTTTTCTTCTATCACTTAATGCATACCAATTATGTAAGATCATACGACAGTGTTCAATAAAAGTGTATTCACAGATTAATTCAATGTGTATATTTAATATGTTTTAATCAACATTTTAGAGTAATGATTGCAATATTAAATATTTTGAAAAATATTTCATGTAAGGCTTGTAGGCGGATATTTTCTTTAAAATCTTCGTGTCTCATTTTGGAAAAAATCAAACTTAAATACTAAGTTTGGTGTTTATATCACTTCTAATTTCTCTAGCACATATATAAAACGTAAATAGTAGGAAGAGAAAGTATTGTGTTCCACCCAAAAATTCGTTACCGATGTTTGACCGGAAATACATGTTTTGAGACCCCGAATAAAAAATCATTTTTAGAAAAATATCAAGGTATGTGTCTGTGTGTGTTTGTGTGTGATATATAGAAAACAATCATATGACTGCAGTTTACAGAAAACAATACGAGTTTTTGTCGCTGTCAGAACATCTGAAAGTAATCAAAGTGACACCATCTATATGCAGTTAAATAGCTTCAACATAAGCAAAATCAAAAAACTAGCACAGATATCTCTAACATTGGTTATATACTTCCATACTCAAAAGTATATTTATTCTTTTAAGATGCACTTCAGTGAAGTTATCCTTTACTCTTTTTTACTTTCTCTAGCATGTGCTTACAGTGTACATAGTAGGAACAGAAGGTATTGTATTCCATCCAAAAAATCGATACCGCAGATTCAAGAAAATCTCTCCCCAAGTCGAACTATCATTTAAATAAAACATTTCTCAAAATTTTTTATTTTCTCAAAAATGAACTCAACAATTTTGATTCAAATACCATTCATTATATGTTTAAGATATTTAATGACAAGAGAAATGTTTACCTTGAATTTTGTGAAAATAATCTATGAAGTCCTCTTCTCGATTATTTTTACATAACTGGTAAAGCGTAAGAGATAGACAAAACATACTACACAACATATATTATCTAAAACACAATTTATGTCAATACATTTTTGTGGGGTTATTCGTTTACGAGATGTTCCATGTTATTGGCATAAATTATTGCTGCCTTCACTCCACACAGTCTTTCATTTTGAAGTTGCAATAATGTGCTGACAAATTAGATTTTTAGGGAGGTAGGCTTCTTTTTATTTAATCAAGTCACCCCTTACAAACTAATACAATCCACTCCTCACTGACCATTCCAATTTTTTCTTATTATTTTATTAATTATTATCAAAATGTAAAGCCTTATAATTCTGGAATATTAACTGCTTTCCGATATGGTGTTGTATCTAGTTTTAAGCTGCACAGATTAATTATTAGCGGCCCTTATTGTGCAGTAAGCATAAAAACAACTAATTTCCCCGGTTTTCATAACAGGAAACGTTCTCAGATAGCCCCTCAATATCGACTCTAGAAAAAACAACAGAATCTTCTCTGCCTCAGCGCAGTTGATGTGTGTTTTTCTTCTTCTAGAAACTTTCATTTACTTTACCGACGTCAGTCCGGTTCGAATTTTATACATTCTTTATGTGCTTCAGGAGGTTTTGTACGAGGCAAGATTTACTTTATTTCTCCCAGAATGAGGAAATGGCTACGGTTAGGATTATAAAGCTCCTGACAGGGAAACTTCCAGACAAACACAATTTTATTACTATTAGTCTACAACAGAAAAATGAAGTTATCTAGGGACAACATCGTCATATTAATATTAATAACAATAGTAATAGTAATTCAGTAACTAATACATTACGAGGGTTTCACTGTATTATCAGTTTACTGATAGTGTAGTGTACCTGAGCCAATGATTAGGCTTTCTTGTACGTCAGGCCCCGGCTGAAGAGGAAACGATATTGCGGCAGGGAGCCTTCGCGGTGAGTCCCTAACAGTTCTCTATCTCGACGCGGTGAGTACTAAGAGCCCGCATCTCAGGTCTGAATAAACACCCCTGAGTATACCGACGACCCCCAGCGTCATCCTGCCGACGAGCGCAGTCATCTCCACGAGAGAGCACAGCAGTCTTCGCTGACACAATCCTGAGAGAAAGACCAGACTGATAAAATGGAGATGAGTTGAGGGGACAGGAAATTTGGGGAAATTAAGAATCCCTTCAGCATTCGCCTAGTGACCCGGGGAAAACCCCACGAAAAAACCGATGGGTCAGAAGTTGGTCGCGAGGAACTGATCCCAAGACCCTCTGAATGCCAGTCCTAGACGAAACGTCTGAGCCACCTGGATAGGTAACCGCAGCCTAAAATAGCGTTTTTACTATCTTTCCCTGGAAGGCAGAGTAAGCATTGCATTCCAATAAAAACATTATATCGAGAATCCACCGAAAATAGTTTTAGAAAACGATCCTTGAATATCTGTAGATGGGTAAATTTATATCTGTTTCAATGTCTCTGAACAATATAATTCATAACAATAAATTGGATATATATCAAAAACGGTGTTTAAATTATGACGTACAGTGAATACTTCTTTCACGAGAGAATAGAGACGTCTGGTGTTGGACTCCCAGCGACAGAAGTGGACTAAAGAATAAACTTGAACTGTGTAATAAAATATCGTGTGCTATCATAACACACTACATCAGGTTATAACATGATATGGAACGTAAAATATTTGACTTCGAAACAAACATTTGAACGAAACTCGGTATTTGAAACATATAGCTTATCATAATTTGCAAAGTCCTGATAATAGAGGGAGAAAATGTTTCAATTTTACCTTATTTTTGTAGAACTGTGACACTCACCTAGAAGAAAGAGGAAGCATCACATTAAGATTTTTAATTTGTGTCTTAACAATTTTAACTATTTATTCCTTTATAATACATTATTTGTATTTATAATTTTAATAGTCTAAATTATGTGGGCCATTCACATAGTTTTCTTTAGCGTTCCATATACAAACTGCACTTACAAAAGACTATTCTTCTGTTCCATAATGCAAATGAGATAAACACTATTGAAACTGCTGTTATTACTTGCTTCCTTTTAAGTAGAAGGGAAATACACTAGGCTAAACCGATAGTGAAATATTTTAAAAGCTGGCCGCTATGTGAAACAATTGAAGTTCGGTTCGTTTTGTATGGCCTGCAGTAAAATAAGAGAAATGAATCGAAAAGTGACGTCCCGTTTGAGAAAAATAAAGTAGTTTAAAATTGAAATCAATAACAAAGTATATCTCAAAAATGGTAAACCTACCAAAAGAAAAGAAAAAAAAAAAAAAACGTGTACGACATAAATGGTGTGTTTTAAGAGAAATACATCTTTATGTAGTAAGTTTTTGTCTATGTTGGGGAAACCCATAGGAAACCAAGCCTACGGTTTACGAGTTATACAAACATCATCCAGAATGAAAAGATCTTAGGAGGCTATTCCCAGAAAATTCGGGATATACATTTAATTTTTTCATGAAAAGACTTAAAACATATGTTATTCTAATCAAAACTGTTAGAGCCACTTTTGATAAAATCAAAATTTCAAAAATGTTTCCATGAAAGAGTAGTTTGGGATGGGAGATTGTCTTGTAAATCTTCGTGTCGCATCCTTTAGGTGATACTAAATATAAACACGGTCTTTGGTATTTAACGGTCCCTTCGTGTTCCATATATGTGGTCCACACACATATTCACATAAACCTTTTTCTAAAACTACCTTTTTATCCCAGTGGACCACAAAACATACTATATTCAGTGAAATTCAACGTCGAATTTTTGGGTGGAATATAATACCTTCGCTGGCTACTATGTACATTGTATGAGCTAGAGAAAGTGATTGTATATCGGGAATTCACTGGTAATACATGCTCTTGGAACCCTGGTTTAAAAAAAGTAAGCGTTTTAGGGAAACGAACTGAATATGTGCGTGCATGCGGATGCTTATATCTATTTCATTGTCCGTGAAGTGGTAAATTCACAACAAAAATCGGATAAATACCAAACTCAGTGTTTTAAGTTACGACAACAGTGAGCATCTACTGCTTCCGCGAGAGATTAGAGAGACTGATGTTAGGACTACAGTGAGCACCTACTGCTTCCGCGAGAGATTAGAGAGACTGATGTTAGGACTACAGTGAGCCCCTACTGCTTCCGCGAGAGATTAGAGAGACTGATGTTAGGACTACAGTGAGCACCTACTGCTTCCGCGAGAGATTAGAGAGACTGATGTTAGGACTACAGTGAGCACCTACTGCTTCCGCGAGAGATTAGAGAGACTGATGTTAGGACTACAGTGAGCACCTACTGCTTCCGCGAGAGATTAGAGAGACTGATGTTGGACTGCCCAGCGACTGAAGTGGATATGTGCGTGCATGCAGATGCTTATATCTATTTCATTGTCCGTGAAGTGGTAAATTCACAACAAAAATCGGATAAATACCAAACTCAGTGTTTTAAGTTATGACTACAGCGAGCACCTACTGCTTCCGCGAGAGATTAGAGAGACTGATGTTAGGACTACAGTGAGCCCCTACTGCTTCCGCGAGAGATTAGAGAGACTGATTTTAGGACTACAGTGAGCACCTACTGCTTCCGCGAGAGATTAGAGAGACTGATGTTAGGACTACAGTGAGCACCTACTGCTTCCGCGAGAGATTAGAGAGACTGATGTTAGGACTACAGTGAGCACCTACTGCTTCCGCGAGAGATTAGAGAGACTGATGTTGGACTGCCCAGCGACTGAAGTGGATATGTGCGTGCATGCAGATGCTTATATCTATTTCATTGTCCGTGAAGTGGTAAATTCACAACAAAAATCGGATAAATACCAAACTCAGTGTTTTAAGTTATGACTACAGCGAGCACCTACTGCTTCCGCGAGAGACTGATGTTGGACTGCCCAGCGACTGAAGTGGATATGTGAGTGCATGCGGATGTTTATATCTATTTCATTGTCCGTGAAGTGGTAAATTCACAACAAAAATCGGATAAATACCAAACTCAGTGTTTTAAGTTGGGAATACAGTGAGCACCTACTGCTTCCGCGAGAGATTAGAGAGACTGATGTTGGACTGCCCAGCGACTGAAGTGGATATGTGCGTGCATGCGGATGCTTATATCTATTTCATTGTCCGTGAAGTGGTAAATTCACAACAAAAATCGGACAATTACCAAACTCAGTGTTTTAAGTTATGACTACAGTGAGCACCTACTGCTTCCGCGAGAGATTAGAGAGACTGATGTTGGACTGCCCAGCGACTGAAGTATCACGCGCTGCTCGCGAGAAAGGACGGTTCGTGACTCCGAAAACTGTTTAAGGCCCAAGAAAATCTTTCGAAACTGTAAAAAGGTTGATTTTTCTGAGCCCAAAGTATTCTTCTCTGTATATAGCCAATTATACACTTGAGTTATGTAATAAAATGTTTTGTGGTGTCATATTACACATCAAAATGCCTATAAGATAATATGAAACGGAAAATTTTGATGTTTAAATTTTAAACAAAAACGTGAAAGAAATGTTCGTGGTCGAAAAATATAGCTTGTCATGGTTTAGAAATAGAGAAAGAAAATGTTTTAATTTGTCTTATTTTTTTAAACCCAGCCGATTTTCCTGTCCTTTAAAGCTGTCATTTAAAAAGTTTGGTTTGGTTGTAGCTCGCAGAGAAAATCGCTATGAATAGAAACTTAGTGAGAACCACTGTTGTGAAACTGTTTTTACATTTTTCAGACAAGACAAACTTCTTTCCTCGGATTCAGTATTGCATAACAGAGCTACCACAAGCCAACACTTCCTGGAATATATTTTCAACACTATTTTGCCACATAATTTCTAAATCCTTTAAAACACTAATACCATTCTATTCGGTATGCGCATAACTTAGTTCTAGATCATTTTTACACATTGGGCTTTCTTAAGTACAAATGGCAACACCGAATCAAAGAAAGTTCCGGAATAGTCCTTGAGTTTTGTATTGGCCTGTACAAATCCTGAAATCTAGTATCTATTTGGGATATGACATGGTCAATTACTTCATAAAACAAATACTTGTAGTCCAGAAAAGAATCCTCACCAAAATATTGGGCTAATCATTTTTATGGACCGAATTACTCTTCACTTTTGCTCATTTTTTCCGTTTATGCCCAAATACTTCCTTTGTAGCACATCATGTAAAAATAGTTAAATTGAATATATCATAAAAACAATAGCCAAAAATTAAATTCAAAATCTTTAATTTCACTCAAAAAGCGTCTGTATTCACGGATAGATGTGTTGTTGGATGCAGGACTGTACTCGTTTATCATTTCCTCAAAAACTTGTTTCAAATCCTACTAATTTTCTTACTGCTATTCTGACAACTTTAGAGTCTGATGTCCATGATCTTTCCAGCTCTAAGAATTCGCCTTCCAATTATTTTTTGAGGAAATACTTCCGTTTGATCTGAATTGTGAAAGAAAGACAGAACGCCACTTATGTTAGCAAAAATATTTTTACAACCGTGTGACAAGAATAAATTCAAACGTGCTAAACAATGTATGAAAATAGCCCAAGAATCTGCGTCTTTCACTCTTGTCTGAAAGCCATTCAAGTGACCAGACCACCTTCATAGTCCTGACCTGTTAGTTTACTGCGATAGCTGGAAGGTTGTGATGGTTTGTGACAGTGCTTGTGCAGGACGATCGGGACTCATATCGCTATATTAATTTTACACACTAATAGAAAACTGAGTTTTGAGAGATATCAGTTGGATCTTGAGTTTCATCTAGCTCTTTATGTGTCTGCTTGATATGTAAGTTGTAATACATTATTTTATTTTGAATTATTTTTGAAACGCCATGGAATTACAATTAATTTGTCATCATGATTCTTAATTTCAGCAGAACTTAAACAGAGTGTTGAGTTGTTCTTTAAAAAAAAAAAAAAAAATATAAAAAAAAAAACAAAAAAAAAACGCCATTGTTCCATGAAACATTCTCATCTATCTTCGAAACGCTATGTTTTGCTAACTATAGAGTAACTAATGATAAGAGTCATAAAGGTACTCTTAAATTCACAATTTCATTAAAAGTTTAATGCTTAGCGCAACTGATTCCTGAAGTACATCGTGAATTCAGTTCAAGTTCCTTTCGATTTGCTTCAGTTGTGATACACACTTTAAATGTCCTCTCGAATCTCCATGGTTTTGAAAAGCTCGTGTGGAGTTCATAAAATCTCCAAATCCTGTAGTATTACGAACGATTTTGTTTATTCATAACAAAAGTCAAGCCTAATAGAATATATTTTGTAGTACGATGGTATCGCATAACCGCATATATTCTCCATTCCACATGTTTTAAAAATGTAGTTTTTAGTTCATATTGCTTTTCTTGGTCTTAAGCAAACTAATAAATGAGGAGTGGGACCATGTAATATTAAGAGGTTGCTGTTTATCTTCTGCGCGCCATCTTAAACAGGGTGTTTTAACACACTGCAAACCACATAATTCTTTTGGATTCAGTAATAAAAACCTCTTAACATTTTGGTTTAATAAAATTGCATTAGTTTAACTCAATATTATTAATTACCTAAATTAGCTCCTTCTTACACCAAAACTTAACGGAATTGAATTCATTCCAGACATCTAAGTACACACTATATTTGTTGATCTCGTGAAAGGAGAGCTATAACTGATATTTAAAAATGGTAAGGAAGTTCTGTAGCAGGTATATAGAATAGCTAGCTTACCAACGGGTAATGGCAAGGGTTGGAACATACATATACAAAAACATTTAAATCTGGTTTAAATATAAGTATTTTAACCATGAATATTTCCTTTTTATGCTGGGCTCTCGTTTGAGGTGTGAGAGAGAAAGAGAGACAGAGAGAGACAGAGAGAGACAGAGAGAGAGTGAAAGAGAGAGGGTCAGAGAGAGACAGAGAGAGAGTCAGAGAGAGAGACAGACAGACAGAGAGACAGAGAGAGAGTGAAAGAGAGAGGGTCAGAGAGAGACAGAGAGAGAGTCAGAGAGAGACAGAGAGAGTCAGAGAGAGAGAGACAGACAGAGAGACAGAGAGAGAGTGAAAGAGAGAGAGTCAGAGAGAGACAGAGAGAGAGTGAGAGAGAGACAGAGAGAGACAGAGAGAGAGAGACAGACAGAGAGACAGAGAGAGAGTCAGAGAGAGACAGAGAGAGAGTCAGAGAGAGACAGAGAGAGAGTGAGAGAGAGACAGAGAGAGACAGAGAGAGAATCAGAGAGAGAGAGTGAGAGAAAGACAGAGAGAGAGAGTCAGAGAGAGAGAGTGAGAGAGACAGAGAGAGAGTCAGAGAGAGAGAGTGAGAGAGAAACATAGAGAGACAGAGAGACAGGGTGAGACAGAGAGAAACAGAGAGAGTCAGAGAGAGAGACAGAGAGACAGACAGAGAGAGTCAGAGGGAGACAGGGAGAGTCAGAGAGAGTCAGAGAGAGTACCAGAGAGAGACAGAGAGAGAGACAGAGAGAGAGTCAGAGAGAGAAAGAGACAGAGAGAGAGAGAGTCAGAGAGACAGAGAGAGAGACAGAGAGAGACAGAGAGAGACAAAGAGAGACAAAGAGAGATTCAGAGAGAGATAGAGAGAGACAGAGAGAGACAGGGTGAGACAGAGAGAGACAGAGAGTGAGAGAGGGAGAGACAGAGAGAGAAACAGAGAGAGTCAGAGAGAGACAGAGAGAGAGAGTCAGAGAGAGAGACGGAGAAACAGGGAGAGACAGAGAGGCAGAGAGACAGAGAGAGGGAAAGAGAGAGAGACAGAGAGAGACACGGAGAGACAGAGAGAGACAGAGAGACAGAGAAAGAGAGACAGAGAGTGAGACAGGGAGAGACAGAGAGAGAGTCAGAGAGAGACAGAGAGAGAGTCAGAGAGAGAGACAGAGAGAGAAAGAGAGAGAGTAAGTCAACTCACTATGATTAGCGGAATTAAGCAGCGCACGTTCCTGCCACTTCACAAGACATTTTGGATAGGTTATGAAATATTGAATTTCGATTAAAAATTTAGATGAACTGGTTCAATCACTTTACCTGGCGAGACGTTCTTGTGAAGTAATAGGGCCAGTTACAATAGTTTATATTAGTGAAGTGACAGTACGCAAATTTGAAGTACAGACAAACTTGATGTCTCAAATAATTAGTTTAAACCGGCCACAAATTTCGTTAGTTAAAAGCCAAAATAGTAGGTACTGGTTACTGGCGTAGATCTCGGGATATAACAACATTATTTCATTTTACAATGTGTATCCGTTTGGTAGTTGACGGCAACGCACGACTACAATATTCCAAGCAACTTAGCTTAAAATCTACTTGTTATTATTTGTGGTCCTTTTCCTTTATTGATTGCATTAGTTCATGTATAAAATATTCATTTAAAAGTTGCTCCTATTATCTTTGCTCTCCTATGCTTTAAACCCTTCTACAGGGCTTGCAGTTACCTTTACGGTTATTAGATGTTTCATTCGCAGACATCAAAAACGTTGTTACATCTTGGAAAACTCTCTCTGGTGGACAAAATAAGAAGTTCCATAAAGGTATGTTTGATGCAAAAAAAGGTACAACCCAATCTTCATCCCCTTATCTATTTTATGTTCGCTTACATTAGGAGTAAACAGTTTCAATCAGCCGAGGTCGCTAAGGCACGGATTTGTGAACAGGAAGTGTGACGACCAAATGTCGCCAAAGAGATGTAAAACTGTTATGCTTCATGAAACATCAGTGTCTATCGCTTGCGGTGCTCTCTGCAGTAAGAAGGGTACTAAACGCGGCGGTATTTTTAATATTTATGACACAATAACAAATATTAAATTACATCTTTTAAATTTGAGAAAAAAATTAGTCACAATCTATTTTAACAATTTCTGAAGAGCAAGACATAATCAACATCTATTTAAAATACAGGTGACAAAATGCAACTTGTGTTTTTGATTAATATATTTTGGATTTCGTTATGCGAACAATGTGTAATTGTATTGACAATAGACGTATTTATCTACTGCTAAGAAATATTTAAACTTTGCTATAGAAGTATATTGGTAAAATATCTATGCGCACATGGACAGTGACAAACACGCATCATGATGTAAACTAGTAATTACTAACAATAAATCGGAAAAATAACAACATATGTATCTGATTATATGACACCGGAAGCTGTTATTCGAGAGCTCGTAAGGAAACAACTTACCTGTTCTACCCAGACGTTTGTGGTCATTATCTGATTCTTCAGGTTCTGTAACGAAACAGAAAGAAAATTAGTTAAAATATATTCTATTACTTTTATTTAAACATAAAATAAAAGGCAGCTCAATAAATACCCGTGTGTCAAAGTAGATGGTGTTTCTAAGGAAGCTGACGTCACCACAGTTTATTGTCATTTGTTACTCGTCGCAAAATGAAACTTGGTACTGAATGATAAGTTAACTTGAATTTGGTAGGCATTTCAGTTAATCGTTTAATGTGTTTTCGCTAAAATGGAAAAAAGTGCAGTATCGTTTTGGGTTTCACATTTACTTTTGGATGCAAAAAATTGTGAGGAGTAAAATCGAACTTTGATTAGGTTAATGGGAAGTTTTCGACTTCTATATCAACAATTATATATTGAATTAAGAACTGAAGCTTTCCTGGCGACGTATTAATTCAAAATCTTCTCGGGCTTCTAGCCAGGTAAAAACTTGGCTTGACACCAAGTTTTTACCTGGCTAGAAGCCCGAGAAGATTTTGAATTATATATTGGTTCAAAGCATCCCTTTTTATTAGAAGGGCACAGGGCACCCGGCAAGTGTAGTTACTCAGAAAATCACTGAAAAATTTGAAGATATGATTCTCGCTAATCTTGAAAGAAAGTTCGCAAAGTGGCAAAGGCCATAGGTGTGTCGACAGAAACGGAAATTCATATTTTGCATGATAAGCTGGAGATAAAACTTATCGTCCTGATGGGCGCCACGATTAACAATCAAACGCGTCTTGCAGCTTCAAAGCTGTGTTTGCTTCCATTTTAAGCGAAATTTGAAGGGTATTTTGCGTGGAAGTGTGACCGTCGATGAGACCTAGAATCATTATTACATCCCGGAATTCAAGAAACATAAAAAAATCGGTTACTTGCGGTGAATCTGCTCCAAAGAAGGCAAAAACGATGTTATCGGTCGGAAAAGTGATGGCGACGATTTGCAAAAACATCGTTGATTTCTTAGAAAAGTGGAAAACAAAAAGAGATTTCTGGGCAGTAATAAAATGAGTTATCAACCGATTCAACAAAAGCTGAAGTAGACATGTCTCAATTGGCGAGACAGAAAATGATGTTTCAGCAATATAACGCACCAACGCAATTGTCCGGAATTGTAGTCAACCTGCATTAATTACGTTACGAATTTCAGCAGCTAGTTCGCCTTGGCTGGTTTCTCTGTGAACTCTTCTTGTTCCCAAACACGAATAAGTGACTCGTGGGATCAAAGCTTATATCAAATGAGGTCATGGTCGCGCTTGACAAGTCCTATTTTTGTAGATGTTAAAACAAATTGAAGTTGGGAACGTTGTTAATATGTTTCCTATGTGAGGAAATAATTTCTGTTTGAAAAAAATGATGATCCATTCCTAACACAGGTACTTATAGAACTGCCATTTTAAATATTACAATTCTCGCGATACGAAGAATACATTTCCCAGCATTATTCTACATATCAGAAAAAGAGTCACTATAATTGAAGAATTATTACCAAGCCTTCTACATTCGATGTTTATTTGTTTATATGTTTAATTTGTATAAACCCCTTTAACTTCAATGGTCATATCGTGGGCTTTGACTTGTGAAGCAACTCGTATTACTGTAGGTTTAAAACAAATTAGGTAATAGTTTTATATCACTAAACACACGCACGTTCACTCTCACATTCATACTTCCAGACTCTGTGGGGGATAGGGAATAATTCATGTCAAACAAACATGCACCGCCCCAGCCGGGAATAGAACCCGGGACCTCCGGCAAAGAAGGCAGCTCGGTGACCACTCGATCACGGAGGCAGTGAATGTTTATTTTGTATAATAATTCCCGAGAGCCATCATATTACAAACTTAAAAATTCTCAGATCCTTCGATCAGAACTATGTAGTAAGTTGGTGATTTTTTGTTTTGCGTACTCCAATAGGTTTGGAGTCAGCTAAACGAATGTGTTTTTAAAAGCTACACCAGGAAATTCAGGTACGAGTAAAACATGGAGCAAGCTGGTATCACATGGTCTGGATTCACTTTCGTCAGTTTTAACGGATATATTTCTGAGCAAACTGAAATACATCTGAAAGATGACTTTATTAATCAAGTGCGTCTTAATGTTATTGTGAGGTTTATACTATATGCCTTTGTTATGCAAACACAGTCAAATTTTGTTTCATTTAAGTAATGCTGCAGGGGGAGCAAAATGGACGCTTCCCATTGCTGCATTTATTTACATATTATATACCTGAGTGTATAGAAAATTAACGCATACAAACACGTGTGTCCAGGTCGTGAGGACCGCATTAACCGGCCGGGAGGGGCTCGAGGCGCTGACCACGTCTCACCCTCCAATACTGCACCCCATCCATGACGTCTGTAGTGGACCGAGATGGGGGACGCAGTGGCCGGGCGGTAGGCCAAGGTTCCCCGTGAGCTGTCGTGCCATGGAGCTAAACACGTGTGTATCCTCTGCTTACCACTACTATTCATATTGGTTAAGAACCAAAAACATACATGATCCGGATATACTGGATAAAGGAATCACATCTTTGTCAAAGCGAATGGTATTTACAGGCCGCCACGAATCAAGCTAAAATCCAAATACAGAAATAAACAGGAAAAAATCTGATGTGTTACACTCACATGGCTTTCCCTAGCTACTCTACAAACAAACTTCTTACGAAAGATAATTCTTCTTTCAACACCATGATAATCGAGATAAACATTAGCAGAATTTTATTACTTAGTTCCTTATAAATAAAATGGAACTAAGGGAATGCACTGGGCTAAAGTGACAGTCAAATGTCTTGAAACTTGTCGTTATGCGATTGTCATTGCAAATCGCTCCTTTGTTTGGCCAAGAGTAGAACAAAAGAAAATCAGACACTTCCGTCTGAGAAAAGTATAAGTTCTTCACAATTGAAGCCAATGACAAGGAATACCTCGAAAAATATACATGACATAACTTGTGTATTTAAGAAAATCTACATTTTTGTACAGTAAGTTTTTGTCTATCTCTTACGGTTTACTAGTTATACCAAATTAAGCTAAGTTCATCCAGAATAAACAGATCCTTAGAAGCTATTCCCAAGAAACAAAATATATGTTTTATTTGTGATAGAAATGGCTTTAATATGTGGTACTTTAATCAAAATCCTTAGTGCCATTTTTTATAAAAACAAAATATTCGAAAATTTTTCCATGTAAAGGGTAGTTAGGGGTGGGAGGCTTTTCTTGAAAATCTTCGTGTCGTATCCTTGGAAGATACAAAACTTAAGTACCAAGTTTGGTATTTAACAGTATTTTAGTTTTTTGATCTATGCTGTCTACAGACACAAACACACACACACACACACACACAGACACACACACACACAGACACACACATAGCGATCCTGTTTCTGAAAATGCCTTTTTTTTTTGGATTCAGGGGATCCTAAAACATGTATTTCCGGTGAAATCCCAACATAGAATTTTTGGGTGGAATACAATACTTCTCTCACATTGCACATATGGAGCTAGAGAAAGTAAAAAATCGCATCAAATATACATTTTTGGTGCCATCAATTGAAAAACTTAATAGAAAAGCAGTATATATATATATATATATATATATATATATATATATATATATATATATACATGTCAGAATTCTAATAATTATTTTTGTGCAAGTGTAATCATTTTAAAAATCACACGAAGTTGTATGTCTTTCTGGGAGTGGACGGTTGGCTTTAACAACAAGGAATTGCCTATACTGATTTTGATGTTAGCATCGCTAAAGTAAGAGAGATCCACAGAAACATGTTTGTCACGAAACATTACTAAGAGATACATTCAATACAGCAAATCAATAGCGTAAATTTCGATGTGTTTAGTTTCATTTTTTACTTTCTCTATACTCACTATGTATATAGAGTATAGAGAAGGTATTGTATTGCACCCAAAAATTCGATACCAAGATTTCAACGGAAATACGTGTTTTGAGACTCCCTGAATCCAAAAAAAGCATTTTTAGAAAAATGTCCGTATGTGTGTCTATCCGTCTGTGAGTATGTGTGTATGGAGGGCAGCATAGCTCAAAAACGAAAAAACAATTGAATACGAAACTTGATATATAAGTTTGGTATCTTCCAAGAATGCGAGACGAAGATTTTCAAGAAAATCCCCCAACTCCCCTTTAGATGGACAATTTTTCGAAAATTTTGTTTTTCTTAAAAATGGCTCAAACGATTTTGATTAAAGCCATTTCTATCATTCATAAAATGTATATCTTGAATTTTCTGAAGACTACTTTATTCTGGACGAATTTTACGGAATTTTGCATAACTGCTAAACCGTAAGAAATTGACAAAAACTTACCACACAAAAATTTAGAGTACGTTAAAACACACAATTTATATTATACACCCATTTTTCGCGGGGTGTATCGTTTTGGAGATATTCCGATTTTGGTTTCAGCTTTGAAAAACTTACACTTTTGTCATACAGGAATTTGTCAACTCGTGTCCATACAAACAAAGCAACTTCAGTCACATAGCAACCAGTTTTTGACTATCACTTTAACCTATGCTACTCCCTTATTTCACTTCTACTTTCAAGGAAGCAAGTAATAAGACTATTTCTCCTAATTTTTTCTCGATTAGTATGAAGTAAATAGAAGCAGAAGCAGAGAATTAGAGAAAGCCATGTGAATGGATCACATCAATTTTTCTTTTCTTTTAGATACCTTAAGAATGTTTGTCGTTGAAAATGGCCAGAAATTAACAAAATTGATTAATATGGAGTTTAGTTCATTAAACACTAACCTATAATTATATGTAGCTGTTAAAACTCCACGATCCTTTAAAGATTTTCATATGGGTATCAGGTATCCCAAATGCTCCAATTTTACTTTTAAAGATTGAGAGGGGCAAAACAAAGGTCACTATCGCCAGTTCTCCACTGGCAAGATTCCATTCTTCAGGCCTGCGCACATCAAATGTGGCGGATTTGGGCCTCCTAGTATAAAGATTTACATGTTTGTATTTAAGCCTAGCTTTGTATGCAATTTTAGTAAAATAACAATACGCTTCTTCTACTTTAAAGTAATAAAAAGTTCAAGAGAAGTCGCATGAATCTTAAATGTCAATTTTCTCTAGAGAATTTTCTCTAAGGTAAAAGGGCCACCTGTATGTGCACTAATTTTTACTTTATCTACTTATTACTACTTATAGTATATAGGTAGAGAAATTTTACATTTCACTCAAAATTTATATCGGAATTTCGCTGGAAATACACAAATCCAAAACGCCTTGTATTCAAAATACATTTCTAGAAAAAGGGTCGTTTGTACGTGTATGTGTGTTTGCGAACAGCATATAGTAATTAAAAAGCGATTGGTCTGTTAAATACCAAACTTGATATTAAAGTTGAGCATCTTTGGTGGATGTCTTACGAAGATTTCCAACAAAAGCTCAAACCTCTTTTCGCAAGCGCAAATTGCTCAAAATTTGTATTTTCTCAATGTCTACATGATTTTTATTAAAATGCCCACATTAAAAATATCTACAAGACATTACAATGTACGTCTTGAGTTTTATGGGAACATCATCCGAAGACCACTTTGTTCTGGATGGCTTTTGCATAACTAGTTAACCGTAAGAGATTGAAAAAATAAAAACTTACTACACAAAAATGTGCATCTTGTTAAAGCACACAATTTATGTCTTATATTGTTTGAGATACCGCTTGTTATTGGTATAACTTCTAAAAGAACATTTCTCAAAGGTTAATTTATTATTCCTGGTTCTTTTATTTTATTTTTGTCATGCATTTCAGTGCCATAGCAACCACCTTTTAGAATGTTGACTGTCGCTTTAGCTCGTCTTATAACGAGAGTGGCGGGAGATGTGTACACATTACACAGCTATAATCATTTTATTAATCTTCATAAAATTACAGAAAATCCACATTGAAATTATATTTTCAATAACAATCCATATTATAAATAAAATTTATTGTAATCCATTATTCAACTTATATGTATGTATATATATATATATATATATATATATATATATATATATAACTGTGCATTCTATCTTCTACTTTTAAGCCAGTTTAATGTTTGTCGTGATTGGCATAAAGTAGATACAAGGGTGCGCTTTCGTGCGAATATTTGTTACAGAATGGTGGAAAAGTCATGTGAGAAGTGAATATGCGATGCACGACCTGAGGATCCTGGAACAGCGATGAATAAAGAACAGAGGGAATCAAGACCAGTTCGGTGTAAACGTGGGACGCTGATGGATGTTAGAGGGGACGCAAGAACACAGCCGGGATTTGAACGACGAGTCTCCCGGACTCTAGCCGGTAGCTCTAACCGCGCAGCTACCATGGCAACATACCGGCACGGCATTAAATTTCTTAACTAACTCGCATGTTTTCCGACAAACAACAAATCTCAAATTATTTCGAGATGACATACCCCAATGGCAACTTATAATGTCGTAAATACATTGCATGCTTCAGTCTGACTCTATTTTTCCAATAATTTTAGTGATTTTTTCAGGATGGTTATTACCTCGAAGTAAGCGTGTCACACACAAATCATATAATTGTTTCCCAAGAGTACAGTGCGGAAGGCGTAACGTTGACTGGGCAGGCCCTGCAATAATGACTGTTGTATTGGAACTGAATTAGAATCTTCTACCAATGACTTCACACCACCTATGCCAACAGGTCATTATTAAGGCGTGAAAATAAAAAACAAGAAACAAACAAAACGGATAGCGTATACTGACAGTCGTTATTCATTTCGCGGCGCAGTTAAGACCATGCAAAAAAAGCAGCAAGTAAATTATGTAATTGGTGTAATTATGTAATTGTGGGAAAAGTGTTAGACGAAGTGAAAAGGCAACTATCACACCGAAGAGGTACACATTGAAATATCTGTATCTTTACTGCTGACAACATGTATATGAGCATAATGTAAGATTTGTAAATAAGTGATTTAGAATTATGTTCTGAGAATAATAGATTGTATCGCTGTAGCATTCTTGACAAATAACATTAATGCGGACTGACCTGGCTCCTGCCCAAATATCTGATTGTTGATGTTTTTCATCTTCCAAAGTGACGTTAACGCTCTTGCGTTGCATGTGTAATATATAACCTTATAATAGAAAATCGCATTACACCTGAAAATGATCAGTTCTCTATTTCTAAGAATATTAATTACTGTTGATTTCATTTCAATTGCTTATGATTAAATATTGAAAATGCAAATTCAGTTGTATGTAAATACGCTAATTTACTCTTATCATGTAAATGCATGGCATGGCAGTGAAATAGATCACTGAGATTTTTACTTTCTCTACACTTAATGTGTGCATAGTGTATTGAGAAGGCATTGTAATGCAACCCACAAATTCGATACCAAGTTTTCACCGGTGTGTGTGGCTGTGTGTGTCTATGTGTATGTGTGTGCCTGTGGGTAGCATAGCTCAAAAACGAAAAGTCCGTTAAAAACCAAACTTCGTATTTAGGTTTGGTATCTTCCAAGGATGCGACACGAAGATTTTGAAGAAAATCCCCCCACCCTCAACTACCCTTTACATGGAACTTTTTCGAAAATGTTGATTCTCTAAAAAATGGCTCAAACAAATTTAACTAAAATATCATATATTAAACATATTTACCTGACAAATAAAATGTATATCTTGACTTTTCTGGGAATAGCCTCTAAAGTCTACTTTACTCCGGATGAATTTTAACGGAATTTTGTATAATTGCTAAACCGTAAGAAATGGACAAAAACTTACCACACAGAAAATATAGACCAAGCTAAGGCACACAATTTATGTAATATACATTTTTTCGTCCAGTTGATTGTTTTTGAGATATTCCGTGTTATTGGTTTCAGCTTTGAAAAACATGCTTTTCTCATACAGGGATTTGTCAACTCCTGTCCATACAAACAAAGGAACTTCAGTCACATAGCAACCAGCTTTTGACTATCACTTTAATCTATGGTACTTCCTTATTTCGTTTAAACTTACGAGAAAGCAAGTAATAAGACTATTTCTGCTAATTTTTTTCTCGATGAGTATGAAGTAAATAGAAGCATTAGTTTTTAACAATAATTTGTTGCAGAGATGTAGAGAAAGTCATGTGAATGGAAGACATCAGGTTATTTGGATGTATAAAAGGTGTAAAATATCCATTTGAAATAGCATATCGTATATTACTTCTTTTTTTTTTTTTTCAGTGACACCAGCTTTTAGTTTGTTGGTGCTTATTCAAAGAGAGGTGGTAATTATTTTAACGAAATCAAATTATTTTATTGAAAAGCGTTGTCAGCTGTTGTTTATGCAGTGGCTACAAGTCTGCTCTTCTTATCTCATATTAGAATTTGCTTTAAACGTTATGTTCACAAAGTTCCCCCAAGGAGTGAGGATTCTTTTAGTGCACATACTGACCTCAGGAGAGAAAGTGCAGACACTCAGCCCACGGCGGGATTCGAACTCTCGATTCCCTGCGCCACGAAGCACCAAAGGTAAACACTTTAGCGGCCATGGGGACATAGTAAATATGCCTGTATTAGTTCCTTAAAGTAGAAAGAAAATAAGCCAATGTTCTGGACTACAGCGATGGTCTAAACTTTTAGAACCGGTTGCTATGTGAAACAAATGAGTTTCAGATTTCACCTTGGACGGTCAGAGTAAAACAAGAGAGATGATGTGTAAGATGAATTTCCATTTAAGAAAAGTTTAAGCATCTTAAAATCGAAACCAATAACAAAACATATATTGGAAGGGGCTATTTCTACAGAAACTAAATAAATATGACATCAATTTGAGTTTTAATTATCTGTGTATTTTCTGTTTAGCAAGGTTTTGTTTATCTCTTACGTTTTATCTGTTATGTAAAATTTATCCAGAATGAAGAGGTCTTTAGAGAATATTAGAGGAAAACTCTAAATATAAATTTTATTTGTCATGTAAGTATTTTTAATATACGGTATTTTAAAGAAAATCTTAGAGCAAATTAAAAAAAAAAATCTTCACACAAATTTCCATGTAACGGCTAATTTGGAGTGGGGGTATTTTCTTGAAAATCGTTGTCCTTAGAAGATACTTAACTTTGGTACACACACACAGACACACTCTCTCACACCTTTTTGTAGTGTTATTTTGTGATTCAGGGGTCCCTAAAGAATGTATTTCCGGTGAAATTTCGGGATCGAATTTTTGGGTGGAATACAACATCGTGTCTTTGCATTACCTACATAGTACCTGGAAATGAAGTAAAACGAAATGTACCATTAAAATTCAAGAGTATTCCTCTGTCCTTCCTAAATGACTTTTAATTTTGCTTTCTTTCGCTTCATGACTTTGGTGTGTAGAATAGAAGTTGATATTTGTCAAAGTCAATGTTTTAATTTGCTTTAATCGTATGTCACAGAATGAAAATACAATATGCATGCCCAGAGTATTTGCGTTTAGCTACCTATTGCAAAAAATCTGCAGATTTACAGAATATTTATACGTATCAGTGCAGCTTAAAACTGTTTTAATCCATTTTTGACGTGAAACATGTCTGTCCTGAACAAACGACTGGTTGTCAACATTTGGTATTGATTTATAAATCCTTAAACTGAGAGCGGAGTTTCAAAGAGGCAAGTCATAAATTGGATACAGCAGACATCTCAACTGCTTGCTGACCCAGCAGACTACTCACTTACTTCCTTCCTTCTACTAAAATCACTGGTCTAACTCCTCTTCTTTACGACTTTGGACTCTTTCAGATTTATTGCATTTGGTCGTCAGCCTTTGTCAGCTCTCATATGAAAAAAACACATTTCCGACTACTATCTGCAAGGGAAAAGCTATAGGCTTGTTTATGACGCAAAGAGTGATAAACTTCCTCAGAAGATTTTACAGGACTAAACTGTGCTAGTGGCACTCTTAAAAATATCTTATGTCCATTTTAGGGCGTTTAAGGGGGAAGGAATTTGTAAGGAAATGCTTTGGATATTGTTTCATAGCCCCTTCTTACTAAACCAAGAGCTAATTACAAACTATAAGTAAAATGCCCGGCCATGGTCGAGAGGTTAGAAAATATGAACCTAATTTTGTATTACCCGGTGAGAAGGTTGGATTATTGTCTAACCAGAAAGCTTAGGGATCACTAGCTAGTAACTCAGTTTTTCATTTGTTACAAGTTACGTTTCATGTCCAACCTCTTCTCTTCGGTAACTGGCTGTCTAACAAACGTTTAAGAACATAGCAAACAGACCCCGTTCTTACGATAAGAATGTTTAATATCTTTGGGTGTACGTCGTTCATACAGAGTTGACCAAACGCTAATGGAGGAACACTCGTCAATTAGCTACCACTGTTGCAACGTTAGACCAATCAGTTGTACAGAGACTTTCCAAATACACGTGGTCTTCGGTTCAAACCCTACAGAAATGTATTCAAAAAATTCATCCGAGGTACCCAATTTGGAAGCAGAAAAGACTAACCAAATAAGTTAATGGGCTGGAACCAAGCACTGTCCACGTTAATCAAAAAGATACGATTTATTGGCATATCACAACAATATGAGTCGGATCCAAACTATCGCTCGCCAAGCTTGTTTCAGGATCTATCAACGAGCAATAGCTACACTCTACTCCTGACCATTCCACAATCATATCTAACACTGGCTGAGAACATGTTATTTAAGTGTCTGTATACTATTTATTCCAGTTTCATTACACCATATCATTACAGTGGTTTCTTACCAATCTCTAATTAGGGCGGTCTGCTACCGTGAACTGTTGCGAATGAAAGGTAATTCCACGTGGGCATCAAAATTAAAGAAGCCATTGGGATGGGATACATTAGAATGGCGGAGCAGGAAACAGGCGGTGTATTTGGAGAAAGAAGCGCCTCTGTGATTATTGACAGACAGCAAATAATTGCGCAATGCAATAATTCATCAATTAAATAAAGAATTCGGATAGATGGTAGTGCAATAAGAATTAAAACTACTGCAGGTAAACTGTTCAAAGGATTTCTAAATATGCACGGAGAAGGTTTCATTAGATACAGTCTGGGCTAAAATTGAAGTGGGTTATGGAGCAATACATCAAAATAGGTACCAAGTTCCTTAAAGAGGGGCTCGCGTGGAATAGATAGCAGCATGGAGCAGCACAAAAATTGCTGACAGGAATGGTACGAGAATCTGTCCCATTTGCGAGGAGGAACAGCCGTGGACCCACATCTTGGCAAGATGTAGGGGTACGGAGGAATGGTGGACAAAATATTTACCATGATTCTTTACCACCGCAAATATAGAGCCAGAAGCATGTTAGACGCTACTGGCAGGCACGAAAGACGTGGACAGACTAGGTCAATTTATACTTAAGGCAAGACAACTGAGATCTGAGAAGACTGCCGATAGAGAGGGGGGAGGGATAAGAACAACTAAACAAAAGTGACTACAATGTTTTTACATATGTATATTTTATATCGTACTTAGGTCATTACTGTGTTATAGTTTTATATATTGTGTATTTATTATGTGTATATATTTCTTTTAAGTGTATTTATCTATTATAAGAGAGTACATTCATTAAGGTGTACTCTGTGCTGTAAATTTAAATTACAGTATTTGAATATCTTTGTCCTTTTATTTTCGTGTTTACTCTTTTAATTCTTTGTTGTTGTTTTAATGTTACTTTTTAGTGTGTATTACCTTTGTCCTTTTATTTTCGTGTTTACTCTTTTAATTCTTTGTTGTTGTTTTAATGTTGCTTTTTAGAGTGTATTACCTTTGTCCTTTTATTTTCGTGTTTACTCTTTTTATTCTTTGTTGTTGTTGTTGTTTTAATATTGCTTTTTAGTGTGTATTACCTTTGTCCTTTTATTTTCGTGTTTACTCTTTTTATTCTTTGTTGTTGTTGTTGTTTTAATATTGCTTTTTAGTGTGTATTACCTTTGTCCTTTTATTTTCTTGTTTACTCTTTTTATTCTTTGTTGTTGTTGTTTTAATATTGCTTTTTAGTGTGTATTACCTTTGTCCTTTTATTTTCGTGTTTACTCTTTTTATTCTTTGTTGTTGTTGTTGTTGTTTTAATATTGCTTTTTAGTGTGTATTACCTTTGTCCTTTTATTTTCGTGTTTACTCTTTTTATTCTTTGTTGTTGTTGTTTTAATACTGCTTTTTAGTGTGTATTACCTTTGTCCTTTTATTTTCGTGTTTACTCTTTTCATTCTTTGTTGTTGTTGCTGTTTTAATATTGCTTTTTAGTGTGTATTACCTTTGTCCTTTTATTTTCGTGTTTACTCTTTTAATTCTTTGTTGTTGTTTTAATATTGCTTTTTAGTGTGTATTACCTTTGTCCTTTTATTTTCGTGTTTACTCTTTTTATTCTTTGTTGTTGTTGTTTTAATATTGCTTTTTAGTGTGTATTACCTTTGTCCTTTTATTTTCGTGTTTACTCTTTTCATTCTTTGTTGTTGTTGTTGTTTTAATATTGCTTTTTAGTGTGTATTACCTTTGTCCTTTTATTTTCGTGTTTACTCTTTTTATTCTTTGTTGTTGTTTTAATATTGCTTTTTAGTGTTATTACCTTTGTCCTTTTATTTTCGTGTTTACTCTTTTTATTCTTTGTTGTTGTTGTTTTAATATTGCTTTTTAGTGTGTATTACCTTTGTCCTTTTATTTTCGTGTTTACTCTTTTTATTCTTTGTTGTTGTTGTTGTTTTAATATTGCTTTTTAGTGTGTATTACCTTTGTCCTTTTATTTTCGTGTTTACTCTTTTTATTCTTTGTTGTTGTTGTTGTTTTAATATTGCTTTTTAGTGTGTATTACAAGAGCACGTACGGTCTGTGCGATTGTTGAAGCTCAATGTATGACATTGTAATGTCAATAAAGACACTCATACTGTGCTTTCTTGATCAGAGAATTTCTAGTTCGCGAATCCGTGCAAAGACGACCATAGAGGTACTATAAGTCGAAATCAGAACAGCGGACGTGAAAAATGACAGGGACTTTCTTTTGTGGAAATCTTTTACGTGAAAATAAACATTGCACGTTAACCGGTTCTACTTCCCTAGCCATGCTGTATAATACCTATAGAAGTAAAAGATGCTTCTCGACGATATGCCTACATATTGTTGTATATTTCTGCACTTCAAGATTTGAATTCGTGTGTTTGAATAATATTGAATTATTGCGCTTGTAATAAGTATAGCGTCGAGAGGACATTTTTGTAAAAAGAAAATCGAGCGAAAAAGTTTGACCTTCTCTATTATTTACCTTTGGTAATAATTAGAGGAAGTATTGCATTCACCCTAAAAATACGATGAGAGATTTTACTGAGTTTAGATTCCCTAAATAAAAGGTAACACATTTATATAAAGATCCGAGCATAACTCAACAACGGGAATACGGCCGAGCCGTGGCAGAGTGGTTAGACCACTCACCTCTTACCTAGACGGCCGGGGTTCGATCCCAAGCGACCGCATGTAAGATTTGTGTTGGACAAAGCGGCGCTAGTTTTCTCCGGGTACTCCGGTTTCACATTCCAACGGTGCTCCATCACCATTCGTGTATCACCAGTGTCACCGCCTGTGGTGCCATAAGTAGTTAAAACGGGCGTTAAACACTACAAAAAGAAAACATTTGGTTAAACATCACCTTAATTTTTATTTAACTTCATCATTCTCCAAGGATGGGATACGAAGGTTTTCAATAATATTTCCCACGCCAAACTACAGTCTATACAAATACTTTTCATTATTTTTGTTTTCTCAAAAATGATTAACGATTTTCTTTAAAATGTTTCAGATATTTTACATATCAGATAAAAATAATTTTCTGCATATAGCATGTAAAATCCTCTTCATTCCTAATTAATTTTATATAATTCTAAATCCTGGAAGGTATGCACAGTCTTTAGATGGCTGAAGAACACTCCTTATGGAACATATTTTGTGGCGTTAAACATTCCGGAATATTCTTTAATATTGATCTGAAATCTGATATACAATGTATATTAATTTTATTCCTTCTACTACATACTTGCTATATCTTCAATACTGGAAGTGCATTTTTGTGCTGTCTGAGCAAGGAAAAAAAAATAATCGAAACTTTTCTTTAGAAAATGATATTAATTTGTTTTTGTGTGTGTTTATATCTGTGTTCAGTATCTCTCAAGAACGAAAAAGCGGTTATATATCAAACCTTGATATAAATTCAACATCTACCATGGATAAAACACTAAATAAATATTTTCCAAAAAATCCCTTCACCCCAAACTACTTTCTATATGATTTTATTCGTTTTTTTCTGATTTTCTCAAAAATGACTGTGCCATTGACTTAATTAAAACGCCACATGTTTGAGATATTTATATAAAACAAAAAATTCACTAACGCTACTCAAAACTGCTACTCAATTTATGATCTTTTTCTTTTATTTAACTATATCCGAGTAATTGTGTTGCTTGGTAATGAGATTAATTTTTAAATAGTTATATTTTTTAAAACTTTAAATGTTTTTAAATGAAAGCCATTACGTACAATTAAGCTATCTTGTTGTACAAATCTGGACATCCATTGCAGACACTTGCTCCACCATATTTGGTGTTGCAAATCTGGACATCCATTGCAGACACTTGCTCCATCAGATTTGGTGTTGGAAATGTGGACATCCATTGCAGACACTTGCTCCACCAGATTTGGTGTTGCAAATCTGGACATCCATTGCAGACACTTGCTCCACCAGATTTGGTGTTGGAAATCTGGACATCCATTGCAGACACTTGCTCCACCAGATTTGGTGTTGGAAATCTGGACATCCATTGCAGACACTTGCTCCACCAGATTTGGTGTTGGAAATCTGGACATCCATTGCAGACACTTGCTCCACCAGATTTGGTGTTGGAAATCTGGACATCCATTGCAGACACTTGCTCCACCAGATTTGGTGTTGCAAATCTGGACATCCATTGCAGACACTTGCTCCACAAGATTTGGTGTTGGAAATCTGGACATCCATTGCAGACACTTGCTACACCAGATTTGGTGTTGGAAATCTGGACATCCATTGCAGACACTTGCTCCACCAGATTTGGTGTTGCAAATCTGGACATCCATTGCAGACACTTGCTCCACCAGATTTGGTGTTGGAAATCTGGACATCCATTGCAGACACTTGCTCCACCAGATTTGATGTTGCAAATCTGGACATCCATTGCAGACACTTGCTCCACCAGATTTGGTGTTGGAAATCTGGACATCCATTGCAGACACTTGCTCCACCAGATTTGGTGTTGGAAATCTGGACATCCATTGCAGACACTTGCTCCACCAGATTTGGTGTTGCAAATCTGGACATCCATTGCAGACACTTGCTCCACCAGATTTGGTGTTGGAAATCTGGATATCCTTTGCAGACACATGCTCCACCAGATTTGGTGTTGGAAATATAGACATCCATTGCAGACACTTGCTCCACCAGATTTGGTGTTGGAAATCTGGACATCCATTGCAGACACTTGCTGCACCAGATGTGGTGTTGGAAATCTGGACATCCATTGCAGACACTTGCTCCACCAGATTTGGTGTTGCAAATCTGGACATCCATTGCAGACACTTGCCCCACCAGATTTGGTGTTGGAAATCTGGACATCCATTGCAGACACTTGCTCCACCAGTTTTGGTGTTGGAAATCTGGACATCCATTGCAGACACTTGCTCCACCAGATTTGGTGTTGGAAATCTGGACATCCATTGCAGACACTTGCTCCACCAGATTTGGTGTTGGAAATCTGGACATCCATTGCAGACACTTGCTCCACCAGATTTGATGTTGGAAATCTGGACGCGTTTCGACAAGGTGATCTCAAATTACTTTGAGATAACATACCCCAATGGCGGCTTACAGTATAGTAAGCATATTCTCCGACTAGCGATAGATTCTATGGTGACCTTCAGGAAGGTATCTCACCAAGAAACCACATGACCGATAGATACCTTCCTGAAGGACGCCATAGAATCCATGCAGCAGACTATTGCCGACATCCTGATGCCTATACGCACACTCGGCCTCCGTCTCAAAGAACTTCAGAGGGCGACCAGTGAACCACTCGAGGCATTGGAGGTCGAGCACCGGAGAGCAGCAAGAGATGCAGAAGGCAAGGGCGAGGTGCTTGCGTCCGTGCAGCGCATCGAGAGCAACCTCGTTAATCCACCTACTAAGGACAGCGACGACCGGCTGGGGTCTCTTGAGGCCTCGGTCGGGGGTGCACACCGACTCCAACCTCCAAGGGAAGGAAACACCAGTAGGACAGACATCATCACCACAGGGAGAGGGTGGCAGCTCTCCCTGCACTCCCAATCCTATTATCACCACTAACTTCTAACAACCACATCCACATTTTCCTCTCAACTCCTCACCTACATCTCGCTACGGGGGCTGGCAGGGCCTCGGTCAAGCCGGTCTGCTAGCTGAACCCTCTCCCCTGGTGGCCGCACAGTGTGCCAGTTTACCTTCACCTTAGGCTGCGCGGATGCAACAGCGGTACCGCAGTATCCTCACCTTTCACTTCCGGTAGGCCCACTCTGGAAGACCCCGACACACCGTGCTTGCCAGCCCGGATTAGTCCTTAACTAAAAAAAAAAAAATCTAGAGACCGGAGATCGATGATTTAAATCCCGGTTAAGACATTGCATTTTTCAGTGTGACTCTACCTATTAAACAATATTCCCCATGTACACGAGAGCTGTTTGAATAACGGTGCGTTTATCAACCCCCTAGGCAGGTCCAATAGTGAGACGAGTCTTCCAAGCTAGAACAGTTACAACTGCGCGCGTCTGGGGCAGTCTACCTGCATCTTTAGCGTTCCGGGGATCATTCAGCTAATCCTCTTACGAGTAGGAAGCCACAATAAATCTCCGGTGTTCGGCCACGGAAAGGAAACACTATTTACACAGATTTCATATTATAGCCTGCATCTGCGGAGCGGAACAACAAACTAACAACCATTTGGTTTATGAATGCCGACATTTACCAACATAAAGATCGAAACTAATAGAACAAATACGATGCAAAGTAGACAATTGACTCACAACAAATCAGCAGCTAAACATGCATTTAGAAATATTTAACAAGTTCATTAATTCTTTAGCTTGTATATTAACTTTAGCAGAATGTAATCATAATATTTTTAGGAAAAATGGGAATCAAAGTACAGTGATCTGTAATGTATTGAATAAGGCAAATCCACATGCATAGCTGGCTCAACATTATAAATAAAACTGTAATGCAATGTACGAGCAACATGTAATAACACCATGAAATGGGGTATGCTACTGTTTTGTAAATAAAAAAAAAAAAGATCTCCCGTAGTGTACGAAGTATCCCGCCTATATCTTACATATAGTATATGAACACACAATTTAAGATATAAACATTTAAATATTTAACGCTAGCAAAGCAGTTAGCTTGCAATATCCCAAATCACATAGAAGCAAATCAAAGTGTAGCCTATAAGCAGACAGAACATTTTAATGGTCTTAAACGGGTTAAAGGGTAAAATATATGTACACGTCCAGATTAAATTAAATTATAAAAATAAATCCGAAATATTCCATTCTAACAATTTTCTCTAGCCGTTCCAAAGAAATTATTCTTACAAGAGATTATTCATTAATTTACATCATGTTAATAAAGATAAACACTGACAGAATTATTTGCTTCATTGTAAATATGATCGATATGAGGGAATACATTATGCTAAAGAGATATAAAGTCTATTAAAAGCTGGTCATTATATGGAACGACTGAGATTTGATTCGCTTTTCATGGTTCGGTTTGAGAAAAGCTGGGAATATCAAAACCACGGCCAACTCTACCAGAAGAACATATTTCTCATACATTACGTGTTTTAACGAGATCTATATTTTTGTGTATTTAGTTTTTTGTCTATCTCTTACGGTTTAATCGCTATGCAGAATTCTGCAAAACTCTTCTAGAATAAAGAGGCCTTCAGAGGCTATTCCCAGACAATTCAAAATATGTATGCATTTTATTTGTGATGTAAATATATTTAAAATACAGCATTTTAATCAAAATCGTTGTAGCCATTTTTGAGAAAAAAATCAAAACTTTCTCCTTCTAAAGAGGAGTTTGTGGGAGGATTCTTTTGTTCTTTTTTTTTTTTTTTTTGTAAATCCTTGTGTCGCATCCTTGGAAGATACTAAACATAAATATCGAGTTTCGGTTTTGAGCTACGCTGTCTGCAGACACACACGCACGGTGGACATTTTCTAAAAATACTTTTTCGGACTCAGGGGTCCTCAAAAATATATTTCCGGTGAAATCTCAACATCGAAGTTTTGGGTGGAATACAATAGCTTCTCTAGCTACTATGTACATACGTGGTAGAGAAAGTAATAATTATCAACAATTATATTTAGTCAAATATATGCTAAACACATTTTGTAACTCGAAGGTCGATCAGAAAGTATTGACATCTAATCTCATAAAGCGTTCATGACATTATGTCGATGTTTAGATGTTATCAAGTACAATGAAGATAACATCAAGGGGAATATTGAGGAGAAAAAGTGTCAAAAAGGTTAACCTCTCCTGTTCCCACAAGCTGCCACTTTTGCATGGGCTAACCGCCGTTGCCTCAACTTCGCTCCACCACGCTAAAATGTTGGGCATCATTCCTCCCTTCCGTCCCCTGTTAATATCCTCCATTAGCCATCCTGCGACAAACCGACAAGCCATCCCCACATTGGCAAACCAAAACGCTATTCCATCATGGTATTACAGAAAGTTATACGCTTTGATATATTTGTATCATACCAAAATGATATGCACAAGGAACGCTTTTTAACGTACATTTTGCGAATTAAAACATTACATTTTAATAACTTTATTTAGAATTTAATCGGCTTATATCGTTTGACACCTTGGAACGGAATCTCATCAATTCTGGTTGATGGATATTTCCTCGCTATGCTCTATTTCTCATTTAGATCTCAGTAACCTTTGTTTAGCCAGTAGTTGACTTGCATTTTCAGTTACTTGCCTTTAATATTGAAATCTATAGTTTTAGTTAAGTAGCCCTGTTTTTCTAGCGAGGTTAGCCCAGTAAAGTATATTAGTGTATATATCAATTTAAAGATTGTATAAGAGACTGTTTCTTCGTCTCTATTGCACAACCTATATAGTGGTCCTTCTTTAAAGATTTCCATTACATGTAAATGTTTCCTTAATCTGCAATGTTTGTCAATAACCCTGTTATTAGGTTTATTTTGAATCTGTTAAGTTTAAGTGTGTCTTCAGTTAATAAGGAAGATGTTCTACTCATCAACTTGCATTCTTCTATTTGTATCTGATTTTTCATTGTCTAAAATTCCCTATTGTCCTGGCACTCAACAATGAGTAACCTTGTTGTGTTTTGTACAAGGTATTTCCAGAGTAACTTACAGGTAACTGATAACTTGTATTTGCTTTTAAGACTGCCTGACTATCATAGAAAACCCATATGTACCACCTTTGGAACCCCTTCTTAGATTCTTCTTGACACGGTTTCAATTACAAATACCTCCGCTTAGTGTTCTAGTTAGAAATACGAAGTGATGAAAATAGCATTTTGGCACAGTGTATATTATCGAACAGTTATTTTAAACTTATGAAATAAACTTCTCACAAACAATAAAAAATGCACGGATGTTTAATCACTTAGATACAGTACCGTTGAATTACATAATTATGACTTAAGCCAAAAGGTGGGCCCGATGTAACGCTTTGACTCGAATTCTAGAGTTTCCAGTTTCGATTCCCGCTGACCGTTTAGTGTGACCAATAGGTTTTTAAAAGTTTTCCTGGGTCGTTTGGTAAATACTGGAATAGTTTCTCTCACCTCCGAATATATGCCCCTCCACATATTTTCCTTAATCATTGCATTCATGTTTCATCACCTTCGGTCTGTTTCAGGGTTGGAAATGTCAGCAATAGTGTTTCGATGTTGCGTGACAGGGAAAAAAAGTTGTTCTCTGTGGGACGTTCTACGTTTTTTAGGTCTTCGCTTAGTTTCTGGAGTATAGGCATCGCCAGCTTGAGGGTTAGGCCCTCTAGTTGGAAGGGGGATCCCCGGTGTGCCTGTCCGACTGCCGGAGAGCCTAAATTGGCAACTAAGACTATTGTGCTAGCACTTCTAGATCCGGAACACGGTTTTTCACGTCGTCCCTCCCTGCCACCCTCCCGGGGCACAAGTACATTTGGGGCCAACTCCTTCTATTCCCATCTCTAAGCAAAATGCTCGATTAATGAGTATCTAATTTATTCAGCCTTAAAAATCTCGTGGCTCCAAAATGACATATGCACTTTTATGCGTATTTCAGAGAAAATTAAGAAACAAGCCTAAAAAACACGCACCATAAGTAAAAAGTACTGCAAAAAAAAAAAAAAAAAACAACGAAAAATTACAAAATATTCTTGTTCTTTCTAGACCATGCTAATCGAGATAAACATTGACAGAATCCACCTATTACTTACTTCCTTATAAGTAGAAGAGAACTAAAGGAATGCATTATGTTAAACGATTGTCAAATGTTTTAAAAGTTATCGTTAAGCGATTGTTATTGAAAAGTATAAATATTTTAAAATTGAAACAAATAACAATGAATAACTAGGAAACGGCCAATTCTAAAACAAAAATGTATATAAGATAAATTTTGCGCTTTAACGAGATTTAAATGTTTGTATAGTTCTCTTACTGTTTAACCGTTATGCAAAATTCTGCAAAAATCAACCAGAATAATCAATCAGAGCTCAGAGGTTATGCCCAGAAAATTCAAAGTATACATGTTATTTGTATTGTAAATAATTTTAATAGATGGTATTTTAATCAAAATTATTAGAACCATTTTTGACAATAGCATTTTCGAAAAATGTTCTATGCAAAGGGTACTTTAGGATGGGTGGATTTTCTTGAAAATCTTCGTGTTGCATTCTTGGAAGATAATAAATTTAAATACCAAATTTGGTTCTTAACGATCTTTTAGTTTTGAGCTGTGCTATTCTTGAAAATCTTTGTGTCGCATCCTTGGAAGATAATAAACTTAAATACCAAGTTTGATTCTTAACGGTCATTTAGTTTTTGAGCTGTGCTATTCATAGACGGATCTTTTTCTAAAAGTTTTGTTTGTTTCATTCTCATGATTTTCCCTAGTTATTCCAAAACTAACCTTTTATTCAAAATATTAATCTTTTAGCTACATAATGCTAATCAATATAAACATAAGCAGAACTAGTCATATTTCTTGTTTCCTTGTAAGTGGAAGGAAAATAAGGGAATACACAGGCTGAAACGAAAGTCAAGTCTTTAAGACTTTAAAAGCCGGTCGCTATGTGAAACAATTGAAATGCCATTCTCTGTTCTTGACAGGAGTAAACAAACGAGAACCGAGGATAAAAATATGTTACCGATATATATATATATATATATATATATATATATATATAATTATGTGTTTTATTGGATGTACATTTCTGTGACGTAGTTTTAATCTCTCTCTTATGGTTTGCCAGTTATACAAAAGTCATCCAAATAAAGACGACTGCAGAGGCTATTCCCAGAAATTTCATTTATCATATAAATATCTTAAACATAAAGTATTTTAATAAAAAATCTTGGAGCCCTTTATGAGAAAATAAACATTTTCGAAAAATGTTGCACATAAAGGGAAAGTTGGGGGGTGGGCGATTTTCTTGAAAATCTTCATGGAGGATACTCAATTAAATACAAAGTTTGGTATTTAACCGACTTTTCGTTTTTTAGGTATACTGTCCACACACACACACACACACACACACACACACACACACACACAAAATATACAGACACACAAACGGACCTGTTTCTAATCTTTTTTGGAATCAGGGCGTCTCAAAAGCAGGCCACCTGTGGCTCCTTCCCTTCACTTCTGCTGCCTTCTGGGGTCCACTGTAATGTCGCATGCGCGAGGTTAGTCCCTTAACTATACTTTTATATAGCACAACTTACTAAAATAGCTTAGATGTTATATTTCCATGACTTTCTCTCTCTATTATTAGATCAATGTCTTTAAAATACATTCTTCTAGTCTTTATGTAATTGCAGATCATTTACAGAAATGATTTTATTACATATAACTCTATTGGCACCACTTGGTGTAGTGGTTCATATGCTAGCCTCATATATCCAAGGTCATGGGTTCAAACCCGGCGAAGGACCTTGGAGTTTTTTCGGGCGTAAAAATCATCAGGATGACTTCCTTCGGAAGTAAACCTGTTGCTCCCGTGTCGAACATTAACGGCACATGACAGAATCTCAAGCTTGATAAAAATGCCTCTAAGCAAAATCAAACGATCTTTTACGCTCACTATAGAATGGTACGCTGAAAGTACCTTAACAAAACTCTATTTCCATTTCCGTACAAAATGGAACACAGATTTTTAGGGGTATAAGTGCAACTATTTGTATTGTGGTAGGGTGGACAGGCTCGTAGTAACGAATATTATATCGGAACTAGATTTGAATGTTTTCTGCAATGTCAGAAGGTTGTGTATTGAGATGTACAAACGAAGAAGCAAAACGGATAGTATCGTATGACAGAAGTTGTTCCTTTCGCGGGGCTTAATCTACTACCTGATTTTTGCATGATGTTTGTGAGATTAGTTTGCGAGAAAAGTGAAGGAAAACCACACGCCCAAGCTGACACATATTGAGATGGCATTTAGAAAAGTATCTGCATCAATACCCTAATACACTGTATAAAGTAATAAGCACACCTTGCTGTATAAAATAATATAGTAAACGATAGTTAAGTGTTTTAGCAAATGCATTGTTATCTAAAAGAAAGAAACAAAAAAGCGATTAGCTATAATTTGTTATTGGTTTGAACTTTCAAAAGCGTACTTATATTTTCAGCTTTGCTTGCGGTCTTGCTAGCCGTTATATAGCGAAACGCTATCTCAAACTATCACCTTAAGCTACGTATCCTTTCCATCCATAACGGACTGTGTATGAATGAATGTTTCTCACCAAGGCGCTCTATCCCAGTCGAGTGCATGTTTATCAATCTGGGCCACCCACGTCAGTAGCATCTAGGATAGTGCACGCGTTCAACTCAGTCTTGGACCAGAACTTAGCCATCAAGAGTAGTTTTTCTATCCACGCTTTTCCAAACTTTTTCCACAAATGTATCAACGCTTTGATAATAACCATCCATAAACGTTTGAAAGTGCTCATTGAAGTTCATGCTGATTTAAAGTATGAACATATACTCCTTCCTCTTCGTACAGCCGTTTAAGAAGGTCAGTCATTAAGCTAAAGAAATAGCATGTTAAATATTGAAAGGCAAGAAGAACGTGTGCTATCCACGGAGCTTTATAAACATACATATTAATAGCAATAACTTTAATTTACAGAAGTAAAAACAAAGTTATATGCTAATGAGCCAATTCAAATTTCTAAACCGATAGTCATTTAGCGAGAGTGTTTTATAAACTAACAAAGTATTAAAACTGAGTGGTTTATCATCATGAGAAGATATTAGTAATTTTATTTCAATGCGAATGCTCCATATATGTCACATTTGTTTAAGAAAATAAAAACATAGTAGGGCTGAATTATTTCAATTTTGTAGAAAACTATCTTGCATATGTATGATACAACATGTGCAGAACAATTATACAAACATTGAAAATGAATATATATGAAGTTACTAAATTGATAATCGATAAGGTAGTGGTGTATCTGCATATTATGACAGTGAGGTATGGAGATTAACAAAAAAACAGGCAAGCAAGAAAACAAACATCAAAATAATTTTTAAGATTAATGCAAATAAATGAAACATAAAGTGCTACTTTAAAAAGTGAGTTTTGAAGATCATGGTTATATATAAAACGGTGTACATTTTTAATGGGGATAAATGCCTAATTGTTGGTATAAAGGCACTTGCCAAATAAAATAGGTCAATGTGGGAGCTTGTTAAATACATCGTGTAGATAGAGACGTCTTCCATCAAATAGAAGTTAAAGGACAACTTCGCATCGTAACTACTTCAATACGTTACATCAGTAGGTACACATTATATAAGTTTACTTTCTCTAGCACGCATGTACTAGATACATAGTGAATAGAAAACATAATTATTTTATTCCACCCAAAAATTCTACACCGAAATTTCACCGGAAATGCAGTTTTGAGACTCTCTGAATTCAGAAAAAGTATTTTTAGAAACATTTCCTTATATGTGTTTCTATAGGCAGCATTGCTTAAAAACTAAAAGTCTTTTACATACTTAACTTGCTATTTAAATTCAGTATCTTCCAAGAATGGAACAGGAACGTATTCAAGAAAATCCCGTCAACTCCAACTACCCTTTACATGGAACATTATTTATAACATACATTTGTGTTTAAAATAGTTTCATGACAGATTAAATGTATATCTGGAATTTTCTGGGAATTGCCTCTTCATTCTGGATGACTTTGGTATACATTTTGCATTACTGGTAAACAAGTTACAGAAACGTATGGCACTTTAATAAAAATCGTTAGAGACATTTTTGAGAAAATCAAAATAAGAAAAAATGTATATACATAAAAAGGTATATCTCGTTAAAGCACACAATTTATGTCGTGTACATGTTTATAGAGTTAATCGATTTCGAGATATTCTGAGTATTTTGTTTCAGCTTTAAGCAATTAAACTTTTCTCAAACTCATGCAAGCAAACAAAACCGAATTTCAATTGTTTCACATAGATTTAACTATCGCTTTAGCCTGGTATATTCCTTTTTCCCTTCTAGTTACAAAGAAGCAAGTAATAAGACTAATTTTGATATTGTTTATCTTGCTTAGTATGCCGTTGATAAAGGAATACTCTTTTGTAAGAAAAGGTTTTGGTAGAATAGCTAGAGAAAGGCATGTGAATGGAACACATCAGAATTTTATATTGACAGCTTTATTCGCAAAACTAATTTACATATGCAATTGTAGAAAAAGATACACCCAAGTTTTTCTATCTCTCTATGCGTCATTTTATAATTTTTAATTGTTTCAAAAGCTTATCCAACAATTTTGACTGTCATATAATATGCTTGAGCCATTAATCTGCTTAATGCAGTTTTTGGATTATATGATAATAGCCTGTGAGGTTTATTCGTTTTTATGGTATTTGTAGTTTATGTAATCTTTATTAAGCGATAAAAAACAAAACATTGTAAAAAACTGCCATAGAGCTGGTAAAAATATAGGATTGTTTTCAAATAAACTTTTCGAAATCTATTATTATAGTTTCATCTTTTTTTCACATTTGCAATGTTTTAATAGTTCAACTTTCTCATGAATTATGCAACACGTATTAAAGCAGGTGTATGTATAATAGCCAAGCTCGTATCAGTCTACTCTGTGCCCTGGTTTACAAACTGCATGTTGCATTCATCTCTACCAACATTTGTAATGGTCAACAAAGACAGAAAATAATTTTGAATGGCAGGTTTGCATAATGATATAGCTGAACGTTACAGATCATTTATGACACAAGATAATGGCCAGTTTGTAGTGTAAATAAACTCTAACAAGATCTTTCATTGTCAGAACAAAAGTAGTAGTGATAAATATTGCTACAGCACGGTTCCTTTTGGAACGCAATTTGGAATACGCATAAATATAAATCGAGGGGCTACCCACTCTCTCCTACTCTTTTAATGTTTACACACACACACACACACACACACACATATATATATATATATATATATATATATATATATATATATATATATATTGAAACGGCTATACATTAATGGAAGGAAATTTTAAATTAAGATTTTAAAATAGTAGCTATAATGTTGGACAACATACTATTTTCTTATGATCAATAAATCGATTTGCATTTATTTACATATTGGCCGAGATACGTATTACACACGTGTTCTCTTAGTTATAGCAACAGCCGTTCTGTATAACCTTGTGGGCAAATGTCCTTTTGAGGAGCTATAGCAATTACTAACTTATCTGCTATTCCTTATTTAGAAGAAAATGAACTCCAAATGGCTGTTCATCCACTACTTGCCTCTCATATAGACGGCCCGGGTTCGATCCCAAGCGGCCGCATGAGAGATTTGTGGTGGACAAAGCGGCGCAGGGGGGCGTTTTCTCCGGGTTCCCCCGCGATTCCACCGGCGCTCCATCTTCGTGTGTCATCAGCTGCGGTGCCAGAGCAGTAAAAGCGGCCGTTAAACATTACCAACTACGCGAAGTTAAAACTACTTATAGTTTGTCCGTCTCAAGCCTTTGAGGACACTTGCCAGAGACACAGCAGCAATTTCATACTGGTCCTCAATGAAATATATGTATACTATTTAAGCTCTCATAATGCACATTTTTCGACTTATAAAACAACTTTTCCTAATTCAGAAGCTGTAGTAAAATTATAATTTAAGTTAGTAATTGCTAGCTTGTTGATATTTCAATAAATAAGAATATTTTCACATTATTTTCTTGTTTCCAAAAAAAAGTATAATAGAGTGAGAGAAAGAGAGAGATGGGCTTTTTGTGAGTATGCAACTGTTGGTAAAAGTTTTATGTTATGTTCCATATAAATTTCCTAAAAAATTACAAATACCTAATATTAAAATAAATGTACATAATCCAATTTCTAATTTTAGTTAAAAGAGCTTAATATTTCACTATCTATGTCAGATTAAATGTTTTAAAGTGACTACAAAATCAGAAGTGTCTCACTTTAATTGTTTAGGAGAAAAATGCACCCAAAAAAGAAAATATGTGAAACATTTTGCCAGTTCTATTGTTTGTTGAAAGATCAACAAGTTAGAGAGTATTAAACTAAGTTTTGATTTAAGATTTGCTTCTGAATTAGAAGTTGTTTTATAAGTAACAACATTTTCAATTTCCAGAAACCATAATATGTATTTCCTTGAGGTCTAGCACGGAAATTAATGTTCTGTCCTTGAAGGTAAACACCTAGTTAAGTCAAAAATGAAGTATTTACGAATACTGTTAATCAGGTAAATAACAAAATAAACACGGAACTAAGTGGCAGAATCACGTATTACGAATAGACGATAATAGCATAGATAAAGAAATGTTAAACTACAAAGCACAGGTTTTAAATATGTTGGCCGTCCTGGAACTGATCAGTCGGAGCAGCTCTTACACTAAAGATGAGTCGTGTAATTGTAAGGCTTTATTTTGTTTTTGTTTTTATTGGTTGAAGTTACAGAAACGGGGATTGCACAAAGAAAAAATTCACTTAGGTATTTTACTTTCCCATACTTATGGTAAATAGAGAAAAGTATATCCAAATATTCCATATCAAAATTTCAGTACAAATATATATTTGTAGAGGCCCCCTAAAGCCAAAAAGAGAATTTTTAGAAAAATGTCCGTATATATGTGCGCGTAAAACTTCAAAGTGGAAAGTCTGCTAAATACCAAATTTGGTATGTAAGTTACCGAGCCAGATGGTTCAGGCGTTTCCTCTGGGACTGGCATTCTAAGGTCGTGGGATCGATTCCGCCGGCCTCTTTGACCAGTGGGATTTCGGAGTTTCTTCCGGTTACTTGGCGAATGCTGGGGAGAATTCTTCATTCCCGCGAATTTCTGTCCCTCCATTTTATCTCCATTCCATCTGGTCTTTCTTTCAGGGATGTAAGTGGACTGGTGGCCAGTGATTGCGCTATGGAAACCTAGTTCTCGGTAGCAGGATGGCGCTAGGGGTAGTCAATCTAGTCAGGGGCTTTATTCAGACCTGAGGCGCGGCTCCTAGTGCTCACCGCGTCGAGAGGAACAACTTCTTAGGAACTGTTAGGGACTCTCCACGACTGCCCTCTTCTCTCCTCCCGGGGCCTCATGTACAAAAAGCCTAATTACTGGCTGAGCTGCAAAATTCCCTCCGATACCCTGCACTACAATAGATGAGTTCACTTGTCTTCCAGAGCTATGACGTGAAGGTTTAAAAAAAAAGCCCTCCGATACACTACAATAGATGAGTTCACTTGTCTTCCAGAGCTATGACGTGGAGGTTTAAAAAAAAGCCCTCCGATACACTACAATAGATGAGTTCACTTGTCTTCCAGAGCTATGACGTGGAGGTTTAAAAAAAATCCCTCCGATACACTACAATAGATGAGTTCACTTGTCTTCCAGAGCTATGACGTGGAGGTTTAAAAAAAAGCCCTCCGATACACTACAATAGATGAGTTCACTTGTCTTCCAGAGCTATGACGTGAAGGTTTAAAAAAAAGCCCTCCGATACACTACAATAGATGAGTTCACTTATCTTCCAGAGCTATGACGTGAAAGTTTAAAGAAATCCCTCCGATACACTACAATAGATGAGTTCACTCATCTTCCAGAGCTATGACGTGAAGGTTTAAAAAAAATCCCTCCGATACACTACAATATATGAGTTCACTTATCTTCCAGAGCTATAACGTGAAGTTTTAAAAAAAATCCCTCCGATACACTACAATAGATGAATTCACTTATCTTCCAGAGCTATGACGTGAAGGTTTAAAAAAAATCCCTCCGATTCACTACAATAGATGAGTTCACTTGTCTTCCAGAGCTATGACGTGAAGGTTTAAAAAAAATCCCTCCGATACACTACAATAGATGAATTCACTTATCTTCCAGAGCTATGACGTGAAGGTTTAAAAAAAAGCCCTCCGATACACTACAATAGATGAGTTCACTTATCTTCCAGAGCTATAACGTGAAGGTTTAAAAAAAATCCCTTCGATACACTACAATAGATGAGTTCACTTATCTTCCAGAGCTATGACGTGAAGGTTTAAAAAAAATCCTAATCAGCTATAGTTTACCTGGATATTTTTCTAAATGTATGCCTTTTTTTAAAGAAAAAGATCTTATTATTCTGTTTAAAATACTTCATATTTAGGATAGTTCCATTATAAATAAAAAGTACATCTTAAATGCTCTGGTAATGCTCAAGTGAAGTTCTCTTCATTCTGAAGGAAATAATTGTAATCTTTAAGACCGTAACATAAAAGCAAATAAACATGACATACTCTTAAAATACATAATTAACAACAAATAATACCATAAACATGACATACTCTTAAATACATAATTAACAACAAATAATACCATAAACATGACATACTCTTAAATACATAATCAACAACAAATAAAGAGTTTTGTAGGGTAAATCATTTCGGAAGTATTCGTTGTGAATTGTCCAAAATGTATACATTTTACTTTCTCTAGCTTGTATGTACATATAATGCACATAGTAGCTAGATAAGGTATTGTATTCTACCCCAAAATTCGATGTCGACATATTTTGAATAATCCCCTTAGTCCCATGTGTGTGTGTGTGTGTGTGTGTGTGTGTGGCTGTATAAACATAGCTCAAAGACGAAAAGACCATTAAGTACGAAAGTTTATATTTATGTTTACTATCCTCCAAGGATGTGACACGAAGATCTTCAAGAAAATCCAGCCATCCCAAACTACCCTTCACATGGAAAAATGTTTGAGAATGTCACTTTTTGCTCAAAAATTACCCTAACGATTTTTATTAAAATACCATATATTAAATATATTTACATCACAGACGAAATGTATATTTTGAATTTTCTGGGAATAGTCTCTGAAGACTTTTATTGTGGATGAGTTTTGCAGAATTGTGCGTAACGGTTAAACCGTAAGAGATAAACCAAAACTTAACTACACAAGATTTCGTTAATAATCCTTTATAAGGAAAGTTTATATATGAAAGTTATGCAAATAAAACGCATCAGAGGTTTCAGTAGGTAAATTCCTATTTGTTTCTTTTTTGCCATGGAGAGAGAAGGGAATTTCAAAACCAACACAGAGTGGCCGGTTTTTAAAAGATTTGCTATCGCTTAATTTTTCTGTATTCTCATTACAAGTAAATATATGTACATATGAAAATGTGTGCATATAATAAAATCATTTATGCAGATATTTTTCTCGATTAGCATAAAGATAGAAGAATAAGTATTTCCCAAAATATTTGTTGAAACACTGTAACTGTATTATTTAACAGAACCTCGTTTATTTTTATCTTATCGGGCGACTAAAGAACAGGTTAACGTCCTGCGCAAGTGCTTCTGTCTGTTTTTGTTTTGATTCAACTTTAACTACTGTCAGATATTAAACTGCAGATAAACTTTTTAATATAAACTTTTTCAGAAAACATTGACAGAGATGAGCTTTACCAGAAATGTAGATCAGGAGTCTGTAATAATATTATTACTCTGGACCGGCTACCACTTCAAACTCGAACCGTTTGTTCTCCAGAGTTCCCTATTGGCACACTGCGCATTGTTTCTCACTCGCGTTTGTTTTGTTTCTCTGTCAATCGATGAAAGCCATTAAAAACTTTTCCGAGTTACAAAAAACACATAGCATTCGAAGATGGAACTTCCCTCTTTCCCCCAATCTGTCTTTTTGTTCCTTTCTTCCCCCACTACCCTTCTATTTCAACGAGAACTTTTTGATTGGTAGTGAAAGTAATGAATTTAATCCTTGTCAGGGAAATGCATTTTATCTGCTTCTAATTTGCAGGTGCATTCAAAAACAGAGGTGTTCGTATTATTATGAAAAACTTTGTAAACATCAATAATTAGCTATATGCTCTAATGCTCTTCTATTTGTATTTTAATAAGCTCGTATTTTAAGTGATCAACTTAATTTATCATTCAACACAAACTCAGTTTAGTGATAAAAATCTTCAGAGCAACGTAATATCAGTTTTTATTTTTGTGCTACCAATTAAGGAGAGTAAATTGAATTGGATTAAGTTCAAAATTAGTAACGTTAAAATAATTAAGAAAGCAATACTTCCTCTGTGAATTCTTATATAAATTATGCTTTAAGCATCTAAATATGCAGTTAAGCTTGCATTGCCGGCGCAAAACTTCTGGAATCGTGACCCTGACCGCCAACCCAGCTACCGAGCCTAGCTTATCGGAATTTGCTATATGATACTTTGCTGCCTTAAAGTCACAGCGAGTACAGTCTGTATCGTAAGTGTTCCACATATGTTTGTATTCAAAGTGAGCAGTAAATATTTATTTTATTTTTTGAACCATGGATCCTACGTTTTCAACGTTAAGTGGCAAGACATTACTTAGTCACAACAGGGAAATAATTGCAAATCTCCTTCACTTCATGAAATAAGAGGGCAGAGATGAAGGAAGAAAATGCATGTTCTCCGAGTTTTCAAAAACCTGTAGAAAGTGAAAGAAAGGGTGGTCAAGGCACTGATATTTCACTGAGTTTCGTTGCCAGGGTTCTCAAAAGAAAGAAAAATAACACTTAATATATCACTTTTAAATTAAAAGATGTGAAGCAGCTGTTTCTCCAGCGAATTGCAGACATTGGCAGGCCTGATTTTTGCTTTACACGAAACCTTAATTTGTAGGACAACATGGACTTTTATTTTTATTCTAGGTTACCTAGAAGAAGTTGCTGAATGACAAATTACCTTCCAATGTTAATTATTATCACGGTATAGGTAAGTGTAAACTATTCTTGCCGTCTCGATTGCTCATAATGATCTCATCACAATGAACCATGCCAGTCCCACATTTGGCATGTGCAATTATTCCTGAATGCCTTAGAATGGTTTCACAAGTCGACGGAGCTATTTCAAGTTAAAACCGGCCAGTGGGGAAGCAGGGGTAGGGGCCGCTTCTGGTGCGTGTTAGAAACGCACCGACAATTGTTGCCATGGTGTTATTTGGTAGCTGAAGTTATGTTGCGTCTTACTTTCTCTACACGTAATATGTACATAGTGTATAGAGAAAGTTTTGCATTCGAACCCAAAAATTCGATACCGAGATTTCAACGGAAATGCATGCTTTGCATCTCCCTGAATCCAAAAAAAGCATTTTCAGAAAAAGGTCCGTGAGTGTGTCGTGTGTGTGTGTGTGTGTCTATGGACAGCATAGCTCAAAAACGAAAGGACCGTTGAATACCAAATTTGGTATTTAAGTTTGCTTCTTCCAAGGATGCGACTTCTTTCAAGAAAATTCCCCCACCCCCAACTACGATTTACATGGAACTTTTTCCGAAAATTTTGATTTTCTTAAAAATGGCTCGAAAGATTTTGATTAAAATATCGTATATTAAAGATATTTACCTATCAAATAAAATGTTTATCTTGACTTTTCTGGGAATAGCCTCTGAGACTACTTTATCCTGGATCAATTTTAGGGAATTTTGCTTAACTGCTAAACCGTAAACAATGGACAAAAACTTACCACACAAGAATGTACAGCACGTTAAAACACACAATTTATGTAATACAAATTTTTTTTGTGGAGTTGATCATTTTTTTTTTAGATATTCATTGTTTTTGGTTTCAGCTTTGAAAAACTTTCACTTTTTTCATACAGGAATTTGTCAACTCCTGTCCATACAAACAAAGAAACTTCAGTCACATAGCAACCAGCTTTGAACTATCGCTTTAACCTATGGTACTGCCTTATTTCGGTTCTACTTACAAGGAAGCAAGTAATATGACTATTTCTGCTAATTTTTTCTCGATTAGCATGAAGTAAATAGAAGCATAAACTTTTTAACAATAATTTGTTAGAGATATTTAGACAAAGTCATGTGAATGAACACATCAGATTTTTTTAACACAATGTTTTTTACATGCAGTGTTAGATTCTAAAATACTCTGCTTTCAATTTATATTTTATCTAAGATGTTAAAATATTGTTCTGTGTAGTTTACTACCAATGTTCTCCAATGTATACACAAAATATCACCAAATAAAGTTATTCCAGAAACCGACAAGGGTTTAAAAATACTAGGGTTTAAAATTAATTTTCCAATTTGAAGCTGATATTGCAGGTTTTATGGGAAATAAAATTGATTTAGAAGGTTTTCACACAAACACTAAGAAATAATTATAACGTAAATATTAACAAATCGAAAACAAAAGTTTTAACTTGTAAGAAAGAAGAAAACAATAACGGGAAATTATTACCAGTAGATTGGCATTTGTGAGTATAAAAATATTAAAGTATTATTTATAGAGGTAGTATTTTCCATTTTTTTTAAGATTTCTAATTTTCGGCAAAATTCTTTTCCATGGGAAGGGAGACCCTTGTTGAATTTTACTCAATACACCCCCTCCAACCAAACCAATACATCCCCTCCAAATAAACCAATACTCCCCACCAACCAAACCAATACACCCCCTCCAACCAAACCAATACACCCCCTCCAACTAAACCAATACTCCCCACCAACCAAACCAATACACCGCCTCCAACTAAACCAATAATCCTCTCCAACCAAACCAATACACCCCCTCCAACTAAACCAATACTCCCCACCAACCAAACCAATACTCCCCACCAACCAAAACCAATACACCCCCTCCAACCAAACCAATACTCCCCACCAACCAAACAAATACACACCCTCCAACTAAACCAATACACCTCCTCCAACCAAACCAATACACCCCCTCCAACCGAACGTATACACCCCCTCCAACTAAACCAATACTCCCCCTCCAACTAAACCTATACACCCCATCCAACTTAACCAATACACCCCCTCCAACCAAACCAATACACCCCCTCCAACTAAACCAATACTCCCCACCAACCAAACCAATACATCCCCTCCAACCAAACCAATACACCCCCTCCAACCAAACCAATACATCCCCTCCAACTAAACCAATACTTCCCACCAACCAAACCAATAAACCCCCTCCAACTAAACCAATACACCCCCTCCAACCAAACCAATACATCCCCTCCAACTAAACCAATACTCCCCACCAACCAAACCTCTACACCCCCTCCAACAAAACCAATACACCCCCTCCAACTAAACCAATACACCCCCTCCAACTAAACCAATACACCCCCACCAACCAAACCAATACACCCCCTCCAACTAAACCAATACACCCCCTCCAACTAAACCAATTCCACCCCTCCAACTAAACCAATACACCCCCACCAAACAAACCAATACACCCCCTCCAACTAAACCAATACACCCCCTTAAACTAAACCAATTCCACCCCTCCAACTAAACCAATACACCCCCACCAACCAAACCAATACACCCCCTCCAACTAAACCAATACTGCCCACCAACCAAACCAATACACCCCCTCCAACTAAACCAATATACCCCCTCCAACTAAACCAATACACCCCCTCCAACTAAACCAATACTCCCCACCAACCAAACCAATACACCTCCTCCACGTAAACCAATACACCCCCTCCAACTAAACCACTACACCCCCTCCAACTAAACCAATACTCCCCACCAACCAAACCAATACATCCCCTCCAACTAAACCAATACTCCCCACCAACCAAACCAATACATCCCCTCCAACTAGACCAATACTGCCCCTCCAACCAAACCAATACATCCCCTCCAACTAAACCAATACTCCCCACCAACCAAGCCAATACATCCCCTCCAACTAAACCAATACTCCCCACCAACCAAACCAATACATCCCCACCAACTAAACCAATACACCTCCTCCAACCAAACCAATACATCCCCTCCAAATAAACCAATACTCCCCACCAACCAAACCAATACACCCCCTCCAACTAAACCAATACACCCCCCTCCAACTAAACCAATACACCCCGCTCCAACCAAACCAATACATCCCCTCCAACTAAACCAATACTCCCCACCAACCAAACCAATACGCCCCCTCCAACTAAACCAATACACCCCCCTCCAACTAAACCAATACACCCCGCTCCAACCAAACCAATACATCCCCTCCAACTAAACCAATACTCCCCACCAACCAAACCAATACGCCCCCTCCAACTAAACCAATACACCCCCTCCAACTAAACCAATACACCCCCTCCAACGAAACCAATACACCCCTTCCAACCAAACCAATACACCCCCTCCAACTAAACCAATACTCCCCACCAACCAAACCAATACACCCCCTCCAACTAAACCAATACACCCCCTCCAACTAAACCAATACACCCCCTCCAACTAAACCAATACACCCCCTCCAACCAATCCAATACACCCCCTCCAACTAAACCAATACTCCCCACCAACTAAACCAATACACCCCCTCCAACTAAACCAATACACCCCCTCCAACTAAACCAATACTCCCCACCAACTAAACCAATACATCCCCTCCAACTAAACCAATACTCCCCACCAACTAAACCAATACACCCCCTCCAACTAAACCAATACACCCCCTCCAACCAAACCAATACATCCCCTCCAACTAAACCAATACACCCCCTCCAACTAAACCAATACTCCCCACCAACTAAACCAATACACCCCCTCCAACCAAACCAATACATCCCCTCCAACTAAACCAATTCCACCCCTCCAACTAAACCAATATACCCCCTCCAACTAAACCAATACACCCCCTCCAACTAAACCAATACACCCCCTCCCACTAAACCAATACACCCCCTCCAACTAAACCAATACACCCCCTCCAACCAAACCAATACACCCCCTCCAACCAAACCTATACACCCCCTCCAACTAAACCAATACTCCCCCTCCAACTAAACCTATACACCCCCTCCAACTAAACCAATACTCCCCCTCCAACTAAACCAATATTCCCCACCAACTAAACCAATACATCCCCTCCAACTAAACCAATACACCCCCTCCAACTAAACCAATACACCCCCTCCAACTAAACCAATACACCCCCTCCAACTAAACCAATACACCCCCTCCAACCAAATCAATACAACCCCTCTAACCAAACCAATACACCCCCTCCAACCAAACCAATGCACCCCCTCCAACTAAACCAATACACCCCCTCCAACCAATCCAATACACCCCCTCCAACTAAATCATACACCCCCTCCAACCAAACCAATACACCCCCTCCAATTAGACCAATATCCCCTCCAACTAAACCAATACTCCCCCTCCAGCCAAACCAATACACCCCCTCCAACTAAACCAATTCCACCCCTCCAACTAAACCAATACACCCCCTCCAACTAAACCAATACACCCCCTCCAACTAAACCAATACACCCCCTCCAACTAAACCAATACACCCCCTCCATCTAAACCAATACACCCCCTCCAACCAAACCAATACACCCCCTCCAACCAAACCTATTCACCCCCTCCAACTAAACCAATACTCCCCCTCCAACTATACCTATACACCCCCTCCAACTAAACCAATACTCCCCCTCCAACTAAACCAATACTCCCCACCAACTAAACCAATACATCCCCTCCAACTAAACCAATACACCCCCTCCAACTAAACCAATACACCCCCTCCAACCAAACCAATACACCCCCTCCAATCAAACCAATACACCCCCTCCAACTAAACCAATACTCCCCCTCCAACCAAACCAACACACCCCCTCCAACCAAACCAATACACCCCCTCCAACTAAACCAATACACCCCCTTAAATTAAACCAATACACTCCCTCCAACTAAATCAATACTCCCCACCAGCCAAACCAATACACCCTCTCCAACTAAACCAATACACCCCCTCCAAATAAACCAATACTCCCCACCAACCAAACCAATACACCCCCTCCAACTAAACCATTACTCCCCACCAACCAAACCAATACACTCCCTCCAACTAAACCAATACTCCCCTTCCAACCAAACCAATACATCCCCACCAACTAAACCAATACTCCCCACCAACCAAACCAATACACCCCCTCCAAATAAACCAATACTCCCCCTCCAACCAAACCAATAGACCCCCTCCAACTAAACCAATACTCCCCACCAACCAAACCAATACACCCCTTTCAACTAAACCAATACACCCCCTCCAACTAAACCAATACTCCCCCTCCAACCAAACCAATACATCCCCACAAACCAAACCACTACACCCCCTCTAACCAAACCAATACACCCCCTCCAACTAAACCAATACTCCCCACCAACCAAACCAATACACCCCCTCCAACTAAATCAATACACCCCCTCCAACCAAACCAATACACCCCCTCCAACTAAACCAATACACCCCCTCCAACCAATCCAATACAGCCCCTCCAACTAAACCAATACACCCCCTCCAACTAAACCAATACTCCCCACCAACTAAACCAATGCACCCCCTCCAACCAAACCAATACTCCCCATTAACCAAACCAATACATCCCCTCCAACTAAACCAATACACCCCCTCCAACTAAACCAATACTCCCCACCAACCAAACCAATACATCCCCTCCAACCAAACCAATACACCCCCTCCAACCAAACCAATACACCCCCTCCAACGAAACCAATACACCCCCTCCAACCAAACCAATACACCCCCTCCAACCAAACCAATACACCCCCTCCAATTAGACCAATATCCCCACCAACTAAACCAATACACCCCCTTCAACCAAACCAATACTCCCCACCAACCAAACCAATACATCCCCTCCAACTAAACCAATACACCCCCTCCAACTAAACCAATACACTCCCTCCAACTAAACCAATACACCCCCTCCAACTAAACCAATACACCCCCTCCAACCAAACCAATACACCCCCTCTAACCAAACCTATACACCCCCTCCAACTAAACCAATACTCCCCCTCCAACCAATCCAATACAGCCCCTCCAACTAAACCAATACACCCCCTCCAACTAAACCAATACTCCCCACCAACTAAACCAATGCACCCCCTCCAACCAAACCAATACTCCCCATTAACCAAACCAATACATCCCCTCCAACTAAACCAATACACCCCCTCCAACTAAACCAATACTCCCCACCAACCAAACCAATACATCCCCTCCAACCAAACCAATACACCCCCTCCAACCAAACCAATACACCCCCTCCAACGAAACCAATACACCCCCTCCAACCAAACCAATACACCCCCTCCAACCAAACCAATACACCCCCTCCAACTAGACCAATATCCCCACCAACTAAACCAATACACCCCCTTCAACCAAACCAATACTCCCCACCAACCAAACCAATACATCCCCTCCAACTAAACCAATACACCCCCTCCAACTAAACCAATACACTCCCTCCAACTAAACCAATACACCCCCTCCAACTAAACCAATACACCCCCTCCAACCAAACCAATACACCCCCTCTAACCAAACCTATACACCCCCTCCAACTAATCCAATACTCCCCCTCCAACTAAACCTATTCACCCCCTCCAGCTAAACCAATATTCCCCCTCCAACTAAACCAATACTCCCCCTCCAACTAAACCAATACTCCCCACCAACTAAGAATTTAATACAAACCTAACAAAATTAATTATTTATATTCAATATTAGTGAAATAATTAGAAAGAATTTGTTGTAAACATATGTTTACTGAGGATAATGTGGGACGTTAACTAATTGACTATCATTATGTTATTATCAATAGTGTAATGTATATATTTGTATAATAGAAATCAAGACACGGTTGCTGGGCTATAAAGATGCGCATTTGTTGTGAAAACCAGAAACTCAAAGTAAGTAAGGACTGGAATTTATGGCTCAGCCATTGTATTGGGTTATGCGCAACAAAGTTTCTACAAGGCCAGGGACATTCCCTAAACTTAATATACAGGTTATTTTCTAGTAATTTCCACGTCACGTGTGATGGCAACCAATAAGTAACAAATGCAAGAGCACAGGACACTATAACGACAGTGTTGACTCGGAAATATAGTCAGTAACAGAACAGGACATTAACTCTGAGTTCATGTCAGCTTTAGGTATTCAAGAGGATGGAAATATATTCAATAACATAACAGGATATTAACTCTGAGTTCATGTCAGCTTTAGGTATTCAAGAGAATGGAAATATAGTCAGTAACATAACAGGACATTAACTGTGAGTTCATGTCAGCTTTAGGTATTCAAGAGGATGGAAATATAGTCAGTAACATAAGAGGACATTAACTCTGAGTTCATGTCAGCTTTAGGTATTCAAGAGGATGGAAATATAGGCAGTAACAGAACAGGACATTAACTGTGAGTTCATGTCAGCTTTAGGTATTCAAGAGGATGGAAATATAGTCAGTAACAGAACAGGACATTAACTGTGAGTTCATGTCAGCTTATGTAATCAAGAGGATGGAAATATAGGCAGTAACAGAACAGGACATTAACTGTGAGTTCATGTCAGCTTATGTAATCAAGAGGATGGAAATATAGGCAGTAACAGAACAGGACATTAACTCTGAGTTCATGTCAGCTTTAGGTATTCAAGAGGATGGAAATATAGTCAGTAACATAACAGGCATTAACTCTGAGTTCATGTCTGCTTTAGGTATTCAAGAGGATGGAAATATAATCAGTAACAGAACAGGACATTAACTCTGAGTTCATGTCAGCTTTAGGTATTCAAGAGGATGGAAATATAGGCAGTAACAGAACAGGACATTAACTCTGAGTTCATGTCTGCTTTAGGTATTCAAGAGGATGGAAATATAGTCAGTAACAGAACAGGACATTAACTCTGAGTTCATGTCAGCTTTAGGTATTCAAGAGGATGGAAATATAGTCAGTAACAGAACAGGACATTAACTCTGAGTTCATGTCAGCTTTAGGTATTCAAGAGAATGGCATCTGCTTTGCAGCACTCTCTGCAATGTACTTTTATGTGTTAAGTACAAGCTGATTTGAGTTCTGGAAAAGCGCCATTTTAAGTGATATGTATACTTTTGTAAATTTTTGTTTGTAAAATCAGTGTTGATATTTTATAATCGGCTATTATAATCATAAAATACCTGAGGTATATTATTTGGAAAAGCACACAGAGTTATTTTATTTATATTAATATCACATTGATTATAGGACGATAGCAGTTGAGGCGAGAACCAGCTACTCAAGGGCAACATCAGCAGCGAGAGGGCTGGGGTACGTGATAAACACTCAGTCGTACGTCACAAAGATGAATTTTACTGCAACAGCAGAGGTAATTAGAATCTACCACTTCAAATTAGAATCTACCACTTCAAATGTTATATGGATGTGAATCTTGGTCAATAGTAAAATCAAGGAGAAGAAGAATAAAGCATTTGAAATATGGTGCTACTGGAAAATGCTGAAAATTAGTTGTAATTATAAAATTACCAGTGAAGAAATATGAGAGAGCAAAAGTGAAAGGAGAAGTTTGGAACCGAATATGAAAAATAAGAATAAAATTCATAGACACTTTATTAAGACACAAACATTTTGAAAATTGTAGTTGAAGGTACAATTGAAACCAAGAATAACAAAGGAAGAGCATCACCTTAATACATTGAACAAATTATGAACGGCATGAACGTGTAGAGCGCACGAAGAATTCAACACGAGGCCAGAAAGAAAATCAGAATGCAGAATCACGGCAAACCAATCCAAAGATTGTAAGACGATATTGTTAATAGGCAATTAGCCAACGTGGTTGGACTTTTCAAAGTTCCACTGAGATTTTTAAATTTCAAATCTAGTTTAACAACGCAAGTTTTATTGAATATTTCTGCTCAAACATCAGTTTCCATTCACAACTATCTTTCTGAACCACAGAATACAGGATGCATCTTGAGATTTGGAAAATCCACGGTATGTAAGAAATCTTATTGTAATTTATACTGGTATACACAATAACAGTGATATTTATGCCATGTATCAAAGTTCTAATTTCCATGGTTATTTAAATAATTATTATTTACTGTTGTAACAAAGTCAGCACAAGATGCATTTTTAAAAATATTCACATACAAATATCCACTTTTATAGCAAATAAGTTTACAAATAAATCTGTCGTATTATATTTCTTATGTTGTCTCTAATTAGTGACGAAAAATTTGTTAATTTTTTTACTGTTGAAAACTCTTTATTTTTCAAAATTTAATAATTTATTTATCAAAACTGGAGCATTGTTTCGAAAAAATAATCTGACCAATTTGTATTATGACTCTTAAGAAGCTCTATAACATTTTTGAAACAAACTATTGAAAAATTGCATCGTATGAAACACTTTAAATATAGAATATTATTGGGAAACACTTCGCGAGAAATTAAGATTTAAATTTAGGTGTGCTTATTAATAAGCATGCACCTACCCATTTTAGCTTCAGTTAATTGGTGTTTAAAGTGCGCCAAGTTGGAAAAATGACATATTTTCTTAAAGTTCGTATTATTTTATTATTTAAACAAAATCATTTTTTTAATTTTTCACAATTTTTGATACATTTCACAGATTATTATCTTAAGAACAGTGTTAGTGTTTAACGTCCGCTTTTACCACTATGGCACCGCAGGCGATGACACATGGAATGAGAATGGAGCACCGGTGACATGGGGGAAGTCGCAGTAACCGGAGATAAGCCGTCTCTGCTCCGCTTTTCCACGACAAATTCCGGGATTGAACCCGGGCCGCTTTGGTGAGAGGTGAGTGGTTTAATCACTCGGCCACGAACAGTGTTCAGACACGTCTCAAGTTTAATATTAAAAGTTTCTGAATTGTATTTCTGGACAGAGTATGATGAACATATTTTTATATGCGTTCCTATTAATGTTTTTATTTACAATTACTGACTCCAAGGGCAGCTTGTCATGACTACACGCAATATCATAGCATTGGTTTAACAAAGTATATACCTACAACACGGGCAACAAACTGCTTATTTTCACTTACTCTAGCACGTATGTTATCAACGTACATAGAAGATAGAGAAGCTATATTCCACCCAAAAATTCGTTCCTGAGATTTCGCCGAAAATATTTGTTTTGACACCCCTGAATAAAAAAGGATTGTGTATCTGTGGGCAGCATAGATCATAAAAGAAAAGAAAAAATCACCAAAATTGGTATTCAGGTTCATATCTTCTAAGGATGCGAAACAAAGTTTTCAAGAAAATTTTCTATCCCTAATATCCTTTATATAGAACATTTTTCAAAAATTTGATTTTCTGAAATTATCTTGATTAATATACTATACGTTTAAGATATTTTCATGACAAACAAAATGTATTTATAGTTGCATTTTCTTGGAATAGCCTCTGAAGGCCTGCTCATTCGTGATGACTTCTGTGGGTAAATCATAAGAGATAGACAAAAACTTACTACCCCAAAAGTATAGATCTTGTAGAAAAAGAATTTATGTAATATACAGTTTGTGTAGAGTTAACCGTTTCCAAGATATTCCTTGTTATTTATTTTAATTTCAAACTACTTGTAGTTTCTCAAATAGGAAGCCATCTTTCATTTCATACCTCTTTCTACTCCTGGCCAGCAAAAGTTTATTTTACATAAGCAAAGGTTTTAAAAAGCTAGCTTAGTGTATTCCCATATTTCTCTTCTTCTTAGAAGGAAGCAAGTAATAAGACATTTCTGATAGTGTTTATCTGATTAGCAGGTTATAAATAAATAAATTAACATTATAAATATAGTTTCTCAAATAGTTTCTTTGTTTCATACCTCTTTTTACTGCAGGCCACGCAAAAAAGAACCGAATTTCAATTGTTTTACATAGGTATAGATTTTAAAAAACTAGCCTAGTGTATACTCATATTTCTCTTCTTCTTACAAAGAAGTAAGTAATAAGAAAAATTCTAATAGTGTTTATCTGATTAGCAGGATTTAAGTAAATTAATAACGTTTTGTAAGAATAGAGAAATCCAAGCCAATGAAGTACAGCAGATTTTTCTAAAAATATTGCAATTTTTAGATTAGCTTACAGCTATTGATAACATTCTAACAGTGAAATTATGGTTTACAAACTCATATTTACAAAATATGAGTGCCTATAAATGGTTCCTTAAAAGTTCTACTGAATATTTTATTACGCTAGTTATGATTTGTTCTGGAATGCAAAATACTGAATAGCCAGCAACAGTAATAGAAATTCTGTATTTTGTGTGCTTTGTGCTGTGGCATTTTATATGAAGGGGCTCATCTTTGTGTTTTACGACAAAGATGTCACAGCTATTTTATTATTTTTTTTTATTTTCTTGTTTTTTTGTTTTTTGTTTTTAATGACTTATTGATCGATCATCGCATGTGCTCTCTACAGAGATTATTTACATGCATGGTACTGAATAACATTGAAATGAGGTAAGCCCTATTGGGCCCCTCATAGGTAGGTATTTTTGTTTTTATTTTAGAGAAGATCTTGTGAGAGCTGGTCCAGTGGTAGACGACTCTTGATGCGAGTTGGGTAGCTACATTTTCTGCCAAGAGAATAGTGAATGGCTCCTGAGACGTTTTTTAGCTTGCTGTAGAACTGTTCGGCTGTTGAATGATGCTGATTCCAGTTTCTCTATGTAGTTGACTATTTCTGGTGCATTCGTTGAGATTCGCAAATGTTGTTTTGAAATGTCTGGATACGTTTTATTTCGGAAGGACTGATTCCTCCCCAAACTGGACAGGCAACTACTGGGAATGCACGTTGTGACAGAAAGGAAGAAATTATTTTATAGAGGTAGTCTGGGATGCTGTTGATGAACAATTTGTATAGAAGACCCTGATACCAAACCCTGTCGAGAGCCTGAGTGAAGTCGAGGAATTATTACTTTAACTAGCTCAAACATAAAAATATGAATAATTACAAGAATCTTGTTCTTATTAATTTTAATAACTGGACTTTACCATGAATGAAATCAAGGATCCTTAGAATGAGCCTCTTAATAATAAAAATAAGGGTTGTAGTTAAATATAACATTTGATTTGCATTAAAGCTGCAGCTGTGTGTTCTTTCTTCTCGAAGCCTTGTGCCACTTGCTCTGTAATCCGGAGGATTTGATGGGTGCTTGAATGTTTGCGACGAAAACCGAACAGAAAGGGAGGTAATACTGATGCTTCATTGAGAAGTTTTGGTAAACGCTTCAGTATAATTTTTTCATAGACCTTGGACAGAGTTGGTAGCAGACTTATAGGGCGATAATTGTTTGGATCTCAAGGGTTTTTTTCCAGGATTATGAATAACAATAATTACTGCATGTTTCCAGATTCTGGGAAAGTAACCCATACGTCTAAAACTATAGAAAAGTGTGGCTAGAATAGCTAGTGCTTTGCGAGTCAGATGTTTTAATACAACATTTGGAATTGGGTCATGACCAGCCATTCCTTGTTGGTAGTTTCTGGATTATGAAGATTTCTTTTGGTGAGGTGAAGACAATGGGGAGTGGAACAGTGATATAAGAATCAGGAAAATATTCAATTTCATGGATTTGGAACAGTGATATAAGAATCAGGAAAATATTCAATTTCTTCTGGATTTGGGCTGAAGATACTTTGTAGAGTATTTGCAAATAGTTCCGTCTTCTCAAAGTCGGCTATGTAGTGTTTTTCATCTTATATTGAGGGTGGAATAAGCGTCGGTTCTTTTAATATTCTTTTGGTTTCCTTCCACAAGGATGAATATTCGGTGAAATGCTGGAGAGGTGCCGTTGATAAGAAGAATACCGATATTCATCCATTTCTTTTTTTATTTTTACTTTTCTTGTGAGTTGGTTCGAACGATGAAGTTGCCAGGTTTCTCTGTACTTCTGCCAAATCCGGCGCATTTTGTGTTTTTCTTTCAAGAGAGATCTGATGCTAGAGGGCAAAGTCTCATGATAGGGTTTTCTTTGTTGCTGAGGTCTGGCAGGAGATGTGGATTTGACTATAGCTGAAGTTAGGCTTTTGTGTACACAAGAATGGCTGCTTCCGCATCACTGCAGATTGCACGCAGGTTTTAGCTTGTTACGTGTTGGAAGGTTTCCCAGTTTATGAAACCTCTGCTGAGTCTCCTAGTGGACTGTGGACGTAAAATCAGATTGTCATCAAACGATACCATGACTGGGGAGTGGTCGGAGTCCAGTTCAGGTAGAACCGCCATGGTGAGAATGCCTGATAAAGTTTTGTAAAGTGCTATGTCTAATACGTTAGGTGCTACATTTTGCCTAAAGAAAGTAGGACCACGTGGAGCTGCATTGCATTTGGATTTGTCACACGGCACCCCCATGTTTCGTGACTACTATTTAGATCCCCCACGAGAAGTGTCGCCCCTGTGTCAGAGAATAAAGTATTAATATCCTGATCATTAAAACAGAGTCCTGGTCGCGTGTGTGCTGAAATTATTGTCGTTTTAGAGGAGTTTAGAGCTATCTTGACACATAGCAAAGGTGCTCCTTCTGAAGTTTACAAAAACTATATCATGCTTTATGAAGTAACAGAAGAAGAGCGCTGTCAAAGTTAATTAACGAAACTTCTCTGGAATGATGTATCTTTTTCTCTGAATGCGCTTTTCGTTTAGAGTACTACCATAAACAAAGCCTCAACTTGTCCCAACGTTGACAACTGCCATCACCTGCCTTATGATATTTTGTAATATCAAATCCGCACTGTTAATTTCACACTGCTCCCAGTCGCTATATCTTAAAACAGAAATATTGAATAGAAAACACCTTATGTGTTTCATTCACATGACTTTCTTCACATCTCTGTAACGAGTTATTGTTAAAAAGTTTATTCTGCTATCTACTTCATGCTAATCGAGATAAACATTAGCAGAAATGATCTTATTAGTTGCTTCCTTGTAAGTGCAAGGGAAATAAGGGAATACACTAGGCTAAAGCGACAGTTAAATCTTTTAAAATCTGATTGTTATGTGGCTGAAATACGCTTCATTACATTACCAGGGTTAACAAATGTCCGCAACAGAAAAGTTTAAAGATTTTAAAACTCAGACCAATAACAAAGAATATCTTAGAAATCGTCAACTCCACGAAGAAAATGTATGTGCCATAACTTGTGTTTTAACGAGATCTGCGTTTTTGTGTAATAAGCTTTTGTCTATCTCTTACGGTTTACCAGTTATGCAAGTTTCAGGAAAATTCACCCAGAATAAAGAGATCTTCAGAGGCAATTCTCAGAAAAATCCAAGCTATAAATTTTATTTGTTATCTAAATGTATTTAGTACACTATTTTAATCAATATTGTTATAGCTATTTTAAAGGATATTTTCGATTTTTTCAAAGTAAAGGATAGTTTGGGGTGGAAGAATATTTTTTAAAATATTCATGTTACTTCCTTGTAAGATACTAAACTTAAATTTCAAATTTGGTGTTTTACAAACTTTTCGTTTTAGAATTCACGACAAACGCACACGCGGAACTTTTTCTAATTTTTTTTTTATCAAGAGGATCATAAAACGTGTATTTTCGGTGAAATCTCAGTATCGACTTTTTGGGTGGAGTGCAATACTTTCGCTACCTACGCACCATGTACTAAATATGTAGAGAAAGTAAAAATGCTCACGTGTTCAGATATTAGGTAAACGAGTACCCCAACTGAATTGATTCTCAGCCTGATTACTAGGAACTTGCATTAGATTTGCTGGTAACAATCAAAGCACAGCCTCAGATCTTATTTGTGACAAGGGAATACGCGACGCGGCACAATTTTTGGTCATAGATTCATGTCACTCTGTGTATCTCATATAAAATGGTTCGTGTAAATACTCGGCAAAAGTCTGACGGTCGAAAATGAAATCATCCTTGCAACATGTGAAAGATAAAAACTGCAGCTCCCATTTTCCGAAAGTGGCAGCACTGACTCAGCTGCCTCGCATAAACAGGTCCATACACCCAAGTATAATGAGAACATAAGAACTGTCGCCTGCGTCTCTTAGAATTCGTGCAGCAGAAACTCTTGCGTCGCGTGATATAAATGCTTCCGTTTAACTGCATGTACTTCTAGATCTTGTCACACTTGGTGCTCGGCATAAAATCGACTGCCTAAAAGAGATAACTTAGGATTTTCAATAAATAATAATAATAATAAAAATAAAATAAGCACAAATAAAATTGATTGTGTTAACTAATTACCTCTTTGTCTTTTCCAAAGTTTCAGCTCATTGTATTTCAAAGCTCAAGTCCGTAAGTATGTATGTACTTCATATCACTTATTATTTGCTCAATAATTGTTACATCAAATATTAAAACTATGTTCAGGCACCAGCTCTTTTTGAGTAAACCAATGCTTAATTAATTCAGCACAAACGAGTTACAAAAGTTTGAGATTACTAAAATGAAAGCCACCCAAATGACCGTAGTTGTGTTTGCTGCAACCCAATACTGCGTGGTTGTACTTGCGAGGTCAAGTCACAATGCTAACACAGCGTTTATATCGAGGACATTCCTTAATGGTGATAGGATTGTAACATGTAAATTTCTTGAATATTTTGCATACTTTACAGGTCTTCATCGTCATTCTGTGGAAGATTTAATTACTAACTTCCTAGTTTAATATTATTTTATATTTTTAATTTCATAACAATCGTACCATAATATTTATTTAAATACCTCAAATTAATTATTTGTGATATCAAAAATATATTAAGTACTTAAAAACCAATAATGCTGTATGACCGCGGATGCTAACACAGCCTTCCCAAAAACAGAATGATGATCCGAAAAGTGGTTGGTGTAAACGTTTAACAGACTAAATTGCACAAAATTTCGGTTGTAATATTAAGATGCCCAAATAAATAAATGCAAAAATTAGCAGAGGAAACAGTTGTTACTGTGCAGGCAGAACATAGAGCTGTTAGTAAGGAAATGAAACTGCATCCTTATAAATGTACGATGAACTAAAGGAAATCACTCCAGAAACCCTACACAAAATGGCCGAAATATAGGGAAAATAGTCCAACTTTACCTATAGGAATGAAGATAGCATTTCCCTCATATTCTGTGACAGTGGCAAGTTAGTATTCTCAGTTTCAGTTCACCTTCATTTCCAATAATAACTAGCGCGATCCGTTACCAACCGAACTGTGACATGTGAGCGAGCTAGCGCATTCACCTTAGTGACACATTCTGTTGTTATGAGCACTAACAATGTTGTATCAATATTTTTTGCAGCAGTTCCTGCTCTCAGTAATACTATGCCAGGAATTTAAAATGGTATATTATCAGGGGGAAGTAAGATTGCAGGTTAATCATTTTAAGTTTAACATCATGGATTGTATAGAAATACTTAATTTCAAAAATGTGCCTCCGCGACGAATACATTGCTGTTCTAAATTTCCATTTTTTTAAACGTGAATATAATCGCTACATTGTGTCTCAGCAGTTAATAACAGAAATACCTGAGTGTCGCCTTCATTCCAAAAATCAGGTCATTTTCATCCAAGTAACTATCTCTGAAACAAATTATAGCTAAAAACTTATTATTATAAAATAAGAACTAAAATAAGAACTAAAGCTTTCCTGGCGACGTGTTAATTCAAAATCTTCTCGGGCTTCTAGCCAGGTAAAAACTTGACTTGACACCAACGTTTCGAAGAACTGCATCTTCCTCGTCTTCATCTATGTCTTCGTTTATATCTATGTCATACTAATCAAGATAGACATTAGAAAAAATAGTGCTATTGCTTGCTTTGTTATAAGTAGAAGGGGACACACACCAGGTTAAGCGATAATCAAATCATTTAAAAACTGGTTATCATGTGATTGAAATCCGTTTCTTTGCATGAGAAAAGTTTTAGATACTTTAAAACTGAAATAAATAGTAGAGAATGGTCAACTCCAATAAAAAATATATATGATATAAATTGTGTGTTTTAACGATATCTACATTTTCTGTGAAGTAACTTGTTTCCTATCAGTTCACTTTACCAGTTATGCAGAAGTCATTAATAATGAAGAGATCTTCAGAGGATATTTCCAGATAATTCAAAATATATATTTTATTTGCAAGTAAATATCTTTAATATACGGAATTTTAATCAAAATTGTTAGAGCCATTTTTGAGAAAATTAACATTTTAGAATTTTTTCCCATATAGGTAAGGGTAGTTTGGAGTGGATAATTTTCCTCTAAATCTTCAAATTGGATCCTTGGAAGATACTTAACCTAAATAACAAGTTTGGTAATTTACCGACTTTTCGTTTTTGAGTTATCGTGTTCATATCGTGTTCACAGACAGACAACACAAACACACAGAGACTACTTCCAAATTTCTATATACAGGAACCTTAAAACGTGTATTTATGGCGACATATCAGGATCGACCTTTTGGGTGGAGTGCAATACTTTCGCTATCTATGTACCATATACTAAGAGTGTAGAGAAAGTAAAAATCGAAACCCCTGGAAATATACCCAGGCGAGTTTTTCTGTCGTGTATTTTCTCTTTTTCAAAGCTGCACCATTTTTAAATTAAATTGGAAATTTTTGTAAGTTATCTAAACTAATAATGATAATAATAATGATGATAATAATAATAATTATAATAATAGTAATAACAATTTTTGTTATGTATAAAATGTCGCAAGAAATTACAAAATTACGGACTTTGTGTATTGAAAAGCGTTATCTATGTGGGATAAAATTGTATAAACAATGTCTAATATTTATTTGCACTTTTTACTTGTAGCTTATGTCCTTCAACGAGGTTTGTCATATCGAACAATCAATGGAATCGGTGAAATAATGCTCATATGATCTCGGGGTCCATCAAGCTTAAAGCTGGATAATCGTCTTCTTGAAATAAGGGGAAACCCCGAAAAAATTGAAGTCGTGACCTGTTGAATGTGAGCCAGACACGCTATTCCCTCACTATCCAGGCGGATGTTTACGCATCTTGTGGCTAAAGTGAAAATACTTTTATGAGTGGCAGGATTTTCATCATAAGCGTAGCTCATATAATATAAAGAAAGCTTGAGCATAGTATTATTTGCAAATTAAGTAGCACATAGCACAAAATACTTGTAGCAATATACATTTTCCGAAACGACATGAAAGTATACTGTAAGATCAAGCTTAGCGCGTATTGATCACAACAAAATATACTGTAAGATTAAGCTTAGCTCGCATTGATCATAACAAAATATACCTTAAGATTAAGCTTAGCTCGTACTGATCACAACAAAATATACTGTAAGATCAAGCTTAGCACGTATTGATCACAACAAAATATACTGTAAGATTAAGCTTAGCTCGCATTGATCATAACAAAATATACCTTAAGATTAAGCTTAGCTCGTACTGATCACAACAAAATATACTGTAAGATCAAGCTTAGCACGTATTGATCACAACAAAATATACTGTAAGATTAAGCTTAGCTCGCATTGATCATAACAAAATATACCTTAAGATTAAGCTTAGCTCTTACTGATCACAACAAAATATACTGTAAGATTAAGCTTAGCTCGTACTGATCACAACAAAATATACTGTAAGATTAAGCTTAGCTCGTATGGATCACAACAAAATATACTGTAAAATAAGCTTAGCTCGTACTGATCACAACAAAATATACTGTAAGATTAAGCTTAGCTCGTACTGATCACAACAAAATATACTGTAAGATTAAGCTTAGCTCGTACTAATCACAACAAAATATACTGTAAAATAAACTTAGCTCTTACTGATCACAACAAAATATACTGTAAGATTAAGCTTAGCTCGTACTGATCACAACAAAATATACTGTAAGATTAAGCTTAGCTCGTACCGATCACAACAAAATATACTGTAAAATAAGCTTAGCTCGTATTGATCACAACAAAATATACTGTAAGATTAAGCTTAGCTCGTACTGATCACAACAAACTATATACTGTAAGATTAAGCTTAGCTCTTACTGATCACAACAAAATATACTGTAAAATAAGCTTAGCTCGTACTGATCACAACAAAATATACTGTAAGATTAAGCTTAGCTCGTACTGATCACAACAAAATATACTGTAAAATAAGCTTAGCTCTTACTGATCACAACAAAATATACTGTAAGATTAAGCTTAGCTCGTACTGATCACAACAAAATATACTGTAAGGTTAAGCTTAGCTCTTACTGATCACAACAAAATATACTGTAAAATTAAGCTTAGCTCTTACTGATCACAACAAAATATACTGTAAGATTAAGCTTAGCTCGTATGGATCACAACAAAATATACTGTAAAATAAGCTTAGCTCGTACTGATCACAACAAAATATACTGTAAGATTAAGCTTAGCTCGTACTGATCACAACAAAATATACTGTAAGATTAAGCTTAGCTCGTACTAATCACAACAAAATATACTGTAAAATAAACTTAGCTCTTACTGATCACAACAAAATATACTGTAAGATTAAGCTTAGCTCGTACTGATCACAACAAAATATACTGTAAGTTTAAGCTTAGCTCTTACTGATCACAACAAAATATACTGTAAAATAAGCTTAGCTCGTACTGATCACAACAAAATATACTGTAAGATTAAGCTTAGCTCTTGCTGATCACAATAAAATATACTGTAAAATTAAGCTTAGCTCTTACTGATCACAACAAAATATACTGTAAGATTAAGCTTAGCTCGTACTGATCACAACAATATATACTGTAAGATTAAGCTTAGCTAGTACTGATCACAACAAAATATACTGCAAGATTAAGCTTAGCTCGTATTGATCAGAACAAAATTTATGAGCATGTACAGAGCGGGAAATCTCCTATTTAAGACACTATTTTTAAAAATTTGATGATTTTCTCTACATCTCTGCAGAAAATTATTGTTAGAAAACTTATGCTTCTATTTAGTTCATGCTAACAGAGAAAAAATTATCAGAAATAGTCCTATTGCTTGCTTTCTTGTAAGGAAACGAAATAAGGGAGCACCATAGCTTAAAGTGATAGTCAAAAGCTGGTTGCTATGTGACTGAAGTTCCTTTATTTGTATGGACAGGAGTTGACAAATGCCTGTATGAGAAAACTATAAGGTTTTTAAAGCTGAAACCAATAACAAGAAATATCTCAAAAAACGATCAATTTCACGGAAAAAAATGTAGGTATATAACATAAGTTGTGTGCTTTAACGCGCTCTACATTTTTTGTGTGGTAAGTGTTTATCCATCTCTTACGGTTTAGCAGTTATGCAAAATTATGAGAAATTCATCCAGAATAAAGAAGTCTTCAGAGGCTATTCCCAAAAAATTCAAGATATACATTTTATTTGTGAGGTAAATATCTTTAATATACGATATTTTAATCAAAATCGTTAGAGCCATTTTTGAGAAAATCAAAATTTTCGAAAAAAGTTCCATGTAAAGAGTAGTTTCGAGTGGGGGTATTTTTCTCGAAATCTTCGTGTCGCATCCCTGGAAGATACCTAACCTAAATCCCATTTACTTTTCGTTTTTGAGTTATCGTGTTCACAGACACACTGACACACACACAAACACATACGGACCTTTTTCTGAAAATACTTTTTTTTTGTGTATAGGGGACCCTAAAACACATATTTCCGGTGAAATATAGGTATCTAGTTTTTGGGTGGAGTGCAATACCTTCTCTATACACTATGTGCATGGTACGTGTAGAGAAAGTAAAAAATCTAAGCTTCTCGCACTTGGAACTGTTTTGTTCTGGGTTTGTTATACTTGTAAATAAAATTTATATCCATCTCATATTTTAGTTTAAAAACAAATCACCATATCACATATTATACAATTAGTAACAAATGCTGAATTATGAAATAATGCTTAGCTTAACAAGCCTTACGTTGGGCTCAAGCGATCTTCTCTACTCACTCTCGTACAAAGTATTCTTACAAACTCTAACTTTTTCCCTTATTAATCGAGATAAATGTTTCTATAAATTGGCTTGGTGCATAATTCCTTGTACGTATAATGCGATTACGGGAATGCAGCAATATTTTCAGAATAGCTATGTAATAGATTTAAATGCTGTTCTCTTTGCATGAGAGAAAGAGAGAGATGGGGTGCGAGAACGAGGAGTAAAACTAATAAGACTGTCATTTTGAGAAAAATGTATTTCAAAATTCAAACCAATAACAAGAATAGCTAATTACACAAAAGTTTGCTTTAACGAGATCCACAGATAGGAAGGTATCTTATTTCGTTCAAAATTCAATGTGGAGATTTCACCGGGACTGTAGATTTTTCAGTCCTGGGAAAATAAAAAACAAAAAGATGCTTAGAGAGCTGTTAGCTTTTCTGTCTCTCTGCTTTGTGGGTGTGTGTGTGTGTGTCTGTGTGTGTGGATGTGTGTATGTGTGTGTCTGTGTGTGTCTGTGTGTGTGGATGTGTGTATGTGTGTGTCTGTGTGTGTGGATGTGTGTGTGTGTGGGTGTGTGTGTGGATGTGTGTGTGTGTGGATGTGTGTATGTGTGTGTGGGTTTGTGTGTGTGTCTATGTGTGTGTGGGTGTGTGTCTGTGTGTGTGGATGTGTGAATATGTGTGTCTTTGTGTGTGGGTGTGTGTGGATGTGTGTATGTGTGTGGATGTGTGTAAGTGTGTGTCTGTGTGTGTATGTGTGTGTCGGTGTGTGTGTGGATGTGTGTATGTGTGTGTCTTTGTGTGTGGGTGTGTGTGTGTGGATGTGTGTCTGTGTGTGTGGATGTGTGTATGTGTGTGTCTGTGTGTGTATGTGTGTGTGGGTGTGTGTATGTGTGTGTCTGTGTGTATGTGTGTGTGTGGGTGTGTGTGGGTGTGTGTGTGGGTGTGTGTCTGTGTGTGTGGGTGTGTGTGGATGTGTGTGTGGGTGTGTATGTGTGTGTAGATGTGTGTGTATGTGTGTGTGGGTATGTATGTGTGTGGATGTGTGTGTATGTGTGTGGGTGTGTGTATGTGTGTGTGTGGATGTGTGTGTGTGGGTGTGTGTGTCTGTGTGTGTGGATGTGTGTATGTGTGTGTCTGTGTGTGTGGGTGTGTGTATGTGTGTGTCTGTGTGTGTATGTGTCTGTGGGTTTGTGTGTGTGGGTGTGTGTGTATGTGTGTGTCTGTGTGTGTATGTGTGTGTGGGTTTGTGTGTCTATGTGTGTGTGGGTGTGTGTCTGTGTGTGTGGATGTGTGTATGTGTGTGTCTTTGTGTGTGGGTGTGTGTGGATGTGTGTATGTGTGTGTGTGTGGATGTGTGTATGTGTGTGTCTGTGTGTGTATGTGTGTCTGTGTGTGTATGTGTGTGTGGGTGTGTGTGTGTGGATGTGTGTATGTGTGTGTCTGTGTGTGTATGTGTGTGGGTGTGTGTGGGTGTGTGTATGTGTGTGTGTCTGTGTGTATGTGTGTGTGGGTGTGTGTGGGTGTGTGTGTGTCTGTGTGTGTGGGTATGTGTGGATGTGTGTGTGGGTGTGTATGTGTGTGTGGATGTGTGTGTGTGTGGGTGTGTGTGTATGTGTGTGTGGGTGTGTGTATGTGTGTGTGGGTGTGTGTGTTTGTGTGTGTGTGTGGATGTGTGTCTGTGTGTGTGTGTGGATGTGTGTATGTGTGTGTCTGTGTGTATGTGTGTGTGGGAGTGTGTGTGGGTGTGTGTATGTGTGTGTGGGTGTGTGTATGTGTGTGTCTGTGTGTATGTGTGTGTGGGTGTGTGTGTGGGTGTGTGTGTGTGTGGGTGTGTGTATGTGTGTGTCTGTGTGTATGTGTGTGTGTGTGTGGGTGTGTGTCTGTGTGTATGCGTGTGTGGGTGGGTGTGTGTGTATCCGTCTGGGAACAGCGTAACTGAAACTCAAATACCGAATCTGATGTTATATTAAGTATCTTCCAAAGATACGCAATGAACATTTTCAACTATGCTTTACATGATTTATTTTGTGAAATTGTATTTTCTCAGAATCTAACGATTTTGATTTAAATACTACCTTCTTTCCCCGATACAACCTTTGCCCGACTGCCGGCCTCACGCCCACATATGCACAGTCGAGGTAGATAATTATCCAACCGTTATGGTGAAGTGATGTGGTCAGAATCACGCATCCCCCAAAATAATAGTTTGCTATAATAGCTGCTCTTGACATTCCTTTGGATGCCGAGTGGGCATTTAAAAACTCTGCTTCCACACGGTCTATGGCATCCTGTGGCTGGGATACGATAGGCACCACGCTATAGGATGCTGGGCACTAGGTAGTATGGGCACACTTAAGTAACTTTCCATTTTTAAAGCAATGTTATTGTTGTCATGCTGAAATGTCATGGTGTCTATAAATGCTGAATGCGGATCAATTAGCTGATAACCTAAGTCCTGGTTAATTAGTTTCAGGGGAAATACGAATGCCTGCTCTGCAATATTAGGGCTGTTATTACTCTTCAGTTTACTTTCTTAAGATACCACATGCACAATCAAGTTACTTTTTAGGAAATCTTTTAATGACTTCATTCTTAGGTTGGTGTAAAAGAATTTCCCTCGTGAGAGGGGTATGGTTGAACGTAGCTTCTTTTCCAGTAGTACCAATTCTTGAGAAAGGTCGCTAAAGCATATATGGGCAGTGTAATTAAGGGTATTATGGGCATAACCAATATTAGTAGATATTTTTCTTTATATGATGCCTGTAGAGTTTTATTTTTTATTTTAAATCTTAAATTAATATTTACAGTTTAAATTGCTGAATTCAAAATTGAAGAATGCATCCCTTGTGGTTGTGATGAAGTATTTATTGTTGAGTGCATTTCTGCTGGTGGCAAAGTCTTCAATTTCACATGCGTGTTCAGGGGCATCCTCTCGCCGTACATAGGGCCCAAGTGAGATTTGAATTCCCTACTATCCCCACGTTCTGCACTTGGTCCATCTTCGCATTATAGATTACTTTCTGGCTTTCCTGAATCCTCTTCCAGCAAATCTCCCTTCAATTAATATACTTAAACAAGTGACAACCGTATTACAGCAGCACATGACTCGTCTTCTTCTTTTTCTTGTCTTCGAGGACAGCAACATCACTTTTTGAGGTATTAAACCCAGTTATAAAACTGAAAACCACAATCAACAATTTCAAGAGAAAGAACAACATTGACAAAAGCCTAGAATTTCTGCATTCAGCAATCTCACTGTCCGTATTCCCAGCAGCTATGTCCATATCACCGTCACTTTTTGTCAAATATGGACATTTGCTGTGAAGCTGAATTGCATTCAGACGGACATAAGTTGGATGTTGGATCGTATACTGCTTGAACATCTATAGTTTCAATTTTTAAATGCATTTGTTTCACGAAATTGGGAAGTGATTTTCTGACCTTTATTGCCATATAAATGTTTTGATGCCCATATTTTCCGAGTTTACCCTAGTATTTATACGACAATAAAGGTTTACATCTTCAATTTTCTAGGAGTGGACTGGAAGTCCACTTTATTCAGTGCACCGTTTAATAACTGGATTATGCTAAGGGATAAACGAAAATATTTAATTAAAATGCAGTTCTCTTTTGAACATATAATGTATTTCAAACAATCTTTTATATGTAACAAACCTCTTTTAAGCTATCCTTATAAATTTTTGGAACTTTCAATAATTGCCATTCTTTTAAAGTCTTGCTAGATTTTCAGTAGTTTCTGGCAGTTTTATTTGAACAGCATTGAAAAAAAGTTCTTCATTGACTCCAAAATTGGTTACAAGTGAAATTTTAGATTCACTGATGCAAATAATTCACTCGATGCGTAAACAGTTGACGACTTGCACGCCACTACGTGTAAACACTACAGTCACGAGTCTACAACTCGGCCACACAGGCTTCAAATTCTTCCTATTATGACATAGAATGCTAGATTTTCAGTAGTTTCTGGCAGTTTTATTTGAACAGCATTGAAAAAAAGTTCTTCATTGACTCCAAAATTGGTTACAAGTGAAATTTTAGATTCACTGATGCAAATAATTCACTCGATGCGTAAACAGTTGACGACTTGCACGCCACTACGTGTAAACACTACAGTCACGAGTCTACAACTCGGCCACACAGGCTTCAAATTCTTCCTATTATGACATAGAACTTTCTGGAAGCTTGTGGAAACCGAGGCTTCTGGGAGAAACTAGAGTCTCGTTCCGAAGCTTCCGGTTACCGTCGCGCCGCAATTCCTGTGTTGTAATGCATTTCAAGGTAATGTATTTCACGCCGACTCGCATACAGAGGTAAACCTGAGAGCGGTAGTACATGGACGGCATGGCACTGTATGGAATTTTAAGGTCAGCGTACAGTGTGCAGTTCTTAAACGTTTGACTAATGCTATTCCCTTTCTATCTATAATGGTATTGTAGTATTAAGAAGAGGCACTCGAAGAGCTTTATAGGCTGGTAATACTGAATCTAGATCAATAGTTGTTTCTGCAGAGTTTATTTCTATTAAACTGAAGCAGGCAGGATAATAAATGTAATGTAAGAGCAATTTGTACAGTCATTAACAAACGATTGAGCGTGTGAATGTGAATGTAACATTTTAAACTTCTTCTCTTGGTAATAAATTGAGAACGGAATTTCAGTGATCACAAAAAATTGACTATCGCTTAGGTTGTATTTGTAAGCAAAATATGTAACAACACAACTTCTACAAAATAATATTCGCTTGTATGAGTCAGGTAAAAGAGTACGCTTTTCTAAGAATGCTGTGTTGAAAAAGGGTATAGAAAATCATGTAAATGCAACATATGTTATTCCCAACAAATTTAAAATACTCATCTTATTTGTCATTGAAATATCTAAATTGTAAGATCCATTTTAAAAACAATTACAAATGTTCCAAAAATTTTATATATATATTGGGTAGTTTGGAGTTACGGGGATTTTATAGAGAATTTGTATTACATCTGTTGCATCCACCACACACACACACATACACCCACACTTACATACACACACATGCACGTACGTACAAAGTCCTTTATCAAAAACTCTTTTTTTTTTTTTTTAACAGAGCCTTAAAAAGTATGTTTTGAGTGAAACCTGAATAACAAATTTCTAATAGCAACACAATGCTTCATTTAATTACTATAGCTAAGCAGCAGAGAAATTAACGACATAAAAGTGTAAACCCTCTTGTTGAACAATTAAAACAAATTAATAAAGTGTCTTATGCTAGAACAATCTTTTTTTTTTTTAATTGCTTCATTTGTATAGCTCCCTTTAACATCAATGGTCATATCGGGGGCTTTCACTTGTGAAACTGTAGGTTCAGAACATTAGGTTAAACTCGCACGTTCATACTTCCAGACTCTATGGGGGATAGGGATTAATTCCGGTTAAAGAAAAATTCCCCGCCCCAGCCGCGAATCGAACCCGGGACCTCCGGGTGAGAAGTCAGCTCGCTGACCACTCGACCACGGAGGCAGTCTAGAACAATTTTAAAACTGGTATTGTTTAGGAGTTTCTTTTTATCAGAAATGTATGACCAAATATTCGCTTCCTTATGATGCACGTATACAGGAGGGAGTTACAGTTAAGAGTATGAGATGTTGACTATACTTAGTCACCATACTTGACATTTATAGTGAGTTTAAATGCATTAGGCCATATGAATAAAACACTAAAGCAAAATCCACTTTTAATTCGATGAGCAAAGGCTTTGTGCGTGAGAATAGCTACACATCGATACATAAAATGAATGCCTTAGCATAGGGATGGGGATGTGCTTCAGGAAGGGTGGTATGGCTTCAATCGCCTTCCAGTTCCCAATGCACTAGAACCAGTTGTTTCGCCCGTCACGGCATATCAGTGGCGACACACATTTCAAACTGCAAACTTCACAGTGGTGAGTAAATCGAGTTTAACTCTGTGGCAATTAGTGAGCCCCTGACACCTTTTTCGTGACATTAAGTTATATATGTTAGGCTGGAGAGCACTCATAGAGAGACGCATAATAGTGCACGCGTTTAATATGGAACGTATTACTATGACATTAAGAATAGTTCAATCTCGAAAATAGTTGTTCATGGGCATGTGATCCAACTGCCCCGTATGCAATTATCCCCTGATGCGTTTAAAGCGTTGCAGAACTCAACGGAGCTATTTCAAGCTAACAACTGGCGAGAGCTACCTTAGTTTTACCTCACGCAAGGAGAGCGATTTGCTCTTCGTCTCCGCAGATAAGCGAGAGGGTAAACTGGAAGTCTTGCCAGCTCTTCACCGATGTGTTCTTTGTTACTGGTTTCAATTTTAAACTACTCAAACCTTTTTCGAACAGCAAGTCATCTTTCGTTTCACATCTCCTTAGTTTTACTCCTGGTCATGAAAAATAATGAAATTTGAATTGTTTCACATAGCGATCAGCTTTTAAAAGATTTGACCATCGCTTTAGTCTCGTGTATTCCCTAATTTTCTTATACTTAAAGCAAGTCTGCTGACGTCTATCTTAACATGATGTAGATAAAAGAATAATCTTTTGTGAGAATAGTTTGTTTGTGTAGCGGTTAGAGAAAGCCACATTTTCTTATTTTGGGTTTAACTGCAGGCATTCAACTACCCACCAAAGGGAGCCCTTATTCCAATGGAATTACGTGATTAACAATTACTATTATTGTTTGGAAACATTCACCTATAGTCAAGGTTTATAAATAGATAATTATTCACAGCATATAATTCCTTTAATCATATTAACTGATGAATTTCAATGGGCTGTAACACATAGTTAAATAATTCGTTTAAGGCTATACATTTTTGTAATTAATCCAGTAAATTGATAAATATTGGTTGGTAATAAGAGAACAGAAGCTCTAAAATTTGTTAACGTGCTATTATCAATTATTTAATATGAAATAATTAGATAAATATGTTTACAGGGATATATTTTATACCTATATTTGATGCGTAAGCGAACCCGGAATTAGACATCGCCCATGGTATCCCATTTTAATAGAAAAACATTCTGAAGTAATGCATTCACATGACAATCTATTTACTCTTCTATAAACTCTTTTTCAAATCATATTCTTTTTTATATGTACTTGTTGCTGATTGAGGCAAACGTTCAGTTATAAGAAGAATACACTGAGCTAAAGCGAGTCGATTTTAAAAAGCGTATTGCTATGTGAGGACTTAAATTTCATTATTCATACTAAGAAAATCCATGAAATCACACTCGTAGCATCAAAAATAGGTTGAATTTAGTAACCTAGCTTCTTACTAGATGGCAGTTCAGTCTTATCCATCACATGGTTTCGTTGCAACAGGCGACTGAACCAACTACCTTGTGCGGGACGAGTTTAAACTCCTGTTTAAAATGCTTAACATCGAAAGAGAAAAAATTCGAGTTCATGAAGTTCAGGGCATAGCTGATCCTGCATTAGGTGGGGAGGAAGTTGAGCTGCCGGCTAGCTAAGGAGGATCTCAAGAGTTGATTTGTGCGGGGAAACTGAAATAAACACAGTCTCTTGTTTCTATTCCTGTACCGCATTTGATAGTTTACCTGGACGTCCAAGTTCCCAGACTTGGTTTCAAAGCCGAGCCTCGCCAAAACCGGTCACAAATAAAGCTAAATATTTCTCCTTATCCCGCCACGCTAATATATCTCGCCCGCATGACTATAATCCCCTTACATCGCTGACTTCTAAACTGTTGTTCTATGATGTTGTACTTTCCTGAGCTCGCCGCCCATTTTCCAGAATGCTCCTAGACTTTTGCTATTTCGATTATTTTCACTGATTTTAGTGGCTGAAAATATGTTTTATTTTGTCGCATTTTCATTGTCTATCAGATTTTTAGACGCCAAGCTTCGTTCTTACGGCTATTAACATTTTACCACGCCTGATTACACATTTTGTGTTTGGTGGTTCTATGGCATTTCACAACCGCATCTGAGCTTGTAGGTTCCCACATGTCAGGCTCTATTGTCGCTGATGGCTTGCCTGCGCTCGGCTCATCACACTCCGCGCTGTTTCTGCTGTCTCTTCCCTTTTAACATGGCTGCTTGCCCTTGATTTATTTAAATACTTTTAATTCTGTTTTCATTCGTTATTACATTCTATTTATTGGTTTATTTATTTCCTTAAATTCTATCTGTTTATTTACGTTATTTTTCATATTTATTTAATTTATTATATTTATTTCGTTTTTTCATGCTTTGTTAAGTTACTCTTATTTATATGACGGGTTTTATTGCTTCAGCTATTTACAATTTGATAAATGAATTTAAACTTGACCGTACATCTACAAATAACAAACATTGTTCCCGACGTCCAATGGAAGTGACTTCCTCCGAAACGATTCACAAAATCCAGGATATGATTTTGAGGATCAACGAATCAAAGTTCGCGAAATTGTAGAGGTCGCAGGCAGATCACAACATATACATCAGAAATATTTACAAATGGCAGCAAGGTGACAATAAAGTAGAAACGACAGGCATATTTGAAAATAGAATTCCATCTCATCAATTTAAATTCAGATTGCACGGCAGATACAAACAATCAAGAGGAGCAAATACTAAAATCCATCACAAATCTAGAAGAGTCCGTTGAAAAAGATGACCAGTCAAGATATGTTACACTACACACAGATAGTAAAATCATTTTGGACTTACTAAAAAGCACCGGCAAGCGAAACAGAGTAATAGAGATACAAGAAACAAGATAAACGATCTGGCACATAAGGAGTGCACTATTCACTTTGCTTGGATACAAGGACACGCAGGGATAACTGGGAATGAGATGGCAATCGACCCTCAAAACAAACAGCTGAAGAAGACCGTATATCGTATAGGGAAAAAATTCAAAAGACGTCATAGTAACTCGAGAAAAGGAACCCGGACTTCGGAAATGGTAAGATCAATGGACAATACTACGAAGGAAAGTTCTTTCCCACAGTTAAAAACAGACTAAAGAGAAAGTCCCGATATCCCCGGAATTCACTACACTCTTAACAGGACTTGGAGGAATACGATCAAAACTATATCGATTGAAACTAATAGACAATCCGCTCTGTACATGTAATAAAGTGTTGCACAAAAGTCAGGCACATACGAGTAATATGCAAACTATTGAACAAAGCAAAGAAAGGAATTAGGAAAAGCAATAAAGCTAGCCGTGACCTTTGAACAACTAATACGAAACACCTTAGAGCAGTTTTTCTCAAAATCAATAAACTTTAGCGACATGTAACAGACAGATAATCACCTATACTGTGATTAAGAAATTTGTACATCCGTATCATTGAAACAAACTTGTGTATAGGAAGAAGCTACACGATTACTAGTAAAACCAGTTTGCAATACTCAATATAACGAATGTAACTGAATGTAATAGATTAACTTTGTAAACTGAAGTGTGTAATATATCACTGAAATGAAGCACGCTGTAAAAAAATAAAAAAATATATGAATTAAAAAAAAAGCTCCAGTATTCTCAATTTTGCATAAAAATTAGGTCTGACGAAGCTCTCAGCAAGACTGGTGCCGCATTTGCTCTGTCAATTCGGATGCTGGTTTGGTACTTTTTCATCGCAACTTTGACTAATTTCTACTTTGATATAAAACTGTGAATGAAAATGGATAATCTAATACACTCCCGAGAGAAAAATACAGTCGAAACAGTGGCTTTTTAAAGGCGAACCGGCTCCGAAGAAGGTGTAATCTGCAGACAAGTTGATGGCCTGGATTTTTTGTCACACACGGGATATATGTACATTGCCAAAGGAAGAACAGTAAATGCATTATGCATCGTTATTATACGGTTGAACGGAGAAATCAAGAAAAGTCCCTCACCTGGCAAAGAAAGAGACTATACGAGGGTACACACCTGCGCAATTTCGATGATGAAGATTCGAGAATTATGGAATTGCTACAAAACTCGCCAGATTTGGCTCTCAGTGACTTTTTATTTCCAAACTTGAAAATGTGGCTCTACGGAAAATATTTACCTTTAAGGAACAGCTCATGTACCAAACACATGCCTATTTTGAGGACCTTCCGAAATCCTACTTTTGGAAGATTAAAACAGTTGAAGAAACGACAGGGAAAGTTATTGAAGTAAAAGGAGATTATGTTGAAAAGTAAAAATAACTAAATTAATTTGTGTTTCTATCTTTTTATAATGCCTTATTGAACACCTCTCGTGCAGTGAAAGCCATCACATAAGGAATCCGTTTTTAAAGATTTGACTAACGCTGTATTCTCCTTGTATTTTATAACAAAATCTGTAGCAAAACAATTTTGCAAATATTTATCCGGATTGACACAAAACGATAGAATAATAAGGTTTTAAGGAATATTTGATAGATGAACGAGTAGAGAAACTCTTGTGAATATAACATGTAATATACAGGAGTTGGGCATAAGTAATACCAGCTATCTATCATCGGAGCGCAAAATGGATTGTGTCGCGGGGAAGAGGGCCAGTTCTAATGTATGTTAGCAACCTTCTGGTGGTAGCGCAGTGAGCAATGTGAAATCAGTTTTCCGGTGGACGCCGTGTCAGATGGATGCAACTCGACGCTCGTGGGTTACATCAGCTATTATCCGTGAGACAACTGCCAAAGAATGTCACAGGGAACAATGCCCTGCCTTACTGGAGGCGAATGGAAAGAACTGAAGTGCCCAGCTTCCTGTCCAGGTAACGTCGAGATCTCATAACCTGGTAGGAGGTTTGCAACACGTAAGGATATTGGAAATGCTGTGCAGCTACATACCAGATTTCCACATTGGAGGAATTATGCAGATAGTATTCAGTGCCTTCCAAATCGTTGGCAGTGTATTGTGAATGTTGAAGGGCCTTTGGAACTGACTTGTAAGCTTTGTTGTGCTGTATGAGCTTGAAACATGAAACCAGTAATGTTATGTGATTCCACCACATAAAACACTAATTTTAAGATGTTGTTCACTGTTCAACTGTTCATGCCTTTATCATCATCTGTATATTTCACATTTTCCACACGTATTAGTATTCTCATAAAATTCTGCCATGAGTTACTCCCTAACCCTCGTGTATTATATATGAAGCCTTTGTACCATCTTATTAGCCTCTTGTAATATCATAAAGGCTTCGCAGTTTTCATTTTTATAGAATATATTTTTCTCTGTTATCATTTTCACAAACATTAAAAAAAAAAAAAATAAATAAAATGTTGGAGTTGCATAGATAATTCAGTTTTTAATGGGGACGCCGAAATTATAAAAATTATTTTCTAAAGTTAACGAAGAGCTTTAATTTGTTGTATACGCATTACTAATAACTAAAGAAGAATTTACACAAGTTTCATTCAAATATAACTTTTCATTCTGGATATATTAATTTATTTATTCCATTTAATTAGTTAAAATAAAAATCTGTTCTATACTTTTCCCGAGTCCTATATTCCAATGCACAAATCTGTGTCCTGGTTAAACATGCAGTATAGTTTTTTCTATGAGGGATTGGAAAAAAACAAGGATATATTTTAATATGCTCAAGAAGTATATACTTCCATTATAACCATATGCATATTGAAAGTTTTAATGCAATCCACAGCTCTTGCCAATTCAAATTTTATAGTTAAGTAATATATTTTTCATATGGTTGCCAGTACACATTTCCACATAAGGGGTTTAAAATATGATGGGAATAATTTTGTTGAGTTGTAAGGTTGCTTATAATTTTAGACGGGGCCTATAGTACATGTGTGCGAATCGTTATCTAGATAGACAGAAGAATTTAAATGAAATGTAAATGGCGTGTTATTTTTGGACGCTCTTTAACTGCTGTGGTTCTCAGCGTCCCATTCTAAATTGGGAGTGAAAGACCTCTTAATTTTGCTCAGAGGCCACTCTATCAGGCTTGAGGTTCTTTTACGTGCCGTAAATCTACGACACGGGACCAACGGCTTTACTTCCCTTCCGAAGGAAGCCATGCTAAGGATTTTTAAGCCCGAAAAAATCCATCGTCTCTGCCGGGTTTGAACCCGCGACCTTGGGTATGGTAACCATTACACCACGGAGGGTTGTATGTTAGGGATAAGGATAGTTTATCATTTTTGTCAGTTTCTATAAACCATTTGTACCTGCTTTTTCAAAATAATACGAAAAACATTACTTGGTGAAGCTTTGAGGGAAATGACATATGTTGATGTGAACGACAAAACTCTCTAAGGTTCCCTAAAATACATCAGAGCTATTAAGTTTCACAATCTACATTTTTGGGCTCAAAGCCTTTAAAGTCTGCATATGTGTCACAAAGTATCAACGCTAGCCTCTGAGAACCATACCCAAGGAAACGAAATTACAATTTATTGAAATGAAAAACAAATCCTTAAAAAGCATCTGTTTTTTAACATTATGTGAGCATTGTATAGGCGTGAGCATCTGGAACATAGGTATTTTTATTGTGAATAGAATCATTAAAATCGGTTGAGTGGTTTTTGACATAACCCCTACACAACTCACCCGCAGTTTGTTCTCCCTTTTTATTATTACAGATGTTAGTTGTGAAGAACAGTACTTCCAGTGTCAAAATACTTACTCTGGTTATCCAAAGCACACAACCACTCACACATATACACACACTCACACACTCACACACACACACACACACTCACCTATAAGTGAGTGCCATTGTATATTTTGGTTATTTCATAGATTCTTAAAATTAGTATGAAAAGCGCCCACCTTTGCAGTTAATGAATAACTCGGCCTTTGTAGGTAGATAATGAATTTTATCATGTTCTATTGAACATAACACATGCTCGCTTCTTACAATAATTAGGATACCAAGCTAAATGTCAGTCCATATTAGCAATCTCTCATCACTGGATAATCTTAAACTTTTCAGAAAGTACCTGAACGTCATTGAACGAATACGATAGTATTTTAGCTTTTACTTGAACTAGTCCGAATTTTTATGTTTCGAAACTCTCTTGTGTATGTTTCTAAGTAACATTAAAATGTTGAGATTAGGCGGCGCACCAACACTAGTGCGTAATACCCACATAGTCACATTTCTTGCTAAGCACGTGTCATGAAAGTAAACTGTTTTTTCCTTGTTCGTTACCACGTATCGAAACCATATTCAATCAATATTAGCCTTCAGAGAAAGGGGGGCAAAGGGCAGTTACTTACTCAAAAGACTACTTATGACTCTGACAGCTCCGAAGTTGCTCTTGAATGCTCTGTGCCCTAACCACGAGTATCTTGTAATTATTATCCTAATTGTTTGTGTAATAATTATTTGGGCCGTTCTTTGTGGTCTAGGCGTAATATGATAGCCTCTAGTTCCCAATGTCAGGCTTCAACCCCGGCCGAAGGTAATGGATTTCTTCGGACATAAAATTTCTTAGCATGGCTTCCATCGGAAGGGAAGTAAAGTCTTTAGTTTCGTGTCGCAGATTTACGGTACGTAAAATAACCTCAAATCTAATAAAGGAGCCTCACAAAACGCAAAATTAAACGATCTTTCACACTCATGATGGAATGGAAAGCCTTAAAGCGTGTCTCTAAATGAAATTCAATTTAATTTTAATTATTTGTAGCCTTCTTAATAGCAAATTCTTTAGAATTTATTGTAAATATCATCCAGAGCTTGCTGTAGCATGTATTATTACGAGTTAAAACAGTAAAATAAACTTCTTGTCTCACCTCAAAAATATATTTTTAACTTAACTTAGAATCCTTTGATAGCATTGTAAGAGTATTTTTGCCTCTGTTGTCTTTATCAGTTCCATGTCTACATCTTTAAGGTCACAAACGTTAAACTGACTCTAGCGTTATGTATCCCGGTTTATTTTTCCAGTCTCCTCTTCTCTTTCATTATCTTATGAAGCATTGCCTACAAATAGCTAATGATTCTCTAGCGGGGTTTCGTTTACAGTGAATCCATAATTTTGGCTAAGCACTGTGCATCACTGTCGGTACGTTTACGAAACCAACGCCACAGCAGCTACCCGGCGCTTCCCAATCTGTCTGAGCTACTGGCGATAGCGCGAGTCGCCTTGTTCCTAGAAACTGACGAATCCTTGCTGATCATGAGGCGTTTTGTTGATATACCTCTTTAGACGTTGAAAACCATTATTTTTGTACCACATAGAACCTGAGGAGCAACATCCTATATAAAATACTGGGGAAATTTACAGATTGGTCCAGGAGAGCAGATTTTAGTGTCCTGTAATAACATTGAGCAAGGAAATTTGAAAATAGTAGCTTGAATACCGACTGTGACAAATATTTTGAATTTTAACAATTATTATTTCTAACCTTTATTACTTACATTAATATTATCTTCACTTAAATATTTACTTTTCAAACACGATGCACGTTGAAAAGTGTCTAAAATGTTTCACCACAGAAAGTTCCATTTTAGTTATGGATAGCTACACTGACCTTAGCATAATATCGATCGCTGGCACAGGAAGGAGAAGAAAGAACAAAACAATAGTAGAGTACAATGTTAAACTTAGTCTGGATCAATGACTTTCCCTTAGGCCTTAATTATAAATCACAATTACTGGAGAATTTCAACAGCTGGGGCGGAGGGAGGTAAGCCATTTCCTGATTTGTTAAAAACGACAAGAAAGAAAAGAGGAGGAAATCCTGTACTTGCTGCAAGTTCTACCAGAGACTCTAGTAGTGGAAATGGAGGGAAAGCTGTTAAAATGAAAACAAAAGTTTGCAAAAAGAAAGATTTTTTGTAAGACAGTTCTTTGAAGTTCAGCGAAATATTCTTGAAATCTCAAGAACATTCCTGACTACATTTGCATTCGGGAGCGCCTTCGCCATTTATCTTAAACATTCATCACAAGAGAGCAAACGTGAACAATGAAGCTTGGTAACTTAAAGCAGATACTTATCTAGAAATTTAAAACTCGAGAATCGTTTACACGGGATTAACCAGTGTACGAGGTCATTCTTGCTTTCTCTTGTAGAAATGGGTCCTTACACATTAAATACGCACTTTTGACTGCAGTATTTAGTAAGCACAAGGGAAGAATTCAAAGCCTTAGCAGGGATTTGAACATGTTTGCCCCGCCTTGCATGTGGTTGCTCTAACCATTCAGTCGGTTGGATACTAAATTCTGCAAATGATTCGACTTTTTATTCGCTTAACCACCCGGTATGTCTCACCTCAGAGGTAATACCATAATGGTGATTTGCAATCGTAAGTGCTTAGTAACCAGATAAAGCCAACTAAATTTAAACCCAATGTTATGTAATGCAATTATCTTATAATGATGTTACTAAAGAGGTAATTTTTTTAGGCGGCATCGTAGTAGAGTAGTTTGAGCTTACGCCTCCCACCTTGATGGCCTGAGTTCAAACCCAGAGGGATTGAATCCATGTGTGATTTCTACTGAATGGGTCCTCTTATCCATTTCGCTTACATTTCATATCATCTACTTCCTCACGTTCACACCAGGCATATCACTGGTACACTATTTGATCCACTACCCCTCAACAGGCGACAATAATCTGACATCAGCGAGTAAGTCCTCCATATAAGCAGGTGAAGAAGAGGTTTTTATTACTTTCTCTACACGTACTATGTACATAGTGTATAGAAAAGGCATTGTAATGCACCCAAAACTTCGATACCGAAATTTCACCGGAAATACTTGTTTTGGGTCCCTCTGAATCCAAAAGAAGACTTTTTACAAAAAGGTCTTTGTGTGTGCGTGTGTATGTCTGTGTGTCTGTGGACAGCATAGCTCAAAAACGAAACGACGGTTAAATACCAAACTTGGTATTTAAGTTTTTTATCTTCTAAGGATGCGACACGAAGATTTTCAAGAAAATCGTCCCACCCCCAAATACCCTTTACATAGAACTTTTTTCGAAAATTTTGATTTTCTTAAAAATGGCTCTAACGATTTTGATTAAAATGTCAAATATTAATAATACTTACCTGACAAATAAAATGTATATCTTGAATTTTCTGGGAATAGCATCTGAACATTACTTTATTCTGGGTGAATTTTACGGAATTTGGCATAACTGCTAAACCGTAAGACATGGACAAAAATTTAACACAAAAAAATGTAGAGCATATTAAAACACACACTTTATGTCATGTACATTTTTTTCGTTGACTTGATCGTTTTTTTAGATATTCCTTGTTTTTGGTTTCAGCTTTGAAAAAATTATACTTTTCTCATACAAATTCCTGTCCATACAAAAAAAAAAGGAACTTCAGTCACATATCAACCACCTAATGGTTATCAGTTTAGCCTATAGTACTCCTTTACTTCCCTTCTTCTTACAAGGAAGCAAGTAATAAGACTATTTCTGCTAATTTTTTCTCGATTAAAATGAAGTAAATAGAAGCATGAGAATACAATAATTTGTTGCAGAGATGTAGAGAGAGTCATGTGAATGGAACACATCAGATTTTTTTGTAAGACTCAGCCGAAAATTAAAGGCCAGGTTTGAAACTCTCACTCTGCATACAGGTGACCTATGAAATGTTGTTAGCAGGACACTACATTCCCCAACTGATTTGAGTTTTTACCCAGTCGTGTCACTTCACAGATACCTTAAAGGCGACATACTCTTGCAAGTACTTAGTATGCGGATAAGGCTAATGTAGTTTAAACAACTATTAGGTAACATAATTATGTTATTATTGTTATTGTTGCTATTACATCACATCATTAAAGCGTGAAATGTGCTTTGGCACAGCTAGGATTTTAACTCGGTACTCCCAGTCTCTGTGCGGTTGCTCAAACTGTTGAGCCACTATGACAATATGCCGGTGGAACAGCAAATTCTGCTCCGGTTAACCAACCGGTATGTCTCACTTCGGCTTTCCTTAGTTTATCTTTAGAATTGGTGAATTGCGAGAACCATGGTAAACATTCCTAACGCATCTTGTCATGGTGGCTCAATGATTAGAGCAAGCGCAGGGAGACCGGGAGAACCCTGTTGAAAACTTGGATAAGATATTGAATTTCTCAGCTGTTTAGTAATAATTATTAATAAAAGATAATTACATTACCTAATTTGGTTTAAACTAAATTAGATCACCTTAATACTAAATTACGATTGTAAGTCGCCATCAAGCTATTATATCTGAAGATACATACCGGTTTACTTGATTAACTGGATAAAAACCCAAATAAGTTGGAGAATTAAATGTCCTGTCAGCACGGTGTCATAGCAGCTCAGTGGTCAGAGAAATATCACTGAGATTGGAAGAATGGTGTTTAAATCCTGGCTATAGTAGTAAATGCTGCAACTGGTTCTAAAAAAAAAAAAATAAAACCGTGTGTTTTAATCCTTTTTTTTTTTTTTTTTTTTTTTTTTTTCATATTACATCTTTGCACTGTTGTTATACAAAAATATAAACATGTTATTAGCGAATGTAGCGCCTGTTCACTTTATGATGGGACGCAGATTGCGTATATGGTATTCTACTTTAATCATTGACTGATATGTTTCTGCTGCTGTCTGGTAGTCAATAACCCACTCAAGCCCACATGTATCGGCTGTATTATACTCGCACTGCGTCAGTTGCTACCTTCATGCATCTCAAAGGTAATAATTGATTCAAACATCTATACTGTACGTGACTTCCTTAGGCGTTCTTATTGTTACTGCCCTTGTCTTGTTATTGAAAGACCTACCAACAAATTCACCCTTGGGCATCGGTTTTTATATAAAGTCGAGAGAAAAACATTTATTTATTGAAATAGCCTGCAATGGTTCTAAGCGCCCGTTCTATATTTGGCGTGAAATTCACTTAATTTTGCTCAGATGCCTCTTTAACAGGCTTGAGGTTATTTTATTTGCCATAAACGTGTGATGCAGGACCAACGGTTTGCTTCTCCTTCCGAAGGAATTCACAGAAAAAATACATCGTCCTCCGCCGGGTTTCAACCAGTTAGACCAGTTGTCATAAATTTAACTAATGTTAACAGAATGACGTATTAGTTTTGTTACACCCTACCCCTGCTGATTGAACAAACTGAGCAGTGACGTAAACATTTTACCTTAATGCTGGAAGACACTTGCTAGTTGTGTCCAAGTTGTATGTCAGAGATCTGCAACTCAAATATTAACTAATGAACAGAGGTCGGTTCTAGCTTCAGGGGCGAAACACAAATATTATGCTCTGATATTGTATTATTGGCCTTATTGCAGAAGACTATACGTCTATAGAACTATATAGAGTGTTCCCAAGAACAGGGCCAAACTGGTGGAAGAAATATGACAAATACATTATAAGTTTTTAATTACAAACAATGGTAAGGAACTAATTCATGTCTACATATATGTTAAAGGAAAAATCATTACAAAACATTGCATTACTGCATTACCTGAAAAGCTATTTATACCTGTTTATACTCATTTTCTTGCAAAAATACAATAATATCATGCATTCAAATGCCGAAGTAATTTTGTAAAAGAAGAACCAAAATAAAATATTCAGTCATGGTCAGAATCCGAACGATCAATGCTCAGCTTTCCTTCCATCTTTGATACAAACTCAGTGATGTCATGTCATTGAATTTCCAGGTAATATCAACTTCTCTTGAGTTTAACATACTCCAATGTCGAATTATACAGTTTTTTATTCTAATCGCGTCTTTCCAGCATACGAAAGGGTAATTAATAAAACTGAATTCATTATGTGTTCTAAACGAATCTGAAACTAACTTGAACTCTACACCCTGATATACAACCGCTTTCACAACAAAAAAAAAAAAAAAAAAAAAAAAAAAAAAAAAAAAAAAAAAAAAAAAGAAAGAAAGAAAAGCTATATGCTGATTAATGAACGGCTAAAATCAAGTGGAGTCATGACAACTTAAAACAGGCACATTATATTGGTATGGCTTTTAGTCGCGACTGTACACGTGTACATATACGTTTCTACACACACACACAATTAAAAACCGAATTACAATTAGGCAGGTATACAGACAGCTTCAGGAGAAATTTGGTATTCCATTTCCAGGAAAAAAGCTCTTAAGCCCCTTGTGCATGATGAACCTTATTTATCAATTCAAGAAAAATTGTCAAATGTTGAAAACTATTTAACAACATTGGACTAGGTGTGTCAAGACATGGCAATACTTTACAAATGTCATAAATATAGAATTTATACTTTTTACATTTTTTGGACCAAAACGAACCCCTCTAGAACAATTGACAATTTATCACGTGATTGAGTATTAGCGTCACGGCATAATGATTTGCAATGAAATATTATTCTTTACGTAATTACATTGCACTTTTGCGTATAGCATACGAGGCAATCTGTAGATTAACGGCGCTGTAACGTGTTGATGCTCTTCCGGATCCTCACTTGACAGAGAGGGCGAGCGTTACGGCGAACATCACGCTGTAACGTGTTGATGCTCTTCCGGATCCTCACGCGACAGAGTGGGCGAGCATTGCGGCGAACATCACGCTGTAACGTGTTGATGCTCTTCCGGATCCTCACTCGACAGAGTGGGCGAGCGTTACGGCGAATATCACGCTGTACCGTTTGGTGCACCTTAGCATTAAGAAATTCCCTTAATTTCGCCAGATGCCACCACTGACGCGCATTTTAATGGTTTATACTTTCTCTACACGTGCTATGTACATAGTGTATACAGAAGGCATTGCACTCCACCAAAAATTCAATACCGAGATTTCACCGGAAATATATATTTTAGCGTCCCCTGTAACAAAAAAAAAAAAAAAAAAATTCAGAAAAAAGGTCCATGTGTGTCTGTGTGGTCCGTGTGTCTACGTGTCCATGTGTCCGTGAACACGATAACTGAAAAGGAAAAGTCGCTAAAATACCAAACTTGGTATTTAAGTTTAGTATCTTCCAGGGATGCGACACGAAAATTTTGAGAAAAATCTTCGCACCCTAAACTATCCTTTACATAACTTTTTTTGAAGTTTTTCATTTTCTTAAAAAAAGCAAATAATAAGACTATTTCTGTTAAGTTTTCTCGATTAACATGAAGTAAATAGAAGCATAAGGTTTTTAACAATAATGTGTTGCAGAGGTGTAGAGAAAGTCATGTGAATGGGGCACATCAGACTTTTACTAGTGTTATGCATCAACGAGGCTTGTTTGTATGGAACGGTTCTCAAAGTGAATGGTTTGTTTGTATATAAACACGTTTCGTAAACGGCAGCGACATATTTATCGTATCAAACAAGAAAGTATTTAGCGCGGTGCAGATATAAAAGAACTATGAATTTAAAAGTTGAACGCAACAAGAGAGAGAAAGAGATTTATTCATTACTCTGTTTTAGTGGGCTCTGTGGTTACACTGTAATGAAGACAGGAACTGTTTACTCAGAGGCGAGGGTGCAGTCCCGCCCGAGGTTCTCCAAACTCAGCAAGGAAGGGTGATATGCTCCTGGGCAAAGCGGAACATTTGGAAAATGGAGAGCGAATTCTTTCGGCAGACAAATTTGCTTTTGAGCACGGGATTTATCTGTTTGATTTGCCCAGAAGAACGCGTTTTCATCGGGAATAATTCATGAAATCGATAGTGCCCTGAGAGTGGTGTTTGCTGACCCAGTCTACCGTGAGGATTTGTTTATCGAACTTCCAGCTTCACGAATTATGCTTTGCGATGAAAGAATTATAGATACATAGAGCTCACATGCCAAATGGCTGTCCGAGGCCAACTTTTGTTCTGCTAACTGCTGCAGTGCTGACTCCCATTTTACTTCCTTTACAAGTACATGAATTCACATTGATATAGTCCATGTTTATGTGCTGAGTGTTCCATTCAAATGGCTTTCTCTAGCTGTTCCACAAATAAACGTTCCTTGCAGAAGGTTATTCTTTTATCTGCTTTATGCTAATCGGGATAAAATTTGACAGAATTGGTCTTATTCTTTGTAAGTAGAAGGGAAATAAGGGAATACACTAGGCTAAAGCATTAGCCAGATCTTTTAAAAGCGTGTCGCTAAGTGAAACAATTGAAAGTCGGTTCTCTTTGTTTGCTAGGAATAAAAAAAGAAAGGAAAAGAAGAAAGAGATCTTCCCATTTAAGAAAACATTAAGTATCTTTAAACTGAAACCAACAACTCGGAATATCGCGAAAACGGTTACCTCTGCAAAGAACAGCGTGTTTTAATAAGATGAACATTTTTGTGCAGTATGCTGTTTTTTTGTCTCCACGGTCTACCTGCTATACAAAAGACATCCAGAATGAACAGATCTTCAGAGGCTATTTCCAAAAAAAAATTCTAGATACACACTTCGTCTGTCATGAAAATACTTTAAACATGTTACATTTTAATAAAAATTGTAGAGCAATTTTTGAGAAAATCAAAATGTTCGAAAAATGTTCCATCTAAACGGTAGTTGGGGTTGAAGGATTTCTTGAAAATGTTCATATGGCATCCTTGGAAGATATTGAACTTAAATACAAAGTTTGGTATTTAACCAACTTTTCTCCTTGATCAATGGTGTACACAATTGCAATTTGCTGTGGGCAGCATGGCTCAAAAACGAAAGCACTGTGAAATACCAAACCTGGTATTTAAGTTATAGCATCGTGTGACATCCTTCCAAGGACGCGACAGGAAGATTTTCAGGAAAATCCCCCTTCACTTTACATGGAAAAGATTTCGAAAATTTTTATTTTCTCAAAAATGGCTCTAGTGATTTTGAATAAAATACCGTGTATATTATATATTTATACAGAAAATAAAATATGCATCTTGAATTTTCTGGGAATAGACTCTAAAGACCTTTTATACTGAATGCATTTTTTCTGGATTTTGAGTAACTGGTAAACGGTATGAAATAGAAAAACAAAAACTTACTACACAAACAATGTGATCACGTTAAAACAGACAATTTATGTCATATACGTTTTTTTCTGGAATTGACCATTTATGAGATATTCCTTATTATTTCTTTCAGATCCAAAATACTTATGAACTTTTCTCACATGGAAAACTGTAAACTCCTGGCCCTGCATAGAAACGGATTTCAATACATGGCAACCAGCTTTTAAAAGAGCTGGCTATCGTTTTATCCTTCTTCTTACAAGAAAGCAAATAATTAAGACAATTTCTGCTAATGTTTATCTCGATTACCATAAATTAGAGAGAAGAATATGCTTAACAACAGTTTGTTACACCGATGTAGAGAAAGTCACGTGAATGGAACACAGACTCTTTTACTTCTTTTTTCAAATAATCTATTAAGTCCTCTTTATTCGGAAGAACTTTGTTATAGTTATGTGTATTGGATAAACGTCATAAGAGGTAAATGAAAACGCACTGTGCAAAGAATGTACAGCTCTTAAAAATACAGTTTATCTCATAAATGTTCTGCGCAATCGTCTATTTCTGAGATATCTGCTGTTATTGGTTTTAATGTTAAATAACAAGTACCATAACAATACTACTATTTCTCGCATATTCATTGAAGGGCTATGGATATATAACAACTTGCTTTTAAATATCTGACTATGATTTATTTTTCTCTATATGTTTTGTAGCTACTCCGAAATATGTCACGAACTATATTCCATAGATTTTACCGTGATACGTTGAATTAGATTCAGAAAATAAGGTCTGGTAAAGTAATTTGTTGACATTATGTAACTATAAATGAGATTGAGTACAGGAAGAAATTCATTTGAATGTACATTAAAAACAAATTATCGACACCTCTTTCATTGCGACAAATGAACTATTGCGCACTAACACCCCCGGTGGAAGGGGTGAAGAGAGGGTACCACAGGTGTTCATTGGCAGACAGGCCACAATGAAGTCACGCGGAAGTCCCAAAATGGCCGAGAGTTCATCTTAGTGCCAAGAGCACCATGCCCCCTAATACCTCGGGTTCTGCTTGCTAATTAATAACACACCATACACCATGAGCCCAGAAGCACATGCAGCTGAAAGATGGTAAGAGAATGGCATGCAAGGGAAATTATGGAATGAAAGTCGAGGAAAATAAGAACCTCAGAAATCAATTAAGTAACTAGGAAAATCAGCGTGAAACTCCAAGTCAGGTTGCGTGGTCAACGGAGATTGAACCCACGACCTCCCGAATGCGAGTGGCAGACGTTACCGTGACGCAACCTCGCTTGACCAGGTGAATGTAACATCAGAATATTTATTAGTAATGAGTATGAGTATAATAGGAGGCAAGACTGCCCTTTACTGCGACCTTTGTTGGTTGAAAACGTTTCCCCAGTTTTATTTCATTGATCCAAGTCTGATATTCACAATGGAACAGCGATGTTTGAAAGCTCCTGCAGTTTGGAACAACGAGGGTTGTTTGGTGGACCAGCGCTATACGCTCACACAAGAAATGGGCGGCTCTCTCAACTGCCTTTTGACGCCATCAGGATTTGCTTGCTGCCCCATTCTGTACAAATTCCCTCTAAGAGGCAGTGTCCTATAAAGAGATCCATTGCCAATGTGAGATTTCTCCTGCTTAATTTTATGAGCATTCGTTACCTGCTTCTGTCTAATGAGCTTTGAAGTTCCTGAGAGATCAATCCCTGATGGCCAGCTTAACCAGCCGTATTGACAGTCTTAGTACTGGTTCGGGGCTACTGAAAGACTGCTTAGCTCCCCTTTTAGCAGCTTCATCAGCCCTTTCATTGTCCAGAATCCCCAAGCCGTGAGGGACTCTCAAAATTCTGAATGCAACTTGAACTTAACCAAGTGAATATCGAGGGACTTCAGACATATCTTGACTATCTGAGAGCATAAAAGTTTCTCAAGAATGTAACGTGACGGATATGCATGAAATATTACTATTCGCTTTACTTTCTCTAGCACCTATTAATGATAGGCAGAAGATATGTTGCAGAGACTCAGGACATCTGTACGGCTTTGTGTCTTGATGTGGTGTTTATTTAAGCCGTTTTAGAGGTTTAAATTTGCCGCTGCATATGAAGTTGGTAACTCTTGCTGTTGGCGAGACTGGTATTAACTATTTGCGCCAGACTTGATTGTTGAAGCAGTTGCAAGATTATTATCGGCGGAGAATTAGTTACTTATTTACAGCTCAACCACGTTTCCCATATATGTTTGCTAGATTCAGTCGGTGAGTAATAGAATCTTAGCCCCCTTGCTTGGATGGTAGGATTTAATTCAGGAGAATTAATTTTAAAAAATGCTTGTTAATTATAAACTTTTATTTCATAAAGCGTTGGAACAACGTAGTGAATTAAGGCACGCTACCTAACTGATCTCTTTTTGAGTAAACTGTGCCAAATATTTACTTTGTAATATGTACTTACAATAAATCTCTTGCTGATAATCAATAAAATACAATATTTCACACTAAATTGCTGTATTAGAGGTCTTGATTTACGAGATTAACTCTTGGCGTCTGAATCCTAGGCTTCTATCTTGTAGACTGCGTCCCGAAACCTTTTTAAAAATCTGATGTGTTACACTCACATGACTTTCTCTAGCTGCTCTACAAACCTCCTACAAAAGATTATTCTTCTTTGTACACAATGCTAATCCAGATAAATATTAGCAGAATGTTATTACCTAATTCCTAATAAGTAGAAGAGAATAAGGGAATGCGCTATGCTAAAATGATTGTCAAATGTTATGCGATTGTCATTGCAAATTACTTCTTTGCTTGGCAGAAAAGCGGACACTTCCTGTCTGAGAAGTTTAAATACTTCACAATTGAAACCAATAACAAGGAATATCTCAGAAACGGTTATCTCCACAACAAAAACGTAAAGGACATAAATTGTGTGTTTTGTCGTGATGTACATATTTTGTGAAGTGAGTTTTTTCTATCTCTTACGGTTTAGCAATTAAGCAAAATTCATACGGAATAAAGAGGTCTTAAGAGGCTATTCCCCAAAAATTCGAGATATACATTTTATTTCGGACTTAAATAACTTTAATATACGGGATTTTAATCAAAATCGTTAGAGCCATTTTTAAGAAAATCAAAATTTTGGAAATTTGTTCTATGTAAAGGGTAGTTTTTAATAGCGGGATTTTTTTTTGTTGCAAATCTTCGTGTCGCATCCTAGGAAAATACTAAACCTAAATACCAAGTTTGGTATTTAACGGTCTTTTCGTTTTGGGGCTATACTGTCCACAGCCACACACACACATAGACAGACAGACAGACAGACACATACACACGGAACTTTTTTTAAAAATGCTTTTTTCCTAATCAGGGGACACCAAAACATATATTTCCGGTGAAATCTTGGTATCGAACTTTTGGGTGCATTACAATACCTTCTCTATCCCTATGTACATTGTACATATGGGGCTAGAGAAAGTAAAACTTTACACATACATATAAAAGTTGAAGATCATTGTTTCCTAACATTGTAATCTGTCCGTCACCATGGGAACGACAGAGTTCCTTATTCCACATTTCGTGAAATACGCATTTACAATACATTTTAAATACTCATAATAATTAAATTAATACATTTGTATAATTTACATAAGAAATGCTTTTATAAATAGCAGGCATTTGTAAATCAATTTTGTTACTCTGTTCTTATGCTTTGTTACCGGTATAAACAATTTACAGCCTCCGGTATCTCGTTCACTTTTCTTCTTCTTCTTCTTCTTCCCTTATATTACTCTTTAATTATGTGTTATTCTTACTGTGCTTTTCTAACATCAATTCTGAGTTGTACATTATAATGCGTTATATTCGTCATATAACCTTGCCATTTTAGGCTATTTTCGTGCGTATCGTGAGGCTACCATTAACAGCATCTTGCACTGCATTATATCAAACTGTAATAACATCACACCAAACATAATACTTCTTTATCATCATGGTCATGAGATTATTTATTGTATATTGATATAAAATAACACAACAAATATTCATTATAAGCGCATTGGTTACATAAGTTCTGAGGCACTCAAACATTACTACCATACAGCAAATAAGTCGCTATTAGCATACACATATGCTGTAAGCATATTCTAATGGTCTGGCATACATTTATGATAATGTGGATTTCTCAATTTTTGTTGTTTCTTTATGGAATACTTTTGAATGATTTGTAAGCAAAAGAATAAAATTATGAACACAAAAACGATAAAATAACAGCAATAGCAACAATAGTAGATGAAGTACCGCTTCTCTTTTTCCTCCTCTTTTATATGTTCATTGTTTGGTTTTCTGTTTTTCTTTGTTTAGTGTTTTCTTTGTAGCTTTATGTATGTTGGTTACTAAGAATAAACTAGGATATATTGACCTTACCTAAATTGATATTACTTCCTCTCAACTCAGATTTTCTCTGTAAATAGCGACGAGTCTTCCCAAGTGTGATAACGCGTAAGTCATTGCTGCATTCACAAAAGAACTTGCATTACAAACTGATATTTGTGGTTGTTCACCAGTGCTTTTGCATATTGTTTTCTGTCATTTTTCTTTTTTTGTAGTTTTCTGAGTTTTAATTAACTATTTTTCTTTAATAATTTCTAAATACGTCCGAAGAAACATATAGATGTTTCATTAGCAAGACTAGACTAGACTAGACTAGATTTGCAAAGATTAAACCATCAAGATCGGATATTTCAGCTAGTGAAAGATAAAATTGCATTATCTGATTACTATAGTAATCTACATTTAGTAGCATATTTTAGAAGTTGACTGCACTTATGTTAATTGTTGCGTATGTTACGCATATGGAATATAATAGTTTAGAAAATTAACTGAAACAATAATTAATAATAACACTTTAACTTAAAAAGCTCCTCCTACTTCGGGGTATGGCCTCATTCGTACCAGACCACTAGAATTTGTTCTTCATGAAGCTTCGGTTAGCAGTGCTGACTGTTTCCACAATTTCAATGTTCCCCTGCGGCCTAAAATATCTGTCAATACGGAGACAATTTTGCGCCTTTCTTTCTTCAAGCTTTCTTCCTTGGGACGGTTTTCGACCCTGCCAGAGAATGAAACCATCCCAAATTGTATAATTATACTTATTTGTAATGTTTATCAACACTGAATACGGCATATTTGTTTTTCTCTATACATGTCCAGTATCATTCCATACAATAAGTGATTCGTTTCACTGAACAGATCTTATTTCTCACAAATCCATTGTTATTAAACATATAACACAAACGCATTCGCAACTTTATCTGAAAATAGATTTGAAACTAAGATCACTTAGCCACATAAAATCCTATGTGGAACTGGCATCAATATCTTTTGCTTCTGAGACGGAATTTAAAAAAATGACGTTGCATGCACCTGATATTCTCTAGCCATTACAATTTCTTTTCACAACCTTATATTATTATAGCATGCTTTTATAAAATAAACATTAGCAGAAGAGCTATCATTACAACAGCCTGATCCAACTTTTCTCGGCTGAGTGGCAATATCGCGCGTACGCAGCAACAGCGAACGGAGCCCGGCAGGAGCGGGAACGAGATAGAGAAGTGCTTACTCTTCCTCTCAAACTTGACGTGTCGTTTGTCTTATATCACTATGTCCAGTCGGAGTGGCCCGTTGGATATTTATGAGATATTATTGAAAAGGACAGACTGTGTCCTTTATGACAAAAGTGTGAATTCCGCTCCTCGAGTAAATGCAAACACCGTCATTTATAACATATGATTCAGCTTACCACAGTATTGAGTTGTATTGCGTGCTGCAAGTAGACTCCTGTGAGGCGTGAGTGCTCTGCTTCTCGCTGGCGCGCACCGAAGACTGGAATACATATTTCATTTAGATACAAAAGAATGCAGCAGACTGAGTTACTAGCCACAACTTTAAAAGGCAGGTAGCTGTATTACAATTCTCGGATGTTCTCAAAATATCGCCACAAACAATTGAATAAGTGACAGCACTTCGACAAACAAAACTATTGAAAGATTCAAACAAGCATCTCGAAAATCTCAGAAAAGGCTTACGCCAACTATTCTGTGTTTTAAAGAGGTCTATAACAATAAAATCATTTATCTGTTTCTTATGGTTTACCAGTTACGCAAAATTATAACTCCTTTCCAAATGAAACTGACTTATGGATTAGGCATAAAAGTTCAAGATATATTAAAAGTTGATAACAATTCAAAAATGGTAATTGAATTATTGGAAATATATCAAAAGAAACAAAAACAAACCTTGACTTGAAACGTGGTAGCAGTAATTTCCAATTCTTTTTAATATATTTGAAATTCTACGAGGATAGAAAAAGAAAAAAATGGTACATTAGGTAATTTAGTTAGGAGATATATTAATGATAGTGAGATATTTAATATCCTTGTACATTATAAAATATGCAAAAAGAAAGTGTATTGTTATCAGTTTCGCTTGCTCTTCTATTTGCGGATGACGTAGTTTTAATTTTTGACATGGAAGATAGTATATCAAATGAATCAAATGTGTATAAATATAATATGAATATATTTAAGATGAAAATAAAAGTAATGTAATTATGTGGTATTTCAAGACAATATATTGGAACAGGTATCAGCTGCAATGTAATTACGGCCAAGATCAGAATATAAATAAACTTACAAGAACTCCCAAAAACCTGTGGAACTATCAAACAAACGTTTAAGAATAAGATAAGAGAAGAAACACGCTTAATAGTATATAACGTTAGGGCATTACCATGGTTAATTATAGAAGTGCAGCATAGACCGTCAAGGAAAGAGTTAACAGTAGTATACAAGCACTTGAAATTAAGTTTTAACGTCCATTCAAGGATTGTGTGAGAAAGGAACATATTAGAAAAGAGACAATCAGAACAGAGATGAAGGTACCACCACTATTAGAAGAAATACATAATACAGAAACAAACTGGTTGCATAACACCACTGCATGCCAGAAGAAATAATTCCTAAATAAGGCTTTTGTTACAAATCTGGAGGTCGAAGATCAGTTGGATGACCCCAAAAACCATGACTTCAACAAAAGAGAAGAGTACAGAAGAAGATACTTTGCAAATGGTATTTTATTCAAAAGCGATAGATCCATTTCTAAGAAATTAAAAGTAACGAAAACTTTACCATGAAAAGCATAGTTTGGTGTGGATAAAGAAATTTATCATCGTTGTATCTTGGAGGATTCTTGAAAGATGCAGAACTAAAACATGAAGTTGGTATTTTTTCGACTATTTGTTTCTAGTTCAGTTTCAGAACTAAAACGTGAAGTTGGTATTTTTTCGACTATTTGTTTCTAGTTCAGTTTCAGAACTAAAACATGAAGTTGGTATTTTTTCCACTATTTGTTTCTAGCTACGCAAAAGCTGTGCCAGCATCCGCGGTTATACATAAAATCGAATGAATATTTTTAAGTAATGTTTTAAGTAATTACCTATCATTTATAGTTTGTTATATAGAAATGTTCAGTAATGTCTTGAGATTACACACACACACACACACACACACACACACACACACACACACACACACACACACTCTTTGACGCAGGATTTAATGTTAAATAAATCAAGTCATAAAATAACATTATAAAATAATAAAACGTATTGTTTTGCACTTTAAGCCATGAAATTATTATATTTTCTTTTAATTAAAAATAATAGTTATTTTAATTATTTTACTGTTTTGCTGCTCCATGTTCAATTTTGGATATTAGATGAACGGAAATTGTATAAACCGCTGACTTTATTTTGTGAGGTTCTGAAAGCCTAAATATACTGACAATGCATTACTACAAAACTGAGGAAGTTTCAGATGGCATTGCGAGCATTTGATGGCAATACATTAAATAATTAATGTTATGAAATAGGATGGAATTACAAATTTTAAGGTAGCAGTAATCTTTAAATTGTGTCAAACGTTATCTATGCCAAGTTCGCTCGATGGTGTAAAGCCTAACCACCCACCCAGTCACCCTACATTAGTCTGCCTAACGTATCCTACCCTACCCTACCTACCAATAATCCGTGACCTATCGTAACCTACCCTATCTTACTCACCTACCTACCCACCCACTAACCCACCCACCTACCTACCTACCTACCTACCTACCTACCTACCTACCTACCTATCAACTTACCTAGCAACCTCCCTACCTACTCACCTACCTACCCACCTACCTACCCACCTACCTACCTACTCACCTATCTACCTACCTATCTACCCTACCCTACCCACCTACCTACCTACCTACCTACCTAACTACTTACCTACCTATCAACTTACCTAGCAACCTCCCTACCTACTCACCTACCTACCCACCTACCTACCTACTCACCTATCTACCTACCTATCTACCCTACCCTACCCACCTACCTACCTACCTACCTACTTACCTACCTATCAACATACCTAGCAACCTCCCTACCTACCCACCTACCTACCTACTCACCTATCTACCTACCTATCTACCCTACCCTACCCACCTACCTACCTACCCACCTACCTACCTGCCTATCTACCCTATCTTACCCACCTACCTACCTACCTACTTACCTACCCACCTACCTACCTACCTACTTACCTACCCACCTACCTACCTACTTACCTACCCACCTACCTGCCTACCTATCCTATCCACCTACCTACCTACTTACCTACCCACCTACCTACTTACCTACCCACCTACCTACCTACCTACCTACCTACTTACCTACCCACCTACCTGCCTACCTACTCTATCCACCTACCTACCTGCTTACCTACCCACCTACCTATCTACCCTACCCTTCCTACCCACCTACCTACCTACCTACTTACCTACCCACCTACCTACCTACCCTTCCTACCTACCTACCCACCTACCTATCTACCCTAATCTACCCTTCCCACCTACCTACCCACCTATCTACCCATCTATCTACCCACCTACCTAGACTTTTATGTAATAAGACACATTAGAAACCCTCGAGAGGCTTTCTACGTTACTCCCATTAGAATCTGGTTGCGGGTCGCTCTTCAATAAAAGGATTGGGGAGATCAGAACTTGCGGGACAGATAACCTGTTTATTAGTCTAAGATTTCAGTTTCTCCCCAGATAAGCATTTGAACACATCTAACAGGAAACGTTTACAAATTGAAGTTCGTGTAGCAAGTATCACACATTTGAGTTTTTTGAGCTAGCTGAAAAAACTTTAACCGGCTGGGAAAACGCTTCAAAGTAATAATAGGCTAAGCTGATATAGCCTTAGATAAAACAGAATAGTAATTAATGAATATTGATGTATCAGAGTGCATATGAAACAATTGCTTTTTGTTTCAGTTAGCTCTTGGGAGCTTCGGAGCGCTATGCGAGTTTTAATATTTAATCTCCCATAGCTACCATCTGGCAGACATTTTCCGGTGTTCCGACAATTAACACTAAATATTCTTTTGAATGCAGTCTTTTTAAAGGAATTTAAAAAATAGTAATTCTTATGTGTTACATTCATACAGCTTTCTCTAACCTTACTGCAGCAAAGCTTCCAAGTGCGTCACGTTTATCAAGATAAACATTACAGAAATAGTTTTATTGACACGGGTGTTATTTCCCTGTAAAAGAGCAATATAATAAGTGATGTCAAACCTCGCTACGTCATAGCTCTGAAATGACGCTCTCTTTGCTGTTTAGGAGAAAGAAAAAGGAATAATAAATTACCGTTTGAGATACATTTTAAGTATCACAAAATTGAAAGCAAAACAAAAGATATCTCAGTAATGGCTTTAAAGCAGTTGCTTTATATTTAAATTTCGTTATAATTGAAAAAAAATGAAAATAATAAAAGTCAATTTAAAGGTATTATTTGTGAAATAAAGGAGTATTAATTTATTAATAACTTTAATATGACATATTAATGTTATTTTTAACTAACTCTATATAAATCGTATATGACATAGTTTGTGTGTTTTGCGGACACACATTTGTTAGGAAGTAAGGTTTCTACATCTGTTACGGTTTACAGGTATGTAAAAGTCATCGAGAATCAAGAAGACTGTAGCGCCTATTCAATGAAGAAGATTTACATCTTTCTTGTGATGTAAAAATCTTAAACGTGTGGTGTTTTTATCAAAATCGTTAGAGCTATTGTCGTAGAAGTCTCTAAGTAAAGAGGTTTGGTGTGAAGAATTTTGTGTAAAATACTCCATGGCATCACTCGAAGGTGCTGAACTTAAATATGGCTTTCGGATAGAACAGAATACTTTCTCTACCTACTTTGTATATAGTACGGTTAGAGAAAATAAAATTGTAACATTTCACTTACTTATGAAAATGCACTAAAACGTGTTGTGTGTTTTAAAAATCTTCTAATTTCATGGTTTCGAATACACTGTATGCTTATGGCTAGACGAAAGTTTCAGTTTTTCTCCTTAATAAGTGGTGTTTGAAACCTATTGCATTATAGGAATAGTATCATGTAATAAGGTAATATTATTAAAATTAAATAAAGCAAAAATACATTACAAAATATAAAAATGCTTCAAAGTTTAGCTTTTATAGGTTTACTAAGATTTTCTTTACATGTTTGTAAGTATTTACGTTCTCTCCCTTTTAGTGTATAAATAGCTCCTCTATACCTAAAGTGAAATGCTTAAAATTAAAAATTATTAATGATACACTTCATGCTCTCGTGATTTTTGTTACGACCTTTTTCAACCATGCTGTTTGTTTAGGGCGAAATAATAATAATAATAATAATAATAATAATAATAATAACAATAATAATAATAATCATAATATTAATACAATAAAATAATAATAATAATAATAATAATATTAATAATAATAACAATAATCATAATAATCATAATATTAATACAATAAAATAATAATAATAATAATAATAATAATAATAATAGTAATAATACAAATAATAATACAAATAATAATACAAATAATAGTAATAGTAGTAATAATAGTAGTAATAATAATAGTAATAATAACAGGAATAATAATAGTAATAATAACATTAATAATAATAGCAATAATAGTAATAATAATAGTAATAAATTATAACAATAATGATATACTACATACTCTCGTGCTTGAGTAGTTTTCGTTACACCGCATATCTCTGCTATGGGCCCAGTGCGTAATAATAATATTACAGTGAAACATTACATGGCCTGTGCTTGCGAGGGTTAATGCCCATCAATACTGCATATGGCACCATATACCTTAAACATTGATGTCGCATGAAAAATTATAAAACGAAATGCAGCAGGCCTAAACTCAGCGTACTTTAGGATAGGGGAAATCCTGCAAACAAACCTGTTGAAAATGATAGTGCAAACAAGATCTGAAACTCAGACCTTCCTGCACGACTCCGTTACGTAACGACTTCGGCCAAATTGTGTCGGATTTTAGTCACCAAGTGTAGTTCTATGAAGTACCGAGCAGGGAATAATACTGTAGTTTGTCCTCTCAAACTGAAAAATATTTATGAAAAGATATATTCAAATATTGAAGGTTTTGATACCGAGATTTCACTATAATTATATGTTTTGAGAACCCCTAAAAATGGCATTTTTAGAAAATGGTGTGTTTAGGGGGGGTGGATAAACATAACAAAAAAGAAAGTTAATACCAAAACTACCCTTTTGGTGGAACATTTATTTAACTTTATATTTTCTCAAATATGGCTGCAACGATTTTGCTTAAAATTCATTTGCTAAAGATATTTACTTACTTTAGAAATAAAATGTATATCCTGAAGTCCTTTTCATTCTGAATGAATTTTACATGACTAGTAACCCTAAGCAATAGGTACAAGTTCACTGAATTAAAATTGTTGATCCATGTTTGTGTATGTATGTGTGTGACACAAAGATAGAGAGAGACAGAAATACATATAGTGAGAGAGGAGGAGAGAGAGAGAAAGAGAGAGAGAAAATGTGTATGTGTGTGCGCGTGTTCCTTAACAGCATAACTCGACACCAAAAAATACTGAACTTTACATTTAAGTTAAGCATTTTGGAAGGAAGAGACACGACGATCTCCAAGAAAGGTTTTCGCCCCAAACTACTCTTTACATAAAACATTTCTTGAAAATTTTTGTTTTTTCACAATGATGTAGTTATTTTGATTTAAGTGCCCGTTTAAGATATTTTCACAACAAATGAAATGAATATTTTTAATTTTCTAGAATTAGCCTTTTAAGACCGATTCATTCTAAATACTTTTGTGTCACCGGTAAACGTAAGAAATACACCTGTTACTTTACAAAAACTGTAGATTTCGTTAAAATACGAAATTTGTCAAATATTTACACTTTTTGAGGAGTTAGCCATTTCCGAGATATTATTTGTAATTGTTTTACTACTTGCACTTTTCTAAAATGGCAGGTCATTACTTCTTATGCCCTGACCAAGCAAAGAGAAGGAAATTTCAATGATATTACACTGCGGCAAGCTCTTTATCGCCATAGCGTGGTGTATACTTTTATTTCCCTTGTGCCTACTAGGAAATTAGTAATAAATCCATTTCTCTTAAACTTTGTCTCGTAAAAAGGAGAAACTAGATAAATAGGAAATAAGCCTTTAAGAATAGTTTGTTGTAAAATAGACAGAGAAACTCATGTGAATGTAACAAATGATATTTCTACTTTCTCTACTATGTATAGCAGGATAGAATTATGTAACGGTGGTTCACTACGACACTATAATGGCGCTCTACTGCCAGTGACTCGGGTGAAATAAAGAAAGCACTTGAAGCTACATGCTGCAGACATACACGCGCTAAAATGTCCAGGGTTGAAAACTGCATAACACTAGGGAACTGTCCCAGAAGGGTGGCGTAGCGATCCAGGCAGCTGCGCCAGCGTGCGCGCGGGCTCTGTCTAAATAAAATGGAAATGGCGTGCTATTTATGGACGCTCTTTAACTACTGTAGTTCTCAGCATCCCATTCTAATTTGGGCGTGAACCATCGCTTAATTTTGCTCAGAGGACTCTCTATCAGGCGTGACGTTCTTTTACGAGCCGTAAATATACGACACGGAACCAACGGCAAACTAGCCGCCCGTTGAAATCTATGATACAATAAATTTAAGTCGTAAGGGAATATACAGTGTTTTTATTATTAGCCTCACCCACAAACCCCTGAGATAATCTGAATTAGGAGATTGGGAGTGGAATCTTCATTAACAGGACACTGCTGGAATGAGACACCGATCTCCGCGACAATGCGTGATCACACAAGCATGCATGAGCTGTATGTCACCATCTACCTAGATGCAAGTTAATCTTCCATGAGATCTAAACACACCAACTGCAGATATCTATTTATGTGTTAAAAGAGTTTCAGAACTCAACGGGGTTCATGGAGCGTAATCCGCTCGCCGACTCCACTGATGTGCAAGAGGGCTAAAACAAAGTTCGCAAATACCAGTTCTCCATTGCCCGATATTAAATAAAATAGCCTCGTGCTCTTAATGCACGAAGAGATACCTCACACGTCAAATTAGGACAGTTGTATCACCTAATGTAATCTTTTTCGAATGGGTCATCCAGTCATGTGATATCTTCCTTTGCTATTATTCGCTGACAATGTGTTTAATAAATATGGTTTTCTAATTAATGAACACATTCAATGGATGCCTACTGTCAGTTATCTGACACCTCTGCAAGCATAAATACTTAGAATCCTATGTTCCCTTGCCCTAGACAGAAATCCTTTAAAATAGGCAATAGGCTAATGCCCCGTTATAGGAATATAAAGTCACTTTCATTGTGACACAAACTTAGACTATGGGCTGCTAATACTAGAACTTAATCGATGTAAATGTACAGGTCATCATTCCTTATTAGTATTTGATTCTGTAAATAATGTACATTTCACTAAGAATATCTGGAAAATAGTTAATGCAAACAAAAGAATTGAAATATATTCAATGCTTTAAAGAAAACCACAAATTTTGTATGCTAAGATGTTGTCTATCTCTTAAGGCTTATAAGTTATACAAAACTATAAAAAAGTACCCCCTAAAGAAGAATTTGACAGGTGCTTCCCACATAATTGAAGAAATGCATTTTATTGACACTAACATATCCTAAATATGTATTATTTTAACTTTAACAGGAAACAATTGTTACATATAAAGAAAAATTGAGGTTGGGGATTTTCTTAAAAATCTTTGTTTCGTATCTTTGGAAGACGCTGATTCTAAATACTAAATTTGTTATTTATCGGGCATTTCGATTTAAGTTACATTGTCCACAGATATACCACGTACTGGCACAAATACATTCACACTTTTTGGATTTAGGGGACTTCAAAACATATTTGCAATAAAATCTCAAAATAGAATTTTTATATGCAATACAATACCTTCTTGCCTTCTACATACTCAGTAGAGAATTAAAGAAGGAAGGAGAGAGAAAGAAAGAAAGAAACATTTGTTACGTGTTCTGTAAACAAACCATTCTTAAAAAACATTATTCTATGATTTAACTCATGTTAATCAAAATAAACATTAGCAAAACTTATTTATTACCACCTTCTTTGTGAGTAGAAAGGAAAATATAAGGTAATACACTAGCAAAGTGATAGATCTAAACTAGTAGTTATGTGAAATAATTGAAAGTTGATTTTCCTTGCATGGCCAGGAGTATAAAAAAGAGATATGATACAACATATGATTTCCCGTTTGAGAAAAGCTTTAGTAGTTTATAACTGAAACCAATTACAAGGAATATCTCGGAAACAGTTATCTATTAAAAACTGATATGTAGGAAGAAAGAAAGAAAGGGTTTTCATGACCAATTATGCCCCATATGGTAACATTGATGGTGACACGTCCCTCTAGAAGCTGAGAAAATCCTTCCTTACGTCAAGATGCCAGTGACTGTTTGTTGCCTGGAAACAATGTATTAAGTGGTAAGAAATAGAGGCCACCAGTGAGAAGCAAATTATGCCCCATATGGTAACATTGATGGTGACACGTCCCTCTGGAAGCTGAGAAAATCCTTCCTTACGTCAAGATGCCAGCGACTGCTTGTTGCCTGGAAACAATGTATTAAGTGGTAAGAAATAGAGGCCACCAGTGAGAAGCAAATTATGCCCCATATGGTAACATTGATGGTGACACGTCCCTCTGGAAGCTGAGAAAATCCTTCCTTACGTCAAGATGCCAGCGACTGCTTGTTGCCTGGAAACAATGTATTAAGTGGTAAGAAATAGAGGCCACCAGTGAGAAGCAAATTATGCCCCATATGGTAACATTGATGGTGACACGTCCCTCTGGAAGCTGAGAAAATCCTTCCTTACGTCAAGATGCCAGCGACTGCTTGTTGCCTGGAAACAATGTATTAAGTGGTAAGAAATAGAGGCCACCAGTGAGAAGCAAATTATGCCCCATATGGTAACATTGATGGTGACACGTCCCTCTGGAAGCTGAGAAAATCCTTCCTTACGTCAAGATGCCAGCGACTGCTTGTTGCCTGGAAACGATATATTAAGTGGTAAGAAATATCTTCTTAGAGGCCACCAGAGAGAAGTAAATTAACAGGCTTCCAACAATCCGGAAATTATTCGTGACACAGATAATTAACATCTGTCTTACTGAAGTCTGAAATAAAGTATCCATGTCATATTTCAGATTATGACCACCATCAAGAAATGTCACATAAAGAAGGAAGTAGAGACATTTTGATATTTGTTATAGTAGCTTCTCTCTAATTTCCTATAGGAAATATAAGAAATATTGCATTCTATCCAAAAGTTTGCTAAAGGTATTTCACCGGAACTCACATTTCGAGACTTTCTGAACCAAAAAAAAAAAAAATGAAATTCAGAAACAAGTTCTTGTGGTCTGTGTGTGAGAGAGAAAGAGAGAGTTAGAGAGAGTGTGTGCACGCGCGCGCGTTTCTGTGTGTACGTATGTGTGTGTGTGTGTGTGTGTGTGTGTGTGCCATGCCATAATTCAAAAATTAATTAGTAGAGTGGGGTTAGCGTGTATGTTTTACATTTAACAGGTAGCGATTTCGAATCTTCCGTAGGCTGAGTTACCAGATAAGGTTTTTACGGGGTTTTTCTTTATCCTGAGAAGAGGAATGTCAAGTAACTTTAAGCTCCAAGGAGCCCAAAATCATTTGAGCACAATTCTACCGAATTAATTCATTATCGATATCACCAACCAGATTAAATAACTTTAAGCTAAGAAAAAGCGGATTAAATAGTAATAAACTAGGCTTTTAAGACCAGCTCTTCCAAGGAGGTGGCGCAAATATTTTTAAGAAAATCCCGAAACCAAACAACACATTATATGGAATATGCTTTGTTACTTTTGGTTTTCTGACACGTGTTTGACTAAATTACACCTGCTTAACATATTTGCATGACAAATAAAATGTAAGTATCAATTTTCTCAGAACAGCTGGAATCTTCTTAATTCTGAAAGACTTTTGTATACTTGGTAAACCACTAGACATAAGCAAAATTTTACTTTCAAAAAGATGTAAATATGTTAGGGACAAAATGCAGTGGAATAAACAAAACCCCTAATCACACCAGGTGGCCCATGTAAGCCGTCCTTCGCTCCCGGATAATGCGAACGCCGAAGCGTATCAGCTAAGGGGACGGGATAGCAACAGAGAGGGATATTGCTAAACGTGGGAGCTGTAACTAGTTCCAGAGCTCGTCGCTAGAGTAGGATAATGCGAACGCCGAAGCGTATCAGCTAAGGGGACGGGATAGCAACACAGAGGGATATTGCTAAACGTGGGAGCTGTAACTAGTTCCAGAGCTCGTCGCTAGAGTAGGATAATGCGAACGCCGAAGCGTGTCAGCTAAGGGGACGGGATAGCAACAGAGAGGGATATTGGTAAACGTGGGAGCTGTAACTGGTTCCAGAGCTCGTCACTAGAGTAGGATAATGCGAACGCCGAAGCGTATCAGCTAAGGGGACGGGATAGCGACAGAGAGGGATATTGGTAAACGTGGGAGCTGTAACTGGTTCCAGAGCTCGTCACTAGAGTAGGATAATGCGAACGCCGAAGCGTATCAGCTAAGGGGACGGGATAGCAACAGAGAGGGATATTGGTAAACGTGGGAGCTGTAACTGGTTCCAGAGCTCGTCACTAGAGTAGGATAATGCGAACGCCGAAGCGTATCAGCTAAGGGGACGGGATAGCAACAGAGAGGGATATTGCTAAACGTGGGAGCTGTAACTAGTTCCAGAGCTCGTCGCTAGAGTAGCATGCCGGTTCGATTCCTAGTCTCGAGAAAGGTTCCTATGCAGAACAATGATTGTCCCTGAGAAAATCAATACGCATTTGGCCTAAAGCACATAACGATCTGTTTTAAGTCATATCAGTATCTGCCAACAAATTTATCAACAACAACAGATTATGCAACACTTTGTGTTTCACAATTAGCAATAATAAATAAGTGATATTATATCCTTGTTTGCAATAAAGAATTATGAATATAATTAAGTTATGTTCCTTTACACCTGTGTTATACACTGACATATCTTTATTATTGCATTATTCATAATACAAATGTTCAAATGCATGATCGCTTTGTTGGCTGCATTGATGGAAGTGACTTTCAGTATTAGCATGGACACCTTTAACATTTCTGCAGTTACTGAAGGGCAAGCTAGACGTATTCTTTCCGTTAACACATCTGGATTTTCCGGTTCCGTTTCGTAAACCCTGGCTTTGATATATCTCCATAAGAAAAAAATCCAAGGGAGTTAAGTCAGGTGATCTCGCTGGCCATTGACAGCAACCATCACGACCCATCCATCTTTCTGGTACACATTGCTAAGATATTCTCTACCCTTCTACAATAATGGGGTGGTGTACTAAAGTGTGATGTTCTCTAGAACATGTTGCAGATTTAGCTCATTCTGTAGGAATTGCAAACACAGCTGACCAGATAATCCTGGTGCCAAATAAACTAGTCCAAATCTAGTAGCCAGTGAGAATTTTCAGGAGACCAGTAATGCAGAATCATTGGTGAAATAGCATTCATCTCCCCATAAAATCAGACTGATGAAATTCGGCTTCACGTCTACTTTGTTTAAGAGACTTCTGCAGAACGATACGCGATTTTGGAAGTCGTTTCCATATAGTTGTTGGTGAAGGTGCAGCTTAAAGAGATGCCATTTTCGTTCCTTAAGAATACTTTGTATCGAAGACCTCGATAGCCTCAGGACTGTCGCAGATCTTCTTTGTCCTAATTCCAATGAGAAATTGGTATTTATGATTGAGAAATAATGGCTTTTAGAATAATAATTATAATCATACCTATTATTATTATTATTATTATTATTATTATCAGCATCTTTATTATTACCATTATTACAATCATTGTTATAGGTAAAAATAATAATGCAAACTAAAATGAAATAACAAGATAACATTAATGTTTATACTACATTGTGCGTACGCATATTTTTATTTAGTTTATGCTTACCTTACGTGGGATTTGCTAACTACCCCGTAACGTTTCGGGAAATATAAGGTGCGTCGCAGATTGGTACGCTGTACCTGGAAACTTCCCCTTGAAACGTATTTCTGTACGTCTAAACAAATGAGCAGAAGGTAGACGTCTCATTGGATCACCTTCATTGTGGTACGTCTTCATGATCATAAGTGTGTAGTCTCCACTAGCATGTAACATTGCAGTATTACCTGTCTCGAACTACAACGAGTGACTAGATGGCCACGTGTTCTTATCAGAGCGAAACAAGGAAGAAGATGTGCACAAATAGTAGTGAAGGTAGGTGTGTTTTTGTGTTGATGTGAAACCAGTAGCGCAGCTAGGGTTTATTACCTATTTTTTTTTTAATTTTTTTGTGATTTTCTAAGGACTTTATTATTTTTAATGAGATTTTTACCCCGTTTGGAGCTAGCTTTATTTATTTCAGGCGGGCTAAGAGCTCTACATTACAACAGGCCAACAGACAAAGAACGAATGCATGATCTCACATCCAAGATCATTTCGGATCGCTGTAGAATCATACAGGTGCTCACAGCGTGTATATCCAGGGTTTAAAAGAGGTGATTATGTTGCCTTGAATCATCCGCCACCTCTCTGCATACAAAAACTGCGTAAAGCTGGAACCACACAGTCATCTGGTGGGTCTAAAATTCTAAGCCAAGCATAGGTATCCATTACTGTCCAAATAAGAGCTCTCCACAATGCAGGACGCGTCCAAAAAATCCAGGTGCAAAATATCTCTTGCTGATGGCTGACACGTGTCACCAGTCCATCCCCGACATCGGCTCGAGAGCCATCTTCATATCAATAATTTACCTGAGCATTCCAAGAGTCAATGTGCGAGTGAATCCGGGGCTTGGCACACTGGACAAGCAGGAAGAATTGCCAGATGATGTCTATGTAATTTATCAGCAGCTGGTAGAATTGCATTGACAGTCTTATATGCCACTGAGACCCATTCCGTGTTGATTTCTGGAATAGCAAAGCCACGCCAAATCTGTCTCCAGGGCAACTGTGGATACTTAGCTTATACATGTGGAGAAGTAGGTTCCCTCCGTTGAAAAAAATGTGTAGACTTCCATGTCCCCTTTGAACAGTAGTGACGAGGCAACCCTCCTTGCACTGACGTATGCTGGAAACATAAAACTGCAGAGGACGGCTTCTGTGGGCCACCTGGTATATTTCCGGTAAATTCTTGACATTGCATTTTTGGGTGAAATACAATACCTTCATTGTCCATTTATATTGTACATATGGGCTACAGAAAGTAAAAACAATACATAATAATATCGACAGCCTGCAAACTAACAAAAGTTAACGAAGCGATTCATAACCGTGGATCTTTGAATGGCTCTTTATATATTTTAGAACCTACAGAACTTAATTAAGTCCCGAGCTTTATAAAAATAATCCCGGGCTTATAAAAGTCCCGACCTTTTTCTATACAAACTACAGAGTTTGTAATTCGCCATTGAGGTATGAACATCTCCAAACAATTTGAGATCACCTTGCGTTTTACGTGAGTCAGCTGAAACATTTATAGCCGTGCTATGGGGCTCAGGATCGGAGAAACTGGACGTTACCCAGGAGATACGTGGTTAAAATCCCCGCTATTGTACTGAATTTTGGAGCCTGACATTACTTCCCCAGTATTAGTAATTGTACCTATAATGAAAATAAATGAATACTCTAGGCTAAAATAATAATTAAATTTGCTAATAGCTCATCGCTGTTTGACAGCCTTCAAATTTCATTCTATTTACCTGACCAGCGTGAAAAAAAGAATTGAATGAGGAATTTGCACTTGAGGAAAGTATAATTATTGAGAAATTTAAACCAAAAACAAGGAAAGGATTATTAGTTTCACACACATCACACAAACATCAATCTCCCCACCCCACTCACACACACAAAATGTTTCTGACATAAATTGTGTGCTTTAACAAGATTTACATTTTTTTGTAATAGAATGTTGTCTAACTCTTACGGTTTACCAGCTCGTCTGCAAGTCATCCAGAATGACTACCACTTATGAAGCAATTCCCAGAAAATTAAACATATCCATTTGTCAAGAATACGTATTAAACATTCGGATTATAATCAAAATTGTCTAGTCATTTTAGAGAAAATATAAATTTTCGAGCAATGTTCCACATTAGAGTTAGTTTGGGGTGGCGGATGTTGTTGAAAATCTTCGTGTCGCATTCTTGGAAGATGCTTAAAACGTAAATATCAACACACAGGCGGACGATTTTCTGGATTCAAGACTGCCAAAACGTGTACTTCCAATGAAATCTTGGTAATGAATGTGATGCCTTCTGTACCTACTTAGTACGCGATGGAGAAATAACGGTAAAAAGTGTACCGTATTGTACTTGTCAGGTTTGTTTTTGTAATTGAAAAACAGAGAATGTGCTTGTTTAGCTTTATGTGCAAAACGCTGAACAACCGCTGAACGCGTTTCTATTTGAGCATTTAAATGTGATGCACATTGAGACGTTTCTATTTGAGCATTTAAATGTGATGCACATTGAGACGTTTCTATTTGAGCATTTAAATGTGATGCACATTGAGACGTTTCTATTTGAGCATTTAAATGTGATGCACATTGAGACGTTTCTATTTGAGCATTTAAATGTGATGCACATTGAGACGTTTCTATTTGAGCATTTAAATGTGATGCACATTGAGACGTTTCTATTTGAGCATTTAAATGTGATGCACATTGAGACGTTTCTATTTGAGCATTTAAATGTGATGCACATTGAGACGTTTCTATTTGAGCATTTAAATGTGATGCACATTGAGACGTTTCTATTTGAGCATTTAAATGTGATGCACATTGAGACGTTTCTATTTGAGCATTTAAATGTGATGCACATTGAGACGTTTCTATTTGAGCATTTAAATGTGATGCACATTGAGACGTTTCTATTTGAGCATTTAAATGTGATGCACATTGAGACGTTTCTATTTGAGCATTTAAATGTGATGCACATTGAGACGTTTCTATTTGAGCATGTAATTTCTTTTTGTCATAGTACTGCAGCATCCTCCACAGCTTTATATGTAAGCTCTAGATTTCCAGTAGTAATATGTACTTGCTAACAGCGTTGTAGGAAAGGAACCTGCTCTTTTGAAACGTCTAAAAGCACAGCTTTATATGTAAGCTCTAGATTTCCAGTAGTAATATGTACTTGCTAACAGCGTTGTAGGAAAGGAACCTGCTCTTTTGAAACGTCTAAAAGCACAGCTTTATATGTAAGCTCTAGATTTCCAGTAGTAATATGTACCTGCTAACAACGTTGTAGGAAAGGAACCTGCTCTTTTGAAACGTCTAAAAGCACAGCTTTATATGTAAGCTCTAGATTTCCAGTAGTAATATGTACTTGCTAACAGCGTTGTAGGAAAGGAACCTGCTCTTTTGAAACGTCTAAAAGCACAGCTTTATATGTAAGCTCTAGATTTCCAGTAGTAATATGTACTTGCTAACAGCGTTGTAGGAAAGGAACCTGCTCTTTTGAAACGTCTAAAAGCACAGCTTTATATGTAAGCTCTAGATTTCCAGTAGTAATATGTACTTGCTAACAGCGTTGTAGGAAAGGAACCTGCTCTTTTGAAACGTCTAAAAGCACAGCTTTATATGTAAGCTCTAGATTTCCAGTAGTAATATGTACTTGCTAACAGCGTTGTAGGAAAGGAACCTGCTCTTTTGAAACGTCTAAAAGCACAGCTTTATATGTAAGCTCTAGATTTCCAGTAGTAATATGTACTTGCTAACAGCGTTGTAGGAAAGGAACCTGCTCTTTTGAAACGTCTAAAAGCACAGCTTTATATGTAAGCTCTAGATTTCCAGTAGTAATATGTACTTGCTAACAGCGTTGTAGGAAAGGAACCTGCTCTTTTGAAACGTCTAAAAGCACAGTTTTATATGTAAGCTCTAGATTTCCAGTAGTAATATGTACTTGCTAACAGCGTTGTAGGAAAGGAACCTGCTCTTTTGAAACGTCTAAAAGCACAGTTTTATATGTAAGCTCTAGATTTCCAGTAGTAATATGTACTTGCTAACAGCGTTGTAGGAAAGGAACCTGCTCTTTTGAAACGTCTAAAAGCACAGCTTTATATGTAAGCTCTAGATTTCCAGTAGTAATATGTACTTGCTAACAGCGTTGTAGGAAAGGAACCTGCTCTTTTGAAACGTCTAAAAGCACAGTTTTATATGTAAGCTCTAGATTTCCAGTAGTAATATGTACTTGCTAACAGCGTTGTAGGAAAGGAACCTGCTCTTTTGAAACGTCTAAAAGCACAGTTTTATATGTAAGCTCTAGATTTCCAGTAGTAATATGTACTTGCTAACAGCGTTGTAGGAAAGGAACCTGCTCTTTTGAAACGTCTAAAAGCACAGTTTTACCCTGCTAGATATAACTCGTTTATAGAGACAGAACTCCATAAAATAACTTGCCTCAGTGTATTTTCATTTCGCATGCTCATGAAATATAAATGAACTATTCTTGCAAAAGATCATTCTTATATTTAGTTCACGCTAATTAATATGAGTATGACAACAAACGGTTTTAATATTTATAACCTTGTAAGTAGAAGGGAAATAACGGAATACACTAGGTAAAGTGAGAGTTAAAAACCTTAATCGCTGGTCGCTATGTGACAATTATTGTGAAATTCGGTTGTTGTTTCTTTTTGCATTTCCGAGGAGTAAAACAAAATAAAAACGAATGACACTTCCTCCTTGAGAAAAATATAAGTATTCATTTAAAACTAAAGCCAATAACAAGGAATGTCTCTATTATGCTTCACTGCCGAAAAACATTTAACACAAACTGTGTACTTTAGCGAGTTCCACATATATATCTGAATGGGTAGGTAAGTGCCTAGCTAGATTTGGTTTAATTCTCAAGTTTACTTTTGTGCAAAAATCGTCCAGGATTTTAGAGGCTGTTCCCAGATAATTCAATATATACACATCATTTGTAATGTAAATGTCTTTTATATGTATATAACATTTTAAACAAAATTTTTAGAACCATTTTTAAAATTGAAGCTTTTCCAAAAAAATTGGCTGGAAAGGATAGATTGTGGTGGGAGGATATTCGTAAAAATGTGTATGTCCCATTCTCGGAGGACACTACACTTAAATACTAAATTCGTTTTTGAATTATATTGTTCAGAGACACATACACATACTTTTTTGAAATGTCCTTAAAACATATGTTTCCGGTGAAAACTTGGTGTAAATTGGACGCAGTTATGCAAAAAGGAACTAACCCACAAAGACTAATTTTCAAGATTGAAGAGCTTAAAGTTAACCTTGTCTTTAAAATTACTGGTTCATGGTGTGAAATTATTATTTTACACAAAGTTGCATTGTAATTAAGGGTTTCTAATTATGACTTCGGTTTCTTACTCAATATTTCATAAATCCATAAACAATTACAACATTTGGTTTAGTTCTTTTTTGTAGAATAAATAACAACACAATTTTTATTTCTTTGAAGAACTTTTAATGAAAATACATTATATTTGGCAAACTTCTTGGTATTACAAATTTTGTATGCAAAAACTGTCACAAAATGGTTCTGGCATATATTTTTACATTAAATATTTGGTTCCGTATCAAAACCTGGCACTCCTCCAAAGCCATCAATTCATCTGAAACCCTGTGATTGGCAAACAGCTTCTTGTAAAATGGCAATGCATCATTTGGAATTAAATGAAAAAGTGATTTCAGATCATTAAGTTCAAGTACAGCAATTCCTTTTCCATTTGGCCAAAGTAGAATTAGATCCTTGTAGCATGAACTAACAGCTGGACGACTACGTATTCTTTTCATAATGTCTACTTCCACGAAATCATCTTCAAAACCTTTCTTCATAAAGAGTGAGTAGTGGTTTTCTTTTTTCAGTGAGATTTCCCTGGTGCTCAGCCAGTTAATTGTATCACAATTAACACCTTTTCTCCTGTTGGTAATATTTTTCAAGATTTCCAGAGCCTAGAAAAATTTATTTTTTCATAACATTCACTTGCAAAGGGCGCTTCCATCTACAAACTTTCATTACGGCAATATAATCTTTGCTGCCTTTTCAAAGCCGTCTCAATTTTACCAAAGTCATCATCATTAGACACAAAACTGTGATCCGAAACCAAATAATGAAGAGTAATAGATTTCAATGTAGGATATGTACTAAGCACTGTTTTCAGCATCAAAACTATCTTTATATTGCCTCCGCAAGAATCGCTCCAAAGGATTAGATGTTCCACACCTTCTGGCAAATACTCTGATATATGTCTCAACAGGCAAGAAGCAACCTCTTGTGCGCCTCTTCCCGCTTCACCTTCTAGATAGCAAAGTCCATGCGGATTATATAACACTCGAGAGTAAGGGGTAGCTGACTCACCTGGTATATCCAGTTTGGTATTTAGCCGACTTTTCACTTTTGATTACGCTGTCCAGAAGAAAGACATCACTGATTTGTTTATTCAGGGATCCAAAAATCATACATTTCCAATGAAATCACGGTATTGAATTTAGGGTGAAATTCAATAACTTTTGTACCTTCTATGCAGGTACATTGTAAGTACGCACGTAATAGAGAAGGAAATATCTTTGTGGTAAACTTTACAACCGGCTTATATCATAATTAAACGTGGCTGCCGAAAGAGTAAGGAAATACTAAAATAAATGCCACGGCTTGATACACTAAACGTTATACCCGTGGAATGTTAGAGTCTGTTATACATTAAACACTCATGTCTATCTTCGAGAAGTTTCGTTGGATTCGAATTTTCAATGAGCTAATCTGATTTTGGATTTTATTCCCTGAATATCCTGAAGGCAAACCAGAGGAAGAGCTTGCCCAGCTGTTAAAAACTGTAAGTGAATAACACATCTTAAAGTTTAGATTTGGAATTTGTTCAATGAAAAGTTTAAACGAGTAATCAAAGATTAAGGGCTAAGACAAATTTTACATTATTTATGAAAATGGTAGTTTTTTCCCTATATATAGTATCTGCACAAAGATTATGATATAGTTGAGCATGTAAAATATATTGTACTGCATGGTCAATGATTGAAAAGCTATCACTTGATAAATTCTTATAATTATTAAAAGCACAGAGGTGTACCTATGTAATACCTGATGAATATCTGACATGTTTGGAATGCTGCAAGCGTTTGAGTCACAGCTTAGGAAGCATTAACTTCTTTATGTTCAGCTTCATTAATGACTGTGAATAACTAATGAAATTGTAGAAAAGGTTAACATGTTTTGGTAACACTGAACTCTCAATACACGAGTTGCATTAAATCCTAGAACAGACCCATCCAACTTGTAAAGTGATATTGAAAGTTCATTCATAGCCGAGACTTAAACAGGGATCTTCCGGTCACTAGCCGGTTGCTCTAACCACTGAGCTACCATGGCATGCTGCCGATATGGTATTAAATTCTTCATATGACTCGCAAGGTTCCTGTTAACCACAAGAAGATCTCAGATTATCTTGAGAAGACATACCTCAATGGTGGCTATCGCCTGCGGCGCCATGGTAGTAAAAGCGGGCTTAAAACGCAATAAAAATGGCGACAAACAACATTGTGATTAGAGCAATCGGCTAGGGACCGAAAGATCGTGATTCAAATCAAGGCTATGACACTGAATTATTCAGTTTTGCTTTTCTATCACTTGATTGTGTTCTTTTATAGTGTGTCAGCTTATAATGTCCGGGACAGAAGGAAATCCAACACGCAAGCCAACGACTCTCACGTATGTGCTTGTCTATGAAATATCTTTTTTATTTATGGAAAGTGGTGGAGTAAGTGTTTTAATTTGGGGCAAGGTTTTGCACTCAGAGAATTCAAGTTTCAGCATCATTACATAAGCTATACAAGAAGAACGTTCATTTCGAACTGTGTTCGATACCAATTAATTATGTCTACTCATATTCACTGCTATAAATGTGAACAAGTTTCGTTCTAAACTAATTCTCATTCTGTTAGCATTAAAATGCGATTACGGTGGTATTAACGAAGCTAAGGAGTTTTTTTGTTTTATTATATTAATACAATTTATAATAATTGTATTTATTTTTGCAAATTATTTATATTACGACCAGTAATTACCACTAAATCTTTGAAAATATGTGTGTGTTCGTAACCAAAGCATAAATACTAGTGCAAGAAACATAATAGAGTTTTCTACCAGTCATGAAACTACAATAGGAGTGTTAACCTATGAAAGTTGAAATATGTATATCAAACGTAAAATGTTGCATACTGCCACTCTACTGAAGAAACTATCGGCTCTTATTTTCCACGCAGTTGATCTTTCAGTGCAGTAGGTGATTTGCAGGAGCATCCAACAAATTTGTGCTTCCTCTGCTTTACTCTTGCAGCAATCAGTTTTTCACGCCTATTCTAGAAGAATAGTTGCTCAGTCATAAAGATAAATCCTTGAACCAATGATAATTGAAATATTTCATTAATTAATATGCTTCATATATCGTTACTTATTGTTTTTATTTTTGGAAAATCCTATATTTACCGGTTGAGGCAGATAGCATCTATAGGTGCAACAAATCACAAACATTTCCATTGAATTCGTTTATGGGTAGCTTTTGTGTTTTAAAAGTTTTTCGTGTACACTATTACTCATTAACAACCATACATTCTTAATTTTGTGAAGTACCAGTGTGCCATTCTACAAGTTTTCAACTTTGCATGTTGAATGAATACTATCTTGAAACTTTTCTCAAATTTGGAACAGAAAGATAAGCTCCGCATAACTTTATTTCACCTCTATTATCTAAAATTAACGCAGAATTGGTAATTGCGTAACTTTCTTCTGTTCATTTGAAGTTTATCGCGTCATTGCAGTCCTCAAATATGTCTGCCTTTCCTCTCCTTTGCTGAAGTTTCTACATGTATAAGTTCTTTTTAACAATAACTTAACTTTTCCTTGGCCGTCCTACTTTTCCTTTCTTTGCTTTCTCTTCAGTCTTTGTTATTTGGGCTCTAAACGTTTTCAAACCAGAAGAGTTGGCTTCTCTCAATTTTTTCCTCACACAAGTTGCTCTACTTTCTTTATTTTCTTTATCTCTCCATTTTCCATTCTCTTTTCCTAGATGAATGCTCCCGCTTTTCTCTGGAAATCGTTTTACCACCTTTGAAAGTAGGGAAAAGTTTGCTCGGTCTTGAGAAATCCCTGTCTCTTCTCACTGAGGGAGTCTATAGTTTATTTTTATTTTAATATTACGGAATTCAAAATTAATTAGAAAGATAACCACAGTCTACTTGGTTCAAAAGAATACAGGCAGTATATAAGTGTACATTTTTGATGGGGAACCACTGGTAAGACCACTGCTTAATGGACTACTCGACAACTTGTGCTGCTTAATGAGATGCTTTAATCTTAGATATTCTAACAAATATGCCTTTATTGTCCCATAATGTAGTTACAAATAAAACTAAATTTATTGCTACAATTAATTCGACGCGTGGCATTCAAGGCTCATGCTCCACTGCGCGGTAACACTCCTGCCACTCCCAACTAAGTACAGTTCACTACACCAACACAATAACTACCCATGCACTGCAATTCTTCCTGCTATTATAGCTAGAAAATGACGTCACGGAGCTTTCCGGAAGCTGACGCACTTCCAGGCCTTGTTTACGCAAGCTTTTGTTTTCCAACTGCGATGTATTACCAGCTCCACTGCCGCACACCACAGTGAACGCGAGAGTGGTGACAAACATGGGCAGCTTTGTCACAATATATACATTCCATACCTGATATAAGATGTTCAAACAAGTGGTAAAAACATGTAAATAAATATGATTACAGTTCTTCATTATTTTTGCACAGTGAAAGACGCTATTCAATTAGCATTTTTAGATCTGTTTCCGTTATCACATATTGGACTTGGCCTTTGAATTTTAGGGTTCAGTCTGATGGTATAGCGCAGTTCAACAACCATATTCAAATGGCTCCTGCACTTCAATGAGATATGTCTTTATACTCCCAAATCTAAATAAGGAACCCAATGAGATGTTTAGGGAAGCTGTGGTAAGAGGTCAGGGGAACTTACCTTATAGTTGGTGACGGGTCAAAAATAGTAATAGCAGTAGTAGTAATGGTGGTGGAAGTAAAATCGTGCTTGCTCTATAGAAAAATGGTAGTCCAGTGTAATGTTTATTTGCACGTAAAAGAACTCTATACCTTGAGAGAAGAAGGTTCATGGGAAAAATTATCTGCCATTTCGTATCTGCAAGGCTAGTGTTGGTCACTATTTTGTTGTTTACAATCAGGTCCTTATACCTTAGGTAATAAGTAATCTCTAGCATCCTCCGTCTGCACACAAACAAACAAAATTATCTGCCATTTCGTATCTGCAAGGCTAGTGTTGGTCACTATTTGGTTGTTTACAATCAGGTCCTTATACCTTAGGTAATAAGTAATCTCTAGCATCCTCCGTCTGCACACAAACAAACAAAATTATCTGCCATTTCGTATCTGCAAGGCTAGTGTTGGTCACTATTTGGTTGTTTACAATCAGGTCCTTATACCTTAGGTAATAAGTAATCTCTAGCATCCTCCGTCTGCACACAAACAAACAAAATTATCTGCCATTTCGTATCTGCAAGGCTAGTGTTGGTCACTATTTGGTTGTTTACAATCAGGTCCTTATACCTTAGGTAATAAGTAATCTCTAGCATCCTCCGTCTGCGCACAAACAAACAAAATAGGCATCTAGTCTTCTTTTCCACATAAAATAGGGAAATCCTTGTACCAGCATCGTTAACAATCTCATAAGCTTTCCACCCACCCTCCTAGGCAAGCTGTTCTCTTCCTCCGTTTCATACCCGATTTTAAGGTGTTTATTTACCACATTCATTTTATAGGTCTAGTGCTTATTTTTTCTATTTTGGATTCTATTTCCTGCCTGTTTATATCATCTTTTCATCTTGTTGTGTTTTCATCTATTTTCATTATATCTATTTGCATTACATTTTTTCAAATACATTTAATCCAATTTTTGATAGCCTCCATTGCCGACCCGCCACACACGAGTTTGGTTGCTCTACATTATTTACTTTATGCTGATAATATATTGCTCTCAGGGTTGTTTGGCCACCTTTAATTATTTGCACTAGTATCTAACTACACTTAGTTTAGCAGACGCGCTAGTTTTACAGCATCCTCCTCACGAAGAACACCGTAGTTTCAGGCACATCTTCCCAAACCAAGAATACGTTGTGTTTTATTATTTGCCTTTTCCATCGCAATATAGTAATGAAGATCTAAAAGTTGCCCCATAAGGAATGTTGTGGGATGCTGTATCATATATTACAATATGTCAGTGACTTGGCTGACTTTAGTAAATGTGACACTGAATGTCATTAAGTTATCACTAGAGTCCGGATTTTTATGTAATTATATATTTTAAATTCTGCAGAGTTTTTCAATGAGAAATAAGAATATGGGAAAATTACGTCATTTGGGACTCCCTAATTTTTTTGTTTTACATTATTTTACATATTTTGCACATTTCTACACATTTTAATGATGTTACATAAAGCGTAACTATTATCTGGGTTTCGTTACAATTTTATTAATTTTTTTTAAAAATATTGAAGTCCCATTATAAACTACTGTTTTCACAAGTTTTGTTGATAATTAATCTGCGAGATAGGAAGAAAATTAAATTAAAAATACGATAATAACCGCCTCGTCTCGTTTATATCAAAGTAGCTGCCGCTCGACAATGATGACCTCCAGTGTCAGGTTTCTTGTAGCGCTTTGGGCATTTACAAGGACTGGAGAAATTGATTGTTAACAATTGTTGATACCATTGTCGCGGTAGTCGGCATCTTGTAAAATAATAGCTGCGAGGAAACAAAGTGAGCCGCTGGACAACCATCAAAATATGGCGAGGCAGTTGGTTTTTTGCAAATCTTAGTAAAATGGCACCAATTGCCTCCTCACTATCCTGCTAGTTGAATTCTTGGGTAAAATTAGAGAGCGCCTTTAGAACCGACGGAAAAATAATAGTCTCTCAAGCATTGGCTGTTCCATGAAATCTCAATGGAACAACATATGAAGAGTGCTCTTCACATACGCAACAAACACCTACAGTCTTATAGAAAACAAGTTCTGTTGACACAAATGCAACAGGAACCGTCCGGAAATGATTTTTTTAAAGACTTGTGCAGTGCAATGGTTGCAACTAAGTTTCCGTAGCATAAACGTCAACTTCCTCAATTTCGCTCCTTTCTAGAAAAATATTGCAAGAATGTTATTGCTGACGAATCTACTCTGAGGAAAAAGTATCTTCATGTGTGTTATGAAAAAGTACTTGCTTATATAGGAATGGAATTGGAGACTTCTGAATTTGATGAAACTGCGGATGACATGCGTCTGTACATAGCAAATTTAGTAGTAGGAAAATTAGATTCCGAAAGATCAGCAAAATTATTTCTAATCTGTTGCAGGGTGTTAGAACACACAAGGCATTCTACAATTGCAAGATTCATAAATGATGGGATGAAGATTCTGTGGCACACACAGAGGGTGTCTGTGTGAAGAAAGGGTTTTAATTATGTATTCAGATGCCGCAGCGTACATTATTAAAGCTGCTCTTAAGGTTTTCTACCCAAATATACTTCACTTCATCTGTTTGGCCCATGCATTGCAACGTGTTGCTGGCGAAGTAAGAAGTTATTTCCTCTGTGTGAATAAGTTGATATCGACAACAAAAAAGTCTTCGTGAAAGCACCGTACAGAATTCAGCGCTATAAAATCATCTTCAACATGTCCGTTTGCCTCCTGAGCCAGTACTTACAAAATGGCGTACAGAATTCAGCGCTATAAAATCATCTTCAACATGTCCGTTTGTCTCCTCAGCCAGTACTTACAAAATGGCGTACAGAATTCAGCGCTATAAAATCATCTTCAACATGTCCGTTTGCCTCCTAAGCCAGTACTTACAAAATGGCGTACGTGGTTAGACGCTGTGAACTTCTATTGTGAACCTTTTTGTTGGATACCAGTTACGGATCAACATGTTCTCTTCAGAAGTAGCTGTTTCCATACGTGAACCTCAGGACAGTGGCAAGCTCCTGTGCTTACATCAAAAGTAACTTGCCTAGCACCAACATCAGGTTCCCTTCTTCACGAATCTATGGATTTAATGGAACGTGCATCACAGAAGCTTAGTGCAGTTGCAGGAGATGTAGGAAGGAAAGTAGGTGAGAACTTCAAAGCTGTGCTGAACAGGAATCCAGCGTACTCTACGCTTGTGTCCGTGTCTAAAGTGCTAAATGGTGACAGTGTGGATTTACCAAAACATTTCTCTGAAAATGCTAAAATATGCTCCTGTTACTTCGTGTGTCAAGCTTCTCTGCTTATAAGAACATTTTATCCTATAGGAGACAAACAAGGACCCCTGAAAATATGGAAAAGTATATGGTTATTCACTGTACTTTGAAATAAGCAAAATACTCAAAATGAAAAAGCCTGGTTGTTCATTGTGTGTCAAGCGATAGAAAACTGAAAATGCATCCTCGTTATAAAATGTAATTATTTTGAATTTACTGTTTCACTCATTGATAAATTGGTTCAGTATTTCAACATTGCTTTACCGTCTAAAATTTAAGTAAAATAAATTTGTGAAATGAGTAATTTTAATAAACATAATCCAAAACACATATTTCTTATTTCGTAATTACCTACTTGAAAATACATTTTAGGTAAATTATGCATAAAACAAAACATTTTCCTATAATTATTTTTATATTTAGTCTTTAAGTTTTAACTCGTAATTAATTTACGTACTTACAGACCCATCAAAACACAAAATTCTGTGTAATTTGCAGTCTGCAAATCTTAGTATTTAGAATATTACATAATTTTATATATTTTGTTGATATTACATATTTCATTACACATTTTGAGTATTTTGTTACACTAATATGTACATATTTTGCACATTGATATTACATAAACATCCGAACTCTATCACAATATAAAGTATATTTATGTGCCAATCGGAGGCGAGTCCCATTTGAGAAGTTACGCATGTATGTTATTGTGCATTATGATCTATGCATTTTGAGAGACATGAAACGAATAATGATGCTGATTACTTGTTGTACAACAACAATTGAATGTTTGTAAATATTAAAATAATTAGTTGCTGTAAATTGGTTTACCACATACACCAGCTCAGTGCACTTCCACTGCTAGTAAAACCATGCAACCACTGCCCCATTTATGTTTACCACGTACACAAGCTCAGTGCACTTTCACTACTAGTAAAAACCATGCAACCACTGCCCCGTTTATGTTTACCACATACACAAGCTCAGTGCACTTCCACTGCTAGTAAAACCATCACAGTCTACCATGCAACCACTACCCCGTTTATGTTTACCACATACACAAGCTCAGTCCACTTCCACTGCTAGTAAAACCATCACAGTCTACCATGCAACCACTGCCCCATTTATGTTTACCACGTACACAAGCTCAGTCCACTTCCACTGCTAGTAAAACCAGCAACCACTGCCCCGTTTATGTTTACCACATGCACAAGCTCAGTGCACTTCCACTGCTAGTAAAACCAGCAACCACTGCCCCGTTTATTAGCACCACTGCTTTGTCAACGCATCGCAACTGATGCGCTAACTTCGACTCTGTTTCTCTGTCGGTTCCCAAGATGCCATCCCTAATGATCAGGATAGAACTGTGGCAGTGGAGCCAACGAGAATAAGTATAAAAGGCATGTGAATAAACTGGATCAAGCATGATGACACCTGTTATTGAGCATTAGAGCAGGACAACCCGAGAGACGTCCATCATTCCACCGTACTTTGTCTTTTTCTTTCTCTTCCACTACGAAGACATATCCTGCCTGCCTCAGTTTTTGTTGATTTTAAATTTATTCGATTTTTGATGTTATTAAAGTATTGTCGTTATTTAGTGTTGTTCACGATGATATGCAAAATGTAGCTCAGCATAAAACGACTTGATTTTTACTATTGCTATGGTTATCATATCCTATATGTGTCTTCGGCGAATTATCTAAGAAACATAGGTTCATCTCAATTCAATTTCTTAAAAAAAAAAAAAAAAAAAAAAGACTCGACAAGAAAAAAGAATGACCCAGAATGAAATGGATCGATGAAGTAATACATTATTTGAAGATTATGAAGGTGAAAGGATGGAGGAAAAAAAATTACAAATTGGAAACATGTAGATTGTTTGTGAGGAAGGCCAACGCTTACATAGGGCTGTAGTGTCGGATAGTAAGTGAGTAATTAAGTACATTTCTTGTAGTAATATTTTGTACACGTTTCGTAAAAATAAATTATAAGTTGAGAAAGGTCATGGAATTTAACAAATAACATGTTTTTTTTAAAAATTATTCCAAATAACAATCTAATTATTTTGATATATTAAACCGCAACAATGTACTGCATTACATTAGACTGTCAATTACTGGAGTAACCGATATCGTTTTTCAGCTCAATTTGTATAAAAATAAAGCTCATAAATTGGCAGTTATGTTCTTAAGAATTCCTCTTTCGATAAAGGTTATATTTGAATGTCTTCTGGAGCAGAATTTTCACCGTCTCTTGTTAGGGATTCCATATAAGTTTCTGAAACATTTTGACATTTTAAAGTACCTACTAGAAATAAGGCACAGCTCTCAAATTGCGCATCATAGTATTAAGATGTGACTTTTCAGTATACTCGGTTTTACTTATACTTAGAGAAAAATGGTTAAACTTCGTGTAATAAATTTAATTTATAAATTATTTATAATTTATTTATATAATATTTATATAATCTCCTGAGCTTAAAGTGTGAATTCAAATTTGCAAATAATATATTGTGTTGTGTCTCTTATAGCTCAGATTATTGAAATTATAAAATACAGTTATGAAAAGCAAACCTTAAACTCTCTAGTGAAACCACTCTAGTGTTTCGGACTTCTTAGAGGAGGCTCTTTCTCGCGTGTGGGTCAAGTTTTCCACGCCAGAGAAAACAACCAAACAGAAAAAAATATAAGTGAGGACCTTTATTTATATAACATTTTAAGGGTCGAATAAACCTATTTTATGAACATCTACTCATAAAACTTGAATGCAACCATCCATCAAAAAGTTCACTCATTTTCTGCTGTCAGGAGAGAGATGTCTACTGCTGGAAAGCATCTGGCAGCCCTGAAAGCAGACGAGATTATGAATGCTTAAGGAAATAAAACACCGTACAGCAAGTGTTTAAATGAGAAAGTATCCTTCAAGAAAAACAATTAGTTAAGGTCATGAAATGGCAGCTTAGGGAATAAAGTAGGCACATAAATAAAGTTCATAAATATAGAAGAAAAAAAAAAGAATTGGAATATTGTTTACGCTGATGAAACATACATTCAGAAATCGTATTCAGTAAAAGCTGCTGGCAGTTAGAGCAAGAAGTGGCACTGCTGTCCAAGAGTGGTAAAGATGATGGCCTTATCATTATTGACACAAGTGGAGAAAATGAGTGTGTGTAAACGGCTCTTCAGATTTTCAAAACTACGCAAAAAACAAACGACTACCATGGGTTCATGAATATCATTAACATTTTTCTAAGTGACTAAAAACTGATTTATAACGAAAGTTGGACTGTTCTTCAGGTGCGCAAATGGACAATGCAATATCCTCTGTTGAGAAAAATAGGACGTGAATTAATGGTAAAATAATGAAAGATATATCGATATAGTTCAATTTCAAAACTGTCACCATTTGTGTAGGTATGCTTTTATTCCATCTACAGTTAGATAAGGTTTATCTACAAATAAAAATCTGACTTCTCGGATCAGCTAATGGTTCTGTCAGTAAAAGACGAAAAAATTTATCGCTCATACGGGCATCTCGCTACCGTAGTTAACATTTTAATATATACATTAAATAAAAATAAAAAAAAAAAAACAAGAATTACATTTTAACATCCTTAAACCATTTTTTACCCAAACCTACCTGAATAAAAAAATTACTTACAAAAATTATAATGTATTCCAATGAATAAAAACTTTCCCGAAAATCTTAAGTTCAACTACGAGCTATAAATTTTCAAGGCCTTTCCAAGTTATTGCCCATACAAAATTGTTTAAAAATATTAATTATTGTCTTAAGGTTATCTTAATAACTCTATTTCTAAAAAATTGGTATAAAAGCATCTACTTGTCGTATTAGTTGGAGATTCTGTGCTAGAAATTGGAGTTTCCAAGATGTTCACTAGAGAGCGTTTATGGTTAAAATAGCCAGTAAATGTGATCAATTATTACTTTTGCTCTGTTAAAACTGAACCCCTTCCCCTTTAAAACACACAAAGCTAAGAGTTTACGTTTAATATATTATTAATAGTACTTAACTTAGTGAGATTTAGTCTTCAATTAATTTAATTTCAAAATGTTTCATATTTTGCAAGCCAGTGAAATATTTGCTATCAAATATTATGAAAAATAGGTTATCAGTGGTTTTGAAATCGTGATAAAATTTAACAATGAAAAGAACTATTAATAGATTCTCAAAAAGATGAAAAAGTAAATATTTAATATGTACAATTATAAGTAGGCTCTGATAGTACAGCTATTTGACAAATGCCTTTTATTTATTTTATAGTTTTACGTCGCATCATCTAATGTTTGTCTGAATTTCTTTACGCTTTAAGGATAGCAGTTTATTTTCACTGAGCAGATATTTGGCACACTAAACCACACTCGCTTTGCACGTTCATTCATGGTTCCAGTCAGGAAGAATAGGGAATAATCCTAATCAAAGAAAGGTTGATCTTCCTGTCTGTGGATGAAGTCTTGTAGCTGGTGCGGTAAAGAGATGTATTTGGCACATCCACATGGAGGGTCAACAAGCACTCTCTACTCTCATACTTACATTAAAGCACGTTATCAGTGTATGTCCCACCTGAATGTCCAGGAGGGCTTGAAGTAGCCCTGGAGTTTCATTAACCGAATTTAAGTTAATGTCATATGCTTATGTTTTAATAACCTCCAGAGCTTTGTGACCTTATGGTATAATAGAATTGTTCTTTGTAATGCTTCAAGGTCACCTGATAGAAATGCTGTGAAATCTCGAAGTTTAGAATAGTTGAATGATCCGTAATTGAAAAACTGAAAATGTTACACTATTTATCAGCGGTTTGTAGAGACTTGTTCCACTAGAAACCACTGCCAGTAGCAGCAAGCTCTTTGTGTCGCAACAACCCGAGCGGTTACGGAAGGTTACTCTCTTAAGCGTTGTTTTTCATTCTGCTTTTCTCCCACTAGTAGAAATAATCTTCTGAAATAATAATCAACTAGAAGTTTAATGTCATAAAAGAAAATAGATTAATTTTTTATTTTGTAACTTTCGCTAATAAAGAACAGTCGTACAATCAAATTATGTTTCAGCCATATAAAACACAAGGAAAAATCAGAATGAAAGCAAAGAAGGATTGTAAGATATACATGGGTAGTTCGAGTACGTAAGTTGTGAAAGAGATGCCATTTTTTCAAATAAAAATTGTTTATTAAAGTGAGAGCTGAAGCTTTCCTGACGACGTATTAAGTAAGGGTCATCGTGCTTCTAGCCAGGTAAGTTCATGGATTGACTCCAAGGTGTGCATAATCTGCTCTTCAGGGTAAACTGAAGTAAACTGAAAAAGAATATTCTTCGAAACGTTTGAATCAATTCATGAACTTACTTGGTTAGAAGATCGAGAACAATTAGGGTGGTATGCATGTCTTTACCTCAAAAATTACTCAAGCTTTCCTTAGTTTGGTAAGCAGAGTCGCAAATACTTAAGTAGATCTTGAGTAATCCTCGAGTGTTTCTTTATCCTGTCATTAAGTAAACCTTCGCTCAATTTTTCTCACAAAGGTGGCATAGTTAACCATAATTTAATCGAGTTTCTCGATTTTCTGGAGAACGAAAATTTTAAGCATGAACCGTAGTTGCATCGGAGATGTTTACAAATCCTAGAGAACAGTTCTTTAAACGATACAGATTCGCAAAGAACACGGTTACAGAAACTATGTTACCACTACTGCAGTTTGAAGAACAGAGGACACAACGAGACCTACCAGTGCCTCCAACTTATCAAATCCTATGTGCACTGAGATTTCATGTAACCGTAGATTTCCAGGTAAATAAAGTGTAAGTAAAACCTTGTACTTGCTTTTAAGTGTAGTTATATATGAATTATATAAGTGTAATTAACCAAACATTGTGTTTGTTAAGCTATTTTGGAATAATCATGTATTAAATAATGAGCGGCAAATGGATATGTGAGCAATATGATTTTATTCCCTGGAATAGATAGGATATACCTATGTGAGTAATGAAATGGGTAACGTATTAAGAGTGTACCGTTAAAAGTTAGGTTAGGTTATCTTGTTTGAAATTTGTTTGCCGTTAATTATCTTCGATGGGAGGGGGATATTTAGGTAAAATGCACAGCAATAAAGTGTTTATGCTACACAAAAGCCCATACGGATTATCAATAGCGTAGGACCCCGTCATTTAAATAGACCCTTATTTAAAACCAAAACAATTCATTCTTTCTGGTGAAAACATATACGTATACCTCGCAGATTGTTCACAGTAACGTCACAACAAACCTTGATGCACACAGAAGATACAGGTTATTTGCATAGTTGAGCAAACAGTTTAAAAAGGTTTTAAAAAGAATGTTGCTATTGCTGCAATACAAATTTGTAATAAACTTCCATGCTACCTAAAGTTAAGTAACTCTGATCAACATAAAATAGTTTTAAAAGTTGCCATATGATCACTCCACTTACACTGTAAGGGAGACTTTTAATGCCATACAACAGGAAAATATTCCACATAGGGAGCAGATTGCACGTATGAATCATTTTACTTACATTAATGCATGTTGGGAAATTCACTCTTGTGAAATGATGGTGGTTTAGAAATTTTCATTTTCTGTGACAGATTGCACGATGGCCAGGTAAAAAACCTGATATTAGTTATGCTGCATGACTCATAACTGTATGACATGTTCAGTATCCCTGAGCATTGCTCGAAGTGCAATGGACGCTTCTGGTGGTCATTTTTTTATACATAACAATACACCTATTCTTAAAAATTATAATGATAATGGTTTAGAAACTTTATGTTTTCTTTCTTTAAAACTTATTTGTAGTTGGCAAGTATATTTTGGGAGAGCTCTGTTTCCAAGTAATTCTTAATATATTTTGATATGCACCCAAATGTTTTAAGTATAGTGGTAAGTTTAGTTTCGTTGTGGTTGTACTTGAATAAAATGTTTCAATTTCCTTATTTATACTTTTAGATTGTTCTTGGTGAGCTAAGAAAGTTAAATCAGAGTCGCATTATCAGCCGAGTGTCTTGCACAAACATTGGGACTGTTTGCAACAACACAAACCTATTCTGTGATGTTTCCCACATGCCAGGTGTAAGAGGTAACAATAAAATTAATAATAATCACTTTATAACAGTAGCAGCTTAATAGCCTTTTTAACTTAATAAAGCAGCACACATTAGTTATACCAGACAGAAATATGAATACAAATTTAAGAGTATAATATAACAATTTCTCAAGCACAAATAATCATAGTTTTTAAAAAAGAAATCTGAAACATTAATGGGAAAGTGAAAGCATAAATATTAATCTTAAATACTGCATTTTTATTTGTGTTATTTTTACTTATGCTCATACCAGGTTTGATTGCAATAACTTATTTCTAATATTTTAGGTGTAATCGAGTTTACCCACATTCCAATTCAAAGTCCAGTTTCCAAAGCTCTACAGGAACAGGAACGGATGGATGTGCAGGTGATTTGTGGGCTCAAATGGAAAGCATGGACATTATTTCACGTTGGCCAGGATCAACCCATGACAATAGAATTTTTGAAAACTTATTTGTTATTTGTCAGAAGTTTGTTGAGCGTAGGGCCCATGGAATTCTGCAGGTACCATACCTGTATACTGGATCACCATGCGAGAACTCCAGCAAAATGAAGGTAATTTTCAGCTGAATAATTACGAAAAGAAAAATATATATATAGAGCGGGGGATGAGTGAAAATTAAGTGTTGTGAAATTTACATATGCAATAAACAGTTTGGGATTCAAAGTTCTATAATAACTCCATGGCAGGACACCTCACAAGAAACCTTAGCCTGCCACCCGGCCGCTACGTCCCCCATCTCGGTCCATGGCAAACATCATGGAAGGGTGCAGTATTGGAGGGTGAGACGAGGTCAGCGCCTCGAATCCCTCCCGGCCGGTTAATGCGGTCCTCATGACCTGGAGCTGCTACTTCTCCATCAAGTAGCTCCTCAATTGGCCCCCCAGGAACCTCACGAGGCTGAGTGCACCCCGGTCCAGGTATCCCAGCGGGGAAAAATCCCCTCGCCGGTACTGGGAATCGAACCCAGGTATCCCGCTTGGTAAGCAGCTGCGCTAAAGTTCTATAATAAAAGTACTATTTCATTTTACTTATATATTTATTACTGTATATTATAAGGCAGCTGGCATTCTTAAGTTTAAAAAGATAGATCATTTTTACATCAGCTGGTATATCAGCAGATTATGTTTTTTTACATAAAATATGGATGCTGTTCAATTATAATCTCACTGTGTTCCAAAAACTAAAGCATAAACTGTAAGCTTACTAGAGCTGTATATTTACTATAGAAAGCAATATTTCACAAGTTGATCCTTTCATTTAGATACAATAGACAATACAAATGTACCAGAAATATATTAGAGCGACTGGAGTATGGAAACAAAGATTTCCTTGTCTAAGGAGAAAATGGGGATTCTAAGAAGAGATTACTTTGAGGCTGTACCTGTGGCCGATGCTAATGTTGGACGTATGTTCAGGAAACAGTAATTACAAAGGCATTTCAGTGATCTGACGTATGCTATCAATGTTTAGGAAAATGAGGTGCATACATTTTGAAAATAACTAAATAAAAAGTTACTGTCCTTAAAATAGGTTGTTGTCGACCAGTATACGAATTTACCTTTTACTAGCCTGTCAAATTCGTTTTTGAGACACATATTTTTTTAAAACCAATTCACATAGAACATCGAGTTGATATATCGTGTTGAGCTGCCTTTTTATAAATATTTCAATGTAGTATTCTCAAATAATAGAAAGCTGCATGAAACTGTAGTTATTACACCTGAACAAATGATACCATTAAATAATAGAAATGCTGCATGAAACTGTAGTTATTACACCTGAACAAATGATACCATTAAATAATAGAAATGCTGCATGAAACTGTAGTTATTACACCTGAACAAATGATACCATTAAATAATAGAAATGCTGCATGAAGCTGTAGTTATTACACCTGAACAAATGAGACCATTAAATGTCGTATAATATTTGCAGTTGTTGTGACACAAACTTAACCAAACCTTAAATAATAGAAATGCTGCATGAAACTGTAGTTATTACACCTGAACAAATGAGACCATCAAATAATAGAAATGCTGCATGAAGCTGTAGTTATTACACCTGAACAAATGAGACCATCAAATAATAGAAATGCTGCATGAAACTGTAGTTATTACACCTGAACAAATGAGACCATCAAATAATAGAAATGCTGCATGAAACTGTAGTTATTACACCTGAACAAATGAGACCATCAAATAATAGAAATGCTGCATGAAACTGTAGTTATTACACCTGAACAAATGAGACCATCAAATAATAGAAATGCTGCATGAAACTGTAGTTATTACACCTGAACAAATGATACCATCAATTAATAGAAATGCTGCATGAAACTGTAGTTATTACACCTGAACAAATGATAGCATTAAATAATAGAAATGCTGCATGAAACTGTAGTTATTACACCTGAACAAATGATACCATCAATTAATAGAAATGCTGCATGAAACTGTAGTTATTACACCTGAACAAATGATACCATCAAATAATAGAAATGCTGCATGAAACTGTAGTTATTACACCTGAACAAATGATACCATCAAATAATAGAAATGCTGCATGAAACTGTAGTTATTACACCTGAACAAATGAGACCATCAAATAATAGAAATGCTGCATGAAACTGTAGTTGTTACACCTGAAAAAATGAGACCATCAAATAATAGAAATGCTGCATGAAACTGTAGTTATTACACTTGAACAAATGATACCATTAAATAATAGAAATGCTGCATGAAACTGTAGTTATTACACCTGAACAAATGAGACCATCAAATAATAGAAATGCTGCATGAAACTGTAGTTATTACACCTGAACAAATGAGACCATCAAATAATAGAAATGCTGCATGAAACTGTAGTTATTACACCTGAACAAATGATACCATCAAATGCTGCATGAAACTGTAGTTGTTACACCTGAACAAATGAGACCATTAAATGCCGTCTAATATTTGCAGTTGTTGTGACACAAACTTAACCAAACCTTAAAGTCCTTACCTTGGGCACGTCATTAGTGCTGTTAAATTGGTGCTCAATTTCTTGCCAGGCTGGTATTTTTTTTTTGAAACGCTAATAACATCTGTCCTTTTATCCTCTATTATATTGTTTTTTTATTAATTCGATTAAAATTTGCTTTTCCTCGGCAGGAAATATTCTCCACGCCATTTTTTCAATAATTAATGTTTGTGCTTATGAATGTTTCCTATTGGCTAAAAGTGACGTATTCACATGAGAACTATGAGCGCACAGATAACTTCTTGATCATTTTCCGAATACTTCCGAAGGTCTCGCTCAAGGAGTTCTCGAGGCCAAGATATCCTTAAGAATCGTCTCTGCATACGAAATCAAATTCTTCGGCTTTACTTCTTTCTTTAAGGTCTTCGACTCTGCATACTACCCTTAGAGTTACATTATTTATTTACCCTTGTCCCAACGTTCCTTGCCATTGTGGAACGTGACGTCACATAGGTAAACCAATGCAATGTCCCGCTGCTCACCTAATTCCTTGCTAAAAGTTTTCCAGCATCTAAACATATCTTCTTTTAACAAGTACACTGACTGCGAAACTGCGTAGAAGAGCCTTTTATTTCATTATGAATAGCCAGGGTACAGCTGGCCACGTTATCCAACAAGCTCCCTTTTCAACATTTCCAAAATTTCACAAAATAAATTATTTCCAATATGGTGTTCAGTTGAACATGATGACTGAAGTTTCCGGCACAAGCTAGATGTAGGATCAGCTGTAAACAAAACAGCAACTCTGTTCTCATGTAAACCTTGCTACCACCACTATCTATAATAAAATTAAAAATGGTAGCATGTGCGAAGTACTTGAACTTTGGCCTTTGTATACCCACATTTAATGATATAGAATTAAAAATAAATACACAAGATATCTGCTCTAAGAAAGGAATGCATGTTCAGGCTCCATAATGACGAACGTTATACGCGGAAAATTGCAATCACTCAGGTTGGTTAATGGTTAATCATCCTTAACAATGTAATTACATTAATCATATGTATTCTCATCTTCTCAAATGGGGTTTTTGTGGAAATTGAAAAAGCCGTAATTTATAAAACATTCAGCCGTGACCAGCCGACAAAAGAATTTAGAATCTCGTAAACTGTCAACTAGAACAACACCACAAAGCCTTTGGTAATATCACAAATATATATATATATATATTAGGTTTATAATGACAATGTATACTACACAGTAGGTGTGAAAACATAATACATGTGTATGGCTATTTAAATCGAAAACACGATGTTTTTACTTCTTCTAGTTGAGTTTAATTTTACTTATTTTTGTAACAGTGGGAATAGCATATTTTATCTTATTAGAACGGAAAGTATTATGATAATTCATCTTCGTAAAGGGCCTAATAAGGTTGAATTTGTTTGTATGTATTTTACAACGTTTATTAAAGAACATAAAAATCTGTGTAACAAATTATTATTTTATCTACTTAATGCTAATCGAGATATTAATGGTCTTATTGCTTGTAGGTAGAAGGGTAATAAGGGAATACACTTGGCTAATACGATAGTAAAATATGTTCAAACCTCGCTGTCATGTGATTGAAATCCATTTCCTTGTATTAACATTTGTTGACAATGTTCCCGTATGAGAAAAGTTTTTAAATATTTTAAAACAATAAGAAGGAATATCTTGGAAATGGCGAACTCCACGGAAAAAATGTACATTACATAAATTGTGTGTTTTAACGAGATTTAAATTTTTAGTGTAGTAAGTTTTTTCTATCTCTTATGGTTTACTAGTTATGCAATATCCAGCAAAATTAATCCAGAATAAAGAGGTCTTAAGAGGCTATTGCCAGGAAATTCAAGATATACATTTTATTTGTCACATAAACATCTTTAATATAGGGTATTTTAATCCAAGTCGTTAGAACCAACATTTTTGAAAATTTTTCCATGTAAAGGGTAGTTTCGGGTGGCGGATTTTTCTCAAAATCTTCGTGTCGCATCCTTGGAAGATGCTAAATTCAAATATCAAATTTGTATTTCATATTTCCTGTTTTTATACGGATATCTAAAAGTATATTTCCGGTGAAATCTTCGTATCGGCATTTTTTGTGGAGTGAAATACCTTCTCTACGTAGCATGTCCTATGTAGAGAAAGTAAAAAGGAACGTAATCGTGGAAAAGACAGCCTTTATCAAAATCCGTTGTCCGTGGAGTAAAATAAATATTACTCTAAAAGACAAAATGATAGTAAACAGTGACAGTTATTGAAAAGTAATGTTAACAATCCCGTGCCAAAAAGCAGAGAGTGAAAACCTACTAGTTATTTATTAGAGTAGACGAAGTAACGGTGAGATTTCCGCGCGAACCAGAACACTGACCTTATAGCGAAAGTGCGTGATTAGGAAATTGATATCAAATACGTGCCGAAGTGAACAACGTCAAGTAGTTTCAAGCGTATATAGCTTAATTTCGTATTACTATCAAAACATCCGCAAATATAACATATTTAATGCGAAGGTTTTATTTATAAAATGTTTCCATGCGATAATTGTTCTTTGAATTTTCGTGGACGTCAAATAACAGCGAGGGCAAATTGCATAATTGTCTAGATATGATTCATTATCGTTTATTGTGATAATCGTCCATTTCAGAAAACATTTATTTTGTTTCTTGATACATATTTTTGAGGGCATTTATTAAGGGCTTTGAATAGTATGTGTTATCTAGTACTTGCCAGAGTGCAGTCTTGCGAACCGTTTTGAATACTCCTTTTTTTTTTTTTTTTAGGTCGACAAAGGCTATTTGTGTTTCAAGACAATATACTTCTCTTTTCAGTGTTTTGCTCATTTGAAAATATATTTCCTATGTTGATGTGCCCTTTGTAAATACTGTTTGATTTTCTAATAAAAGTGGTTTCATTATTGTATTTAAACATCTGTTAATATTGCTATATAGGTTTTATAACCTGGGTTCACAAGACTTATACATACAGCATTTTATTGCATAGATTTTGTTTTGCTTTCAACTTTATCTGTTATGTGTATAGTAGGCAGAGACGATATTGCATTCCACCTAACATTTAGAATAAAAATTTTCATTGGAAATACATGTTTGAAAGTTCCCTGAATTAGAAAGTGCAATTTCAGCATAACAGCAAAACTTGAAAAGAAAATGTCGGGTAGTTCCATATAAAAATAGAGCCAGCAAGGATTACACGCCATGAGTTTTAAGAAAACCCCGAGCCCAAGCTATCCAGTATTAGACAACTATATAAAACTTGAATGTTCTCAAAAATGGTTCTCATAATTAAAATATCATATTGGATAAGTAGATTCCGACTGAAAAATTCAATGCCATAGCCGAGATTTAAACCACGTATCTCTCGGTCTCTAGCCACTTCTCTACCACTGAGCTAACATGCCGGCATAACATTGAATTTCTCAACTGACTCGCATGTTTTCCGGTAAACCACAAGGTGATCTCAAATTATTTTGAGATACGTCTCCCAATAGCGACTAGCCTCAAGTATTTTTACGTCTCAGGCTTCATAGTATAGGCAACTATTATGGTCAATTCATGTTAATTTAATTGCTTTTCACATAATCCGTGCTGTAAGATAGGAGTTCGAAAAGTAGAGTCAGACTAAACAATTCAATGCCATAGCCGGGATTTTAACCGCGTATCTCCCGATCCCTCGCCGGTTGCTCTACCAGTTTCATGGCGACATGCCGGCACAGCATTATACTTCTCAACTTACTCATTAGTTTCTCGGTAAACCACAAGGTGATCTCTATTAAATTAACACTAATTGACTATACTGTGAGGCCCGGGATTTTTTGTGCTGTCGCTGTGGGACAGCTCTGTCGAGACCCGCTTTAGTGGTGTGTATATTGGGCCCTGAGAATGGCGGACGCTTAGTATCTAGAAACGTTAAGGACCGCGTCCATGCTTCCGTCTATCGTATCCGAAACTGGTCACCCTTGAGGTCGATCCCTCTCTCACATGTGTCATGTAAGTGACCTACATGTGATGCTGTGCCCCAATGACTGCGGGACTCCTAATGGTCCTAATTCTGGATGACTTTTGTATACAAAACATTGTGGAACTCGTTTTTACTCACGATTTATGTCCAACATTTTTTTTTGGAGTTAATAATTTCCAAGATATTCATTGTTCTTTCTCCTGTAAAAGCAAAGAAAACGGTATTTCAAAACCAACACAGAGCAACCAGAGCAATATTTGATTCTCAACCTGAGCGTCTATTTTATATTCCTCTATTTCCATTACACCTACCACGAAATTTGTAACAAAACCATTTCTACAAATGTTTTTCTGAATTAACTGAAAGAATAAGCCTTTTTTGAGAATATGTTGATGAAGAATGGGTAGAGAAATGGGAATGTAAATAACAGAACTTTTTCTTTATATATTTTGTTAAGGGTATAATTACAGTTACTTGTATTAGCAATTAAAATGTGTAAAAAGCAAATAAACAACATTACATTAATATTCGCTTCATTTGTAAACTTATTTGTAATTTTACTTATTAAAAGTGGGTTTTCAGGTTGGGTAAAACCTCAAAGTAGGCGTGCCACATACAAGACATGTTGTTTATTTTCCGTAAGACCGCGGGTCATAGGCCTTAACTTGAGTGGGTGGTCCTCCCTATAACGAATGTTGTATCCGGACTGAGTTTGAATGATTTCTGCAAGGCCAATAACTCCACACTACCTAGGCCAGAAAATCACGCATTGAGGTGTGAGAACGTGGAAACGAAACGGACAATCTATACACAGCACTTCGCAGCACAGTTAAGACCATGCAAAAACATGAGGTAGTACATTTTGTATTTGGTTTGTGAGAAAACTGTTAGATGAAGGGAAAATACAACTAACACATCGAAGCGGAATCAAATTAAGGCACCATTTATCAAAGTATCTGTATCTAAATCCTTAGCATCTGTATAGCGTTGGTATTGCGTTAGAAATACACGATCCTATCCAAGTTCACATAAGTACCACATAAAACATGATGGTGGAAATACGGCGCTGCAGCATCATAAGCGAAAGCGCTCACTAACGATTGCTCTGCCCCTAAAATTTAAGTTCAAGGCGAGTGTTTAATCTTTGGCTTCCAAACGCCGTGTATCTCGCTCCTTCCTTTCGTCTCGTCCCCTTTCCCTTCTACTAACACAGCTTGCTTTCCTTTCTGTCATTCGCTTTGTTCTGTTCCCCGTCATTTTCATCTGAGAAACTTTAGCCAGCGGGTAATGAGTCAGTGCCAGGAAGGAAGAAGTTCGACCTCACTAGTACAATTGCAGCATCTTTGTTCTATCATACTCTGACAGGAGTTTCAATGACGATTATGCGAGCACTTACTCGTAACGTTTACTGGGCAAGACAGCATGTAATGCTGCTACCTTAGTGCAATCCAAAATTTAAAGTTTCCTTTTTAACTTCTCTAGCACGTAAGTACAATGTACATACATCCTGAGTAAAAAAAAAATCTTATGTGTTCCATTCACATGACTTTCTCTACATTTCTGCAATAAATTATTGTTAAAAACGTATGCTTCTATGTGCTTCATGCTAATCGAGAACAAATTAGAAGAAATAGTCTTATTACTTGTTTCCTTGTAAGTAGAAACGAAATAAGGGAGTACCATAGGTTAAAATGTAGTTAAAAACTGGTTGCTATGTGACTGAAGTTGCTCTGTTTGTATGAACAGGAGTTGACAAATTCCTGTATGAGAAAAGTATAAGTTTTTCAAAGCTGAAACCAAAAAACGATCAACTCCACGAAAAAAATGTATATAACATAAATCGTGTGTTTTAACGTGCTCTACATTTTTTGTGTTGTAAGTTTTGTCCACCTCTTACGGTTTGGCAGTTATACAAAAGTCCGCAAAATTCATCCAGAATAAAGGAGTCTTCAGAGCCTATTCCCAGAAAATTCAAGATCTACATTTTATTTGGCAGGTAAATAACTTAAATGTAAAACATTTTAGTCAAAATCGTTAGAGATATTTTCAATAAAATCAACATTTTCGAAATTTTTCCATGTAAAGGGTAGTTTGGAGTGGAGGGATATTTTTTAATATCTTCGTGTCGCATCCTTGGAAGATACCAAACTTAATTACCAATTTTGGTTTTTAACAGTCTTTTCGTTTTTGAGCTATGCTGCCCAAAGACACACACACATACACACAGAGGCAGACAGACTGACAGACACACACACGGACATTTTTCTAAAAATGCTTTTTTTGGATTCAGGGGATCTCAAAGCATATATTTCGGGTGAAATATCGGTATCAAATTTTTGGGTGCAATACAATACCTTCTCTGTACACTATGTGCATAGTACGTATAGAGAAAGTAAAAATAGAAACATGTCTGTGTGTGTACCGAATAAATACACCAAACTTGGTATTTAAGTTCCATAACTTCCAAGGATGCGAGAGGAAGCTTTTGAAGCAAATACACTCACTCGCAACTACCCCTTACATAGAACATTTTTCGAAGGCATTGATTTTCTAAAACATAGCTGAAACGATTTTTATTAAAGTGCTATGTATTTAATATATTTTATGAGAAACGAAAGGTATGCCTTGAATTTTGTGGGAATAGGCTGTGAAGATATCTTCATGACCTTTGTATAACTGATAAACATTAGAGATAGACAAACAATTACGAAAAATATGTACACATCGTTAAAACACACACACTTTATGGCATACACCTTTTTGTTTGTAGAGTTAACCAATTCGACATATTTGGAGCTATTGGTTCCAGCCTTTTATTTCTTAAACTGTTCTCAAATGGGACAATTTTTCTTTTCGTCTCTCTTTTGTTTATTCCTAGCAAGGAAGGAGAAACGAATCTCAATTGTATCACACAGCGACTTGACTATCGTTTACGCATTCCCTTATTTCCCTTCTGCTCACAAAGAAGCAAGTAATAAGACATTCTGGTTTATTTTCATTAGATAATAGCATCATGATGCTTTTATTGTCTTCTTGTAACATAGCAGAACCTCCTTTTTGAACCATATTGGGAGAATTTGGTTTATTAAATAGAATGATTATATAAGTATGAATGGTGATTTAATAATGACTTCATCTGTGCAGCATACATTATATTTATATTCTAATAGTCATTAGATGTAGATAAAATAATAATATTTTTTGGACAATTTTATCTGTGGAACATCTAGAGAAAGTCGTGCCAATTGAACACATCCTTCTGGGAAGTTTAAATACTATATGAAATGTAACAATGGTTTCTATATTAATCTGTAGTCATTTTGTAAATGTAAAGCTCCTGCAATTTTATTCAGTTGTGAGTATTTTAGAATTTGGGTAGAGTTTTTGTAGATATAAATCTATACATGCAGACTTATTAAAGGTGACACTTTTGTTTTGCGTAATACTATACCTCAAAACATTTCTACTGTTTGGTTTGCCTAACAACACACATAATTCAATATTTACAAAAATGTGTCTGTTTTATTTTACTGCTAATCTGTTGGTTTTAGTTGAGAATGTTGATTCCCATCAACATAGTAATCATGATTCAAAATTAGATTTTTCTGACTCCAGTTACAGCATTCTTTGCTGCGTTTTTTTTCTCTTGTTTTATAAGAATATTGCTTGTATTATGTTTGTAACACATTTCTTACTCCAGGTACATGAAGTGGCTTCTATAGATGGTATAACGTTTGTTAGATTTTTCTGACTCCAGTTACAGCATTCCCTGCTGCCGTTTTTTTCTCTTGTTTTATAAGAATATTGCTTGTATTATGTTTGTAACACATTTCTTACTCCATGTACATGAAGTGGCTTCTATAGATGGTATAACGTTTGTAAGCCAATCATTGCTACAACCTAGTTTATTACTTTATATACCACATCTACATAGGTAGATACTTAGAGAGTACAGGTAATAAAGACAATTTTCACCGAAGACTTTGATTTGTTAATTCACTATATTGTTGCAATATTTAGCATTTCCAATATTTACATAAGACTCAGAGTGAATGGTGAGAAAGAGGATTAGTTAATTTAATGATGTATAGCTCAATGTTCTTCTGTTGTCCCGATACTTTGGTTAAAGAAGTGAAGGAGACGATTCGTGAAAAGAACGGAGCATAATAAGAATACTTTGTGATGTGTTTCCACAAACCGCTGTGTCCAACAGTGACTATCTTCACTGGCGGCAGTTTTCTTTGAAGAGAGAACACAAAAGTTGATTCTCTGCCATGAAAAATGCTGAAATGACAACACATATGTAGAAAAACAGGTTAAAGAATGTTCTTTCATGTACAAATAAATCTTTTGTGCTAACGAATATTTTATGCCTTTTCTTTTTCAAACCGATACTTATATTCTAAACACACTTCATACACTCACAGACCTTATAAATTCTCCTGGAAATACTTATTGTAAGACAGAATGTTTTCGCTGTCCCCGCCCATTAGTTTGCTGTGCTCTTAAAAGCGAATTGGACTGGCCACGTTACTGAAGGGAAGAGCTTGGACATGAAACTTAACTTAGACAAATGAATTTCTGAGCTGGGAACTGGTGATCTCTAAACTTCCTGATTGGACAATAATCCACCCCTCTCACCGGATAATACAAAATTTAGAATAATCTTTCTATCTGCGCTTCATGCTAAGTTCTAACGCCAAAGTAAATCGCGTACGTGGTCGCAAAATTAACACACTGCTTATACTGTTCTGATGGAGCTTCGAGTGGGGCGAAGGATGAAGGGAGAATTTGCACAATCGGTTTTACCTTTTCTTATTGCGTAGTATTTTGTGCTATAATGACAGCAATTAGAATCGTGATGGTTCCCGAGTCCATGTCAAATGATAACAATTTCAGCAAAATCACAGTACCAAACCTATTTTAGTTGTCTTTGATGTACAAGCTCAAGGCCTCGTAAATAAAGAAGTTCAACATTGATGGATCTTAGCTCAAAAGGGCTTTGAATTGCAGTTATTTAATAAACGAATAACAAACTATAATAAATTAAAGAAAACTCGGAATTATGTACAATTTTACAATACAGTCAAGGTTATATATAAAGCAAGACAAGAATCATTTTATGGCAAAAAGTAAAACCAGCAATAGAAAGTTATAACTTTTAGAATGAATGAATAAATGATACAGATAAAGTTCACATTATCAAGAGGATATTATACAGTTATTGGAATCTACGCACTAGAGGAGAGAGAAGCAGAAGATGATGAAATTTATATTCTAATATTATAAATAATAATAGATTCCTTTAATAGGTCAGATATGCTTAAATTTCTCAGTGATTTCAATGCTGGTGTAGGAAACGGTTATATTGAAAAATATATTGCACCACATGGAGAAGAAACTCGCAACAAGAATGGAAACTAGAGATGGAAGTTGTTGTTTATAACCACCATAGTGAAAACCACATTTAGCATAAAGATGGTCATACATTTACTTGGGAAGCTCAACATTCAAGTTCTGCAGTTTTATAGTTAATATGTACCCTGAATTTCAATCTGAGTAATTCCAATACGAATACCACTAAGATAATAGAAGACAAAGATAACTACAAGGGAGTAGCATTTCGAATTAATTTGTTCAGTGATTCTGGGTGAGGTGGCTCTATCAAAATGCACATGTATAAAATCATGAATGACTATAATTTATGACAATATAGAAGAAGAGTGGGCAGCTCTAGTAAACATTCTCAAAGGATTAGCAAAACAAATGTTGGGACAAAGCAGAGACTGAAAGAGAAAAAAAGAGGTTCTGAGAAACTAAGATGCAGATATAATTACAACTATTCTAGATAAAAGAAAAGGATATAGAATATATCTTTCGATAAAAGTGAATTTAAAGTGAATGAAAATAGAAAACGAGATATAGCTAAGAGAGAAGTCAGGAAAAAATATACAATCTGGAAATATTTTGTGACTTTTGAGGATACAACCACAAATAAAAAAAAAAACATTCTCAAGAAATTCAATAATAAAGCTAAGATTAGCTTAAATTCAAACTTTATAACTTTGGAATTTTGGTCTCATTAGTTGAACCTTAATATACGTGGGTAGTCTGAAAATGTTCTGATCTAATAAAGATACAAGACATTTTTTCAGAATTTTGTTTTTATTTTTCAACATAGTCTCCTTGTAACTCTACACACTTCTCCCAGCGATGCTCCCATCTCTGTAACCCGTCCAAATAGTACCTGGCTTTTTCTCTGCAAAATAATTGTTCACGAAGGTGATTGCCACTTTATTTAACGAAAATCTCTGCCCTCCGAGCGGAATTTTCAGATGAGAGAGCAAAAAGAAGTCCCTTGGGGCTAGATCTGGTGAGTAAGGTGGATGTTCAAGCAGTTCAAACCGTAATTCGTGGATTTCCACCATTGCAACCACTGAGGCTGTCTTGGTGAAACAGTATTTTCTTTTTCTGTAAATGTGGCCGTTTTTCCGCAAGTTCTGCCTTCAGCTTGTCAACTAATGATGCGTAGTATGCTCCTGTAATGCTTTTTACTTTTTGAATATAATTGATTAAAATAAGTCCATGACTATCCCAAAAAAAGTCGCCATTACTTCCCCAGCCGAAAAAAACACTTTTTGCTTCTGTTGGAGCCGGTTCTCCCTTTGCAGTCATTCCACTGTTTGGACTGTATTTTTGTTTCGAACGTATAATGGTGTATCCAAATTTCATCCACAGTAATTAATCAGCACCAAAACTCGGATTTATTGAGCCTAAACTGCGCCAACGAGCGTTGTAAATGTTCATTCGAACACGTTTTTGGTCAAACGTGAGCAAACGCGACACCCAACGCGTGGACAGCTTTCTCATGTCTAAATGTTGATTCATTATGTGACAAACACGTTGTTTTGACATGTTCATAGCCCCTGCTACCTCTCTCACTTTAATTCGGCGGTCGTCTTGCATTTGGCGATGGTTTCGTCGGTAGTTGCAGTTTTTGCACCTCCCGAACGTTCATAGTCTCCCAAGCTCTTACGGCCACGATTAAATTCAGCTGACCAAATTTCACTGTGGTAAACGATGGTGCTGTGTCCCCATACACAGAATCAAACTCATCCTTGATTTGCGTAGGCGTATTGCCTTTCAAAAAAAACATATTTAATGACAGCTCGATATTCGATTTGTCCATTTTCATAAAAACACTCACATCACCTCACTCAAACGACTGTTACATAACAACTGAGCGTCCAAAATGGCTGAAACAACGAATGGGCATTCTCAACACATTGGCACATAGAGCAGTTTCTGTATCAGACCCCATTAATCTGCAAACGGAATTTCAACACCTAAAATCACACTCCAACAAAATGGATATTCAGCCAAGGACATCACAACCGCGCTGAAAAGAGCCGGACGAAAAGGAAACCCCAGCAGGAACATTCAACAAAAAGACAAGCCAGCCGCCATAGCCTATATACCGTTTCCGGCAATTTTTCGGGAAAGATTAGTAGATTACTCTACAAATATAATGTCAAAACCGTCCATAAGCCACCACCTAAAACAAAAAAATTGGTCAGGCCAGTTAAAGATAATTTAGCTCTAAGAGTACCTGGTGTCTACCACATTCCTTGCGAATGCAGCGCAGCGTACATTGGGCAAACAGGACGCACTACTGCCACACGCGTTTCTGAATACTAAAGATCAATAAGGCTTATGCAACCCGAAAAATCTGGACTGGAATGAACACTGTATAGAATAAAGCAACAGAGCTAACTTTACCAACACCAAGATAGTGGCAAAGTGTTCAAACTACTGGGAAAGGAGAGTAAAAGAAGCTTTAGCCATCTCATCTGAAACAAATAATCTAAATAGCGATTCTGGCCTACAACTAAGTTCAGAATGGACACCGATGTTAAAGAGCCTTAACATCTAATCGTCTACCTGCAGTTTTCCAAGGCTTATTTTCTAGCAGGTGCGTGCTCAAACACAAAACTTTAGCCATATAACTGCTATAATAGTTTTCTACGAAGTCCGTGCCCATGTCTCAGTCATCTTAAATACCAGGTCCGTTGCTGCCTTCGGGCATAACGCCGACTCCTGCTCCGCGACGCCGCGGTGCCACTACTGTGGCTCCGCCAACACCACCGCTGAGTGCACTGAGCACAATCTTCGCCGTCGCCGCCGGTTCTGTGCCACCTGCCGTGGCACAGGACATTTCACAGGGCAAGCGCAGTGCCCTCTCTACCCAAGGAGCAGCACTTCCTCACCACCTCCTGCGCGCCGCACCACTCCACCGCAGACATCAACCACCGAGGCCTCACCACCTGCACTCTCAACAGACGCAGCGACGCGAGAAGCCATTCAGGACCTCCACGCGGAGATCCTCAACGTCGGCGCTCGAATAGCTGCTCTGGAAGAGACATGCAGCCTCCTCACACAGAAGCTGCAGGAACTGCAAGCTTCTAACGCCGCAGCAGCCACCAGCCAGCAGACTTCAGCCGCCGACCTGTCCACCAGGATCGACGCCCTCATGCAGCCTCTGAGGCAGGTTCTCCTGCAGCAAGCTGCATACTCTGCTGAGCTATTTCAATCCAAACGTCAGCAACCCAACACTGCTCCTCCTCCTGTACAGGCTGAGGGGCACGCACGGCTCGGGAATGCTCGACCACCAACACAGTGGAAGACTACTGGGAGCTTCGTGGAGCAATTCCGAAGCAGGTATAATCCATAACGTCTACGTCCTATTCTCTTCTCAAACTTCCACCCTTTATTTCCTTTCCAACATCACCTCTACTCCCTAGGCTGCAGTCAGGTTCCATGGCTGTTAGCCTAGAAACAACCTTTCACCCGCTCCCGCACAACTGCGGCAGCTTCCATCTTTCGCCGACTAACGCGGGTGCATCAGCGGGACCGCGCAAAGCCACCAGATTCACAACAAACTACTGTTATAACGTGGAGGGGTTTTTTAGTGGGTATGCCGCATGAGGAAGCGGAGAGTCCCACATATCCTCCCAGCCATTGCACTTCGGCTGGGGGTTGAATGCGTAATGCATTTTTCCCCTCCACGGTAAAAAAAAAAAAAAAGAAAAAAAAAGTCCGTTGCGGGAGCTTCTTCTTCGACTCATCAAGATGGCCAAGAAGAAACTGCGCAGACTCGCCGCTGCTAAGGCAACACTCGTCGCCTCTTCCTCGGCAGCCGCCGAGGAGGCAGCTTCTCCGTTGTTACCGGTCCCGGCAAGCCCTGCATCGCCGGCCGCCACCGCAGTCTCGCCGCAACTGCAGCCGCAGTTGCCGCCAACACCACCGCCACCGACGTCTCCACCCAGCTCTACGACGCCGCCCCGGTTCAGTGCCGTGGTACGGGGGGGTCCCTAGGGACCTTACCACCCGGCATCTGCTCACCGCCGTGCAGTCGCGGTAGCCTTCATGCTTGAGGGCCACCCGCATTTACTGCGACCGGGGACCAACGCCGCTCGTCCGTCTGGAGATACAGGACCAGGCTGACCTGGAAGCTGCCTTGGCGTCAGGGTTACCCTTATTAGGGCGACTTCTGGTCGTCGAGGCTAGCCGACAGGAACGCCATTGGCCCTGCCGACGCTGCTGTGCCTACGGCCACACAGCTGAAGTCTGCTCTTCGACACCGAGGTGTCACTACTGCGGTACCAACTCCACCACCACCGAGTGCACTGGGCATGATCTCCGCCGACGCCGCCGATTCTGTGCCACCTGTCGTGGCACAGGACACTACACAGGGCAAGCCCAGTGCCCTCTCTACCCAAGGAGCAGCACTTCATCACCAACTTCTGCCCGCCGTACCACTCCACCGCAGACAACCACCACTGAGGCCTCACCACCTGCACTCTCAACAGACGCAGCGACGCGAGAAGCCATTCAGGACCTCCACGCGGAGATCCTGAACGTCGGCGCTCGACTAGCTGCCCTGGAAGAGACATGCAGTCTCCTCACACAGAAGCTACAGGAATTACAAGCTTCTAACGACGCAGCAGCCACCAGCCAGCAGACTACAGCCGCCGACCTGTCCACCAGGATCGACGCCCTACAAGCTGCCAACACCGCCGCCATCTCCACTCTACAGGCCTCCACCGCTGAGCTGTCCAACCGGACAGCCAGCGTCCAAAATTATCAACAGCAGGTAGCTGAAGGAACATTCCCTCAGCAGCCTAAGACTCCGCAGCAATTGCTCAGAGAATACCAATCAGAGCAAGGGTACACCCGGAAGAGTCACCTTAAACTTGGCAGACAAAACCACTAACTACCCATCACTTACACGACCAGTGCCCGCGGCTGGGGTCTCTTGAGGCTTCGGTCGTGGGTGTCCGAGAGCTGCAGCACCAACTTCACCAATCAATATCCAGTGCCGTCATCATCACCACAGGGAGAGAGTGGCAGCTCTCCCCACACTTCCAATCCCATGTTCACCAACAACTCCCAACCACCCATAATTTCCTCAACTACTCACCTATAATTCGCTACGGGGGCCGGCTGGGCCTCGGTCAAGCCGGTCTACTAGCACAACCCTCACCCCTGGCGGCCGCACAGCGGGCCAGTTCACCTTTACCTTTTACTGCGCGGGTGCAACAGCGGTACCGCAGTATCCTTACCTTCCAATACCGGTGGAGGGGTTTTTTAGTCGGGAGGCCCATCCTGGGAGACCCCGACACTCCGGGCATGCCAGCCCGGGTTAGTCCTTAAGGTGGATTTTTCCCCTCCACTTGAAACTAAAAAAAAAACAAAAAAAAAAAAAACAAACAAACCAAAGGGAGCTTCTTCTTCGACTCATCAAGATGGCCAAGAAGAGACTGCGCAGACTCGCCGCTGCTAAGGCAGCACCCGTCGCCTCTTCCTCGGCAGCCGCCTAGGAGGCAGATTCTCCGTTGCTACCGGTCCCGGCAAGCCCTGCTTCGCCGCCGGCCGCCACCACAACCTCGCCGCAACTGCTGCCGCAGTTGCCGCCATCACCGCAACCGCCGCCGCCCAGCTCCACGTCACCGCCGCCCCGGTTCAGTGCCGTGGTACGGGGGGTCCCTAGCGACCTTTCCACCCGGCACCTCCTCGCCGCAGCGAAATCCAAGTGGCCTTCTTGTTTGAGGGCCACAAGGATAATTTGCAACCGGGGACCTACACCACTTGTGAGGCTGGAGCTTCAGGATCGTTCGGACCTCGACGCTGCCTTGGCGTCAGGGTTGCCCTTGTTAGGGCAACTCCTGGTCGCCGAGGCTAGCAAGATGGAACGTAACCGGCCCTGCCGTCGCTGTTGTGCCTTCGGGCATAACGCTGACTCCTGCTCCGCGACGCCGCGGTGCCACTATTGTGGCTCCGCCAACACCACCGCTGAGTGCACTGAGCACAATCTTCGCCGTCGCCGCCGGTTCTGTGCCACCTGCCGTGGCACAGGACATTTCACAGGGCAAGCGCAGTGCCCTCTCTACCCAAGGAGCAGCACTTCCTCACCACCTCCTGCGCGCCGCACCACTCCACCGCAGACATCAACCACCGAGGCCTCACCACCTGCACTCTCAACAGACGCAGCGACGCGAGAAGCCATTCAGGACCTCCACGCGGAGATCCTGAACGTCGGCGCTCGAATAGCTGCTCTGGAAGAGACATGCAGCCTCCTCACACAGAAGCTGCAGGAACTGCAAGCCTCTAACGCCGCAGCAGCCACCAGCCAGCAGACTTCAGCCGCCGACCTGTCCACCAGGATCGACGCCCTCATGCAGCCTCTGAGGCAGGTTCTCCTGCAGCAAGCTGCATACTCTGCTGAGCTCTTTCAATCCAAACGTCAGCAACCCAACACTGCTCCTCCTCCTGTACACGCTGAGGGGCACGCACGGCTCGGGAATGCCCGACCACCAACGGAGTGGAAGACTACTGGGAGCTTCGTGGAGCAATTCCGAAGCAGGTATAATCCATAACGTCTACGTCCTATTCTCTCCTCAAATTTCCACCCTTTATTTCCTTTCCAATATCACCTCTACTCCCTAGGCTGCAGTCAGGTTCCATGGCTGTTAGCCTAGAAACAACCTTTCACCCGCTCCCGCACAACGTGCGGCAGCTTCCTATCTTTCGCCGACTAACGCGGGTGCATCAGCGGGCCCGCGCAAAGCCACGAGATTCACAACAAACTACTGTTATAACGTGGAGGGTTTTTTTAGTGGGTATGCCGCATGAGGAAGCGGAGAGTCCCACATATCCTCCCAGCCATTGCACTTCGGCTGGGGGTTGAATGCGTAATGCATTCTTCCCCTCCACGGTAAAAAAAAAAAAAAAAAAAAAAAAAAAAAAACCAAAGGCCTGATATTCTAGATATTGCAGTGACGCGTAATCTCACTCGTAGGATCAACCTACAAGTTAAGAACGAACTCTCTTCCGATCACTTACCGGTGATCATAACATTAGAAGGCACTGCAGCCCCCAATCCACCAGTCGAGCGTCTAAACTACAATAAAGCAGACTGGGATAGGTTTGCAAACACTATCAACAAGCACCTACATACTACACAGCTAAATACAGCAGAAAACATGAATGAGGCGGTAAGTCAACTAGAAAATGCAATAAAAACTGCAACCAAAGAAGCTGTACCAATAAACAAACCTAAGCGATACCAATCACAACTACCACCTGACATCCAAATGCTAGCAGCGGAAAGAAACCGAGCTAGAGGGCGATGGCAGAAAACACGTCATATTGTAGACCAGGAATACGTTAGACACTTAAATACCCTTGTCAGAGAGAGAACAACAAACCATCTCTCTCAACAATGGCAGAATACACTTGAGAACCTCGACTACGAACGAGACTCGGTGTGGAGAATTGCACGCTGTCTAACACGCGATAAAACACAAATACCACCATTACACCACAATCAAACAATCGCATCCACAGACCAACAAAAAGCAGATATGCTCGCAGACACACTGCAAGAAATCTGCACGCCTAATCCTACTCCCTGCTGCCCTCAATTTACGGAGGCAACGGAAGAGGACACGGAAATTTTCAAAGGACAGGCAACCCACAACTTAGTGAGAAAAACCTGCCCGAGTGAAATAAACTGGCTAATCAGGCACCTCCCAAAGAGAAAAGCCCCTGGGCCAGATAACATCCCAACAGTGGCCCTAATGCATTTGCCCGAAAGGGCAATTAATCTACTGGCTGACATATTCAATTACGTGCTCATTAGTGGACATTACCCTAAAAGGTGGAAACTAGCCACCGTGGTCCACTTCCCCAAAAAGGGAAAAAACTTGTCCAAACCGCACAACTACAGACCAATTAGTCTACTAAGCACACTTGGAAAACTTCTCGAAAAAGTAATTCTCAAACGTCTCAACTCTCAACTAAACAAACAAAACATACTAATTCCAGAACAATTTGGATTCCGAGCCAAACACTCAACAACTCTACAATTAATCAGGGCAACCGAATCTATAACGCACGGTTTCAACATCAACAAATCAACAGGTGCTTTATTATTAGATGTCGAACGAGCCTTCGACAGAGTATGGCATGCTGGCCTACTAAAGAAGCTCAAAACGATAAATATACAAGACTCGCTCATTAAACTCATAGCAAACTACCTAAGTGATCGAAAATTTCAATGTAGAGTAAACAATCACCTGTCATCCGAACGCCCAATCAAAGCCGGAGTGCCACAAGGCAGCATACTCGGGCCAACACTATTTAATATCTATATAAATGACATCCCAAAAACCGAAAATACAGAAGTATACATTTATGCGGACGACACCGCCATAATGACCCAATCAGGAAAAACGAAATTCATTCACAGCAGATTCCAGAGGTCCCTTAATAACCTAGAGGACTGGCTTACCAAATGGCGAATCAAAGTAAATGCACCAAAAACTCAAGCAATCATATTCACAAAGCGTATCAATCACAGATTTCCCAGACACCGCCTGCCTCCACTTACCATATTTGGTGAAGATATTGGATGGACAGATACGGTAACTTGGCTTGGACTTAAAATGGATCAAGGTCTAAAATGGAAAAAGCATATTACTCAGACTCGTGGAAAAGCCAATGCCCAATTGGGCAGGCTATACCCACTCATCAACATGGGCTCACAGCTAAGCCTTAACATGGGACTCACACTTTACAAAACATTAATCCGACCTATAATTACTTACGCATCCCAAGTATGGGGGTATGCCGCCGAAAACCACATAAAAAACTTACAAAGATTCCAAAATAAAATTCTACGCTTAGTATCTAAGGTACCATACACAGCTCCAGCTGACATACTCCACGAAGAACTCAAAATACATACAATCGAACCATTCATTAAAAAGCTAACCTACGACGCATATCAAAAATTAAGTGCACATCCCAACCCTTTAATAGAAACGCTAGGGAACTACGACACAAAAACAAACAAACACAACAGACCTTTATCACTTTTCGACAGAACTATAACACAAGACACCACTCCAGACGAAATACAACAGTAGCTTACAAACCTCCTTCCCTAAAAACCTCTCCCCTCCTAACACACAGCTATATATATGTTTATTCTTTCTCTCTTCCAATATGTTTCAGTACCAGCCCGTCGCAGAGCCCTAAAGCCCTCAGCTACAGCTGAGGCGGACCAGAGGAAGGGGCCTCCCATTGTGATCGACGCGGGCAGCGTACTTCGGGCAGCTGCATTATGGAGTCAATCACTTAGACGACCTTGGCAACTACATGGTAAACGAGATGACGAAGGCCTATGAGCCCGGTACTACTACTAGCGACGAGCGGCTGCGCAACCACTGACGGACGGAGAAATCTCCCGAAGCAACAGCGCAGAAGCGGAACTCATTCTAAACATACTATAAGACTAAATTTAAGTGCATGTTAGATAACATTTTACTTAATATGACAAGCAGGCACACCCTGCTGAAATAGAACATAATCATTAACGAATAAAACACCTACAAAGTAGCGCATGATTATCCACTGGTATTGTTCAGGTTTCATGGACAATCCCAGTAAGTAGCATTAACGCGCTCGCATGCAATGCATGCCAGCTAAGTAGCTCTCACTTACTAACCGGGGTGCTATGCGGGACCCGACTAATGCATGTTTGCACGAAAGTACTCTATATATAACGATTAACGGTTTTTTAGTGGATATACCGCACTCTGTGGGGAGCTCCACATATCCCCCAAGCCATTGCACTAAGGCTTGGGGTCGAATGCAGGAAAGAAAAAAAAAAAAAAAAAAAAAAAAACAACCCCATCAGCACACGTCACCCGGCAAGCTTTCGATAACGGCTTGGCCCTGGCAGAACTCCTACACCAAATAGGAGTGCCACTTGCATTAGGCTGGCAAACCTTTCTGAAACACACCAAATGGCTCCTGGAGAGAATCACAGATCCCTCCTCCACCAAATACCAACTCTTCGACCATATCGCCCGATTCCACGTCCTGCTCTCTGAATATTCCGAACGTGCTAAGTAATGGCTTCTGCAAATTCGATAAATATACTTTACTGGAACTGCAACAATCTCAGAAGGAAACGCAAAGAGCTCGCTGACTTTTTATTAAGAAACTCTGTACAAATAGCGCTCCTTAACGAAACCCATCTGGGTCCTGCAGATCGTTTCGCCATACCTGGATATTTCATTTACCGTAGTGACCGAAATCGCAGAGGCGGAGGAACTGCAATAGCGGTACAAAACTCCTTGCTACATCACCAGAAACAAGTACCGCAGCTGAACAGGCTAGAAGCTACATCACTCCACTGTCACACTTATAGCCACGTACAATCCCCCCGGCGACATCGACACAGAGGATGTCGACCGACTAATGAACATGGACGCTAAGGCCATAGCAGCTGGCGACTTTAATGCCAAGCATCTCCTCTGGAACTGCAGATCCGTAAACCAAGCCGGAAACAAATTACTAAATTATATTAATAACTCCAATAATCTCCTGACAGGCCCAGAGGAACCCACGTTCATTCCCAGAATAAGAAATCACGCACCGGACATACTAGATGTAGCGCTGACAAAAGGCATTCCCTATGACCTGCAGCACACGGTCATGATCTCACCTCAGATCATCTCCCGGTAATACTGGAAGTAGCCGCTCCAGTAACCTTCAGACCGGAATCAGCTAGACCCAATTACCGAAAACCCGACTGGCCATCCTTTGAGGCATCCATAGATGCAGGGCTGGCGAACATTGAGGTCACGTCTCATGAGACACAAGACCAGGCCATCGATGGAGTCAAGCGCGCAATCTACGAAGCAACCGAACAACATGTGCCACTGAAACGCCCGTACCTGAATAACAAAATATTGCTTCCCCCAGATACAAGGCAAATTATTCGCGATCGGAACAAAGCCCGACGAAAATGGCAGCGGAGTCGTCACATAGCTCACCAAAATGAGTATGAGGACCTAAAACTTCGTGCTAACACTCACATCGCGGACTTCACTCGCAACCAGTGGAATGAAACCCTGGAGAACATTGATCCACAACATCACACCATTTGGAGGATTGTTAAATGCCTCACCAGAGCGCGCACGAACATTCCCCCACTCCATACAGGGGGCCGCATGGCGGAGACGAACGCAGAAAAAGCCGAAGCTTTTGCCGACACACTCCAACAAGAATTTCAACCAAATGAGGACCCGTGCGATGTAAACTTTGCAACAGACACGGAGGCCAAAGCGAACCTCATTGACATAGCATTTACACACAATAAAACTCGAAAAACAAGCGCCGGTGAAATTAGTTGGTTAATCAAGCACCTCCCGACGCGTAAAGCACCAGGACCAGACAAAATCCCCAATCTGGTCCTGAAACATCTGCCGCCCAGGGCAATAAAACAACTTGCGAACATATTCAACCACATCATTGAGCATGGCCGATTCCCTCCCCAATGGAAGGAGGCCAAAATTTTGCTGTTCCCCAAGCAGCACAAAGACTTGTCACTGCCAATAAACTATAGGCCCATCAGCTTGCTCAATACCATGAGTAAACTGCTGGAGAAAATTCTTCTAAAACGCCTGAACGCCCAATTAATTAGAAACAATACCCTCACGAACGAGCAATTCGGCTTCAGAGCTAAGCACTCTACAACACTCCAACTTTTACGTATCACTGAAAACATCACCAGAGGGTTCAACAACAATCGATCTACAGGCGCGGTACTCCTTGACATACAACGCGCCTTCGACAGAGTTTGGCATGCTGGCCTACTAAATAAACTGACGACATACGGAGTCAACGACTCGTTGGTCGCCATCATTAAAGACTATCTACGAAATAGAAGCTTCAAGGCAGCAGTGGATGAGGCAGAGTCAACACTCCGCCCCATCAGAGCTGGCGTACCCCAAGGAAGTTTGCTGGGGCCCACTCTATTTAACATATACATAAATGATCTCCCACCACTAATCCGGGTAGAGAAATATATCTACGCCGACGACACTGCCCTAGTAACAACATCACTGCAGCCACGGATTATACACCTCAGGCTCCAAAATGCCTTGAATTCATTGGAACCGTGATTCAGAAAATGAAGGGTCAAGTTAAATGCCAGAAAGTGTAAAGCCATTGTTTTCACAAAACGCCACACACATAGGCAACAAAGGCGCGCTCTCCCACCACTTATGTACCGGCAAGTGCCGATTGTGTGGGAGAGCATGGTCACTTACTTAGGGGTAAGGATGGACGAAGGCCTCACGTGGAAACAACACATCAACACGGTAAGAGCTAAAGCCAACGGTCAGCTCAACAAGCTTTACCCAATCATTAACACGAACAGCCGCTTGAAACTAAGCATGGGCCTAACCCTCTACAAAACGCTAATCAGACCTATACTAACATACGCCGCCCCCGTCTGGGGATATGCGGCAAAAACCCACATTAAGAGACTCCAAACGCTTCAAAATCGAATTTTGCGAATTATTGCACAAGTGCCCGCAGTAGCTCCAACCTTTGAACTACACGAGGAGCTCAAAATCTGCTCAATTGAGACCCATATAAAGCAACTGGCATTTAACATCTACAAGCGGAAAAGTAATAATCACAACGTTCTCATCCAAGAACTTGGCGAATATGACACCAGAAACGACAAACACCTCCGCCCTCTATCGCTCTTCAGCCGGAACATCGGGTTAGGGGAACCAGAAATCAATATTCAGGAATACTTAGACAACCTCATTAGGTAACTAATGGCAATGTCAGAGAGCATTTCACTCCAGACCAACACACCACACATATGCACACCTTCTCATTTTCAGCAGTCCTCTAAGTCCTTGTGCTACCCAGCCAAGGCGGCTCCCGGGGGATGAGGGCCCCCCCGCGAGTGGCACGGGTCCGCACCTGCACCATGATAGGCAGGCAGCCAGCCGTGTGCGCACTCTACACGACCAGGACTTCCACAGGCCAACGAGACGATCAACACTTAGACGAGGCCGTTAGGCTGGAAAGAAACCACAATTTAATTATAAGAACTAAAATAACTTGTAGTGTTAGTTTTTCATTTCAGGTATACGACGCAGCCCGCGGCTGAAATATCACTACCAATTGTACATAGGATAAAATACATTCACTGACATGGAATGGAACTCACTATCATTCCTTAGTTTGTTTCAGAGACTCGGCCCCATAGGCAGAAGACACACAAGCCAAACTACGACGCTAGAACTGCACCTCATGTAGAGACCAGTCTTCAGCAATGTCACCAATAAACATAGGGAGAGAGTGGCACCTCTCCCTACACTCCTTACCACCAACGCCAAATTCCATAATCCTTAATTATCCCTACCTCTGAATCCGCATAGGAGGCCGGCTGGGCCCTGGTCAAGTCGGTCTGCTAGCACTACCTTAGCCACTGGTGGCCGCACAGCGGACCAGTTTCATTTTCCTTTCCATCACTACGCGGGTGCAACAGCGGTACCGCAACAATCCTCACTATCCACTCCCGGTGGAGGGTTTTTTAGTCGGTAGGCCCAATTTGGGAGACTCCGACACTCCGGGCTAGCCAGCCCGGGTTAGTCCCTAAGGTGGATTTTTCCCTCCACTCGAAAAAAAAAAAAAAAACCCGTTCGACTCTTATAAATGGATCCAGCTACAAGGGCAGCATTCGACGCAGGCATGGCCTTCTACAACACCGCTAACCATGCCAGAGGTCAGTGGGCGCTGGCGCGCCGTGCCGCCTTGCTGCGGACAATGGAGACGCCTTCCGCCCCTCTTACTAAGCCGCCTCCTGCCACGCCACCTACCGCTATGGAGCAGACAGCTTTCACCGCCGCCGCACCGGTATCCAGTAAGAAACCGGCCCGGCCTCATCCGCCGACAGCCTCCGCCGCCGTACCGGCACCCAAGCGGGAACCGGCCCGGTCCAAGCCGCCGACTGCCTCCGCCGCCGTGCCGGAACCCAACCGGGAACCGGCCCGGCCCCAACCGCCGACAGCTTCCACCGCCGTACCGGAACCCACCCGGGAATCGGTCCGGCCTTCTTCGCACCATGATGGCCACCTTACAGTGGTCGTCATAGGGGTCCCGAGGGGTCTTCCATCCCGCTTCGTGCTGGATGCCGCACGCCGCCTTTGGCCCTCTGCAGTAAAGGCCAACCGGATCACATCACCTCGGGGACCCACATCGCTGGTCCGCCTCCACCTGGGATCCGCGCCTGAAGCCAAAGCTGCCTTGACTTCACGCCTGCCCTTGTTAGGGCAACAGCTACGTGTCGAGGCTAGCAGAAGTGAACGTCCGGTCCCCTGCCGACGCTGCTGCACCTACGAACATCGTTCGGAGGATTGCCACGCCGCACCGAAATGCCACTACTGTGGGGCAAGCTCGCTCACAGCCGCTAGCTCCAACCATGATCTACGCCGTCGACGCCGCTACTGCGCTACCTGCTCCGGGAACTCGCACTACACAGGGCAAGCCACGTGCCCCCTGTATCCCCGGAGTAGGCCTTCACCCCCACAAAACTCACAGCAGCTACACCAACCATCACCACCACCAGACTCGACACTGAACACTTCACCGACGGACACCTTTCTGAAGGACGCCGTAGAATCCATTAAGCAGAACATCGCCACCATCCAGGCGGCTACACACCAACTCGGCCTCCGTCTCGAGGAACTTCAGAGGGAAACCAACGAACGACTCGCAGCATTGGAGGCCAAGCACCAGGACTCAGATAGAGTTGCAGGTGAAAACGGCGCGGTGCTTGCGTCCATCCAGCGCCAGCTGGACCGCACAGAGAGCCACCTCGTCCATCCACCTTCCGAGGACAGCGACGACCAGTGCCCGCGGCTGGGGTCTCTTGAGGCTTCGGTCGTGGGTGTCCGAGAGCTGCAGCACCAACTTCACCAATCAATATCCAAGCAATTACACGACCTTCAGACAGGACTTACCACGGACATTCTCTCCTACATCGCTACCGGTCCAGCCCCCAGGGAAGGAGAACCGGTAGTGCCGTCATCATCACCACAGGGAGAGAGTGGCAGCTCTCCCTACACTTCCAATCCCATGTTTCACCAACAACTCCCAACCACCCACAATTTCCTCAACTCCTCACCTATAATTCGCTACGGGGGCCGGCTGGGCCTCGGGCAAGCCGGTCTACTAGCACAACCCTCACCCCTGGCGACCGCACAGCGGGCCAGTTCACCTTTACCTTTTACTGCGCGGGTGCAACAGCGGTACCGCAGTATCCTTACCTTCCAATACCGGTGGAGGGGTTTTTTAGTCGGTAGGCCCATCCTGGGAGACCCCGACACTCCGGACATGCCAGCCCGGGTTAGTCCTTATGGTGGGTTTTTCCCTACACTCGAAAAAAAAAAAAAAAAAAAAAAAAAAAAAAACCGTTCGACTCTTATAAATGGATCCAGCTACAAGGGCAGCATTCGACGCAGGCATGGCCTTCTACAACACCGCTAACCATGCCAGAGGTCAGTGGGCGCTGGCGCGCCGTGCCGCCTTGCTGCGGACAATGACACCTTCCGCCCCTCTTACTAAGCCGCCTCCTGCCACGCCACCTGCCGCTATGGAGCAGACAGCTTTCACCGCCGCCGCACCGGTATCCAGTAGGAAACCGGCCCGGCCTCATCCGCCGACAGCCTCCGCCGCCGTACCGGCACCCAAGCGGGAACCGGCCCGGTCCAAGCCGCCGACTGCCTCCGCCGCCGTGCCGGAACCCAACCGGGAACCGGCCCGGCCACAACCGCCGACAGCTTCCACCGCCGTACCGGAACCCACCCGGGAATCGGTCCGGCCTTCTTCGCACCATGATGGCCACCTAACAGTGGTCGTCATAGGGGTCCCGAGGGCCCTCCCATCCCGCTTCGTGCTGGATGCCGCACGCCGCCTTTGGCCCTCTACAGTAAAGGCCAACCGGATCACATCACCTCGGGGACCCACATCGCTGGTCCGCCTCCACCTGGGGTCCGCGCCTGAAGCCGAAGCTGCCTTGACATCACGCCTGCCCTTATTAGGGCAACAGCTACGTGTCGAGGCTAGCAGAAGTGAACGTCCGGTCCCCTGCCGACGCTGCTGCACCTACGGACATCGTTCGGAGGATTGCCACGCCGCACCGAAATGCCACTACTGTGGGGCAAGCTCGCTCACAGCCGCTTGCTCCAACCATGATCTACGCCGTCGACGCCGCTACTGCGCTACCTGCTCCGGGAACTCGCACTACACAGGGCAAGCCACGTGCCCCCTGTATCCCCGGAGTAGGCCTTCACCCCCACAAAACTCACAGCAGCTACACCAACCATCACCACCACCAGACTCGACACTGAACACTTCACCGACGGACACCTTTCTGAAGGACGCCGTAGAATCCATTAAGCAGAACATCGCCACCATCCAGGCGGCTACACACCAACTCGGCCTCCGTCTCGAGGAACTTCAGAGGGAAACCAACGAACGACTCGCAGCATTGGAGGCCAAGCACCAGGACTCAGATAGAGTTGCAGGTGAAAACGGCGCGGTGCTTGCGTCCATCCAGCGCCAGCTGGACCGCACAGAGAGCCACCTCGTCCATCCACCTTCCGAGGACAGCGACGACCAGTGCCCGCGGCTGGGGTCTCTTGAGGCTTCGGTCGTGGGTGTCCGAGAGCTGCAGCACCAACTTCACCAATCAATATCCAAGCAATTACACGACCTTCAGACAGGACTTACCACGGACATTCTCTCCTACATCGCTACCGGTCCAGCCCCCAGGGAAGGAGAACCGGTAGTGCCGTCATCATCACCACAGGGAGAGAGTGGCAGCTCTCCCTACACTTCCAATCCCATGTTTCACCAACAACTCCCAACCACCCACAATTTCCTCAACTCCTCACCTATAATTCGCTACGGGGGCCGGCTGGGCCTCGGGCAAGCCGGTCTACTATCACAACCCTCACCCCTGGCGACCGCACAGCGGGCCAGTTCACCTTTACCTTTTACTGCGCGGGTGCAACAGCGGTACCGCAGTATCCTTACCTTCCAATACCGGTGGAGGGGTTTTTTAGTCGGTAGGCCCATCCTGGGAGACCCCGACACTCCGGGCATGCCAGCCCGGGTTAGTCCTTAAGGTGGATTTTTCCCCTCCACTTGAAACTAAAAATAAATAATAAAAAAAAAACAACCCCAAGGTGGAGGTCGCCGCAGATCATCAGCATGGCCAAGAAGAAACGCCGAAACCAAACCGCCTCAAACACCGCCGAAGCCACAGCCGAGCACCAACCGGCCTTCTCGGCTGAGAGCAATGCCACCCTTCCGCCTCCAGCCGCCGCAGAATGCCGGCAGATGCAGCCGCACCTGCCGGCCAGCCAGTCATCCACCGCCGAAGAAGCCCGGCAAATGCCAGCTTCTACAGCCACCACCACCTCAGGACCAGAGCTTCCAGCCAACACCAACGCACCTTCCAAAGCAGCACCGGCGCCTCCACAGCATCTGCCGCCACCGCCGCTTCTCATCGAGAGGTACAGTGCTGTGATTAGGGGCGTCCCGCGAGACCTATCCACTAGGCTCATCACCGCCGCAGCACGCCAGAGATGGCCTTCAGTAATGAGGGCCACAAGGATTATGTCCGCCAGAGGGATATCCCCTCTAGTTCGGATTGTATTCGCCGTGGCCGGGGATCTCAATGCTGCCTTGCGCGAGGGCCTGCCCATGTTTGGGCGGCGCCTAAGCATCGAGGCTAGCCGAGAACCCCGACCGACACCATGCCGCCGCTGCTGCGCATTCGGCCACACCGCCGACACCTGCGCCGAGCCCCCACGGTGCCACTACTGTGGGGCGCCGAGTTTGACAGCCGAATGCGCAGACCACGGCCTAAGATCTCGACGCCGGTACTGCGCCACCTGTGATGGCCCTGGTCATTTCACAGGACAGGCACAGTGCCCCTATTACCCACGCAGCCGCCGCCAGCTGACACCAGCCTCTGCCGCCACACCCATAGACAAAAAGGCGAGGACCTCAACAACCACCACCTCGACGCAGACGGAAGACTCCATCACCCATCACCTGCCTGCCGCCACTAACACTCCACAGGCAGCAGCGCCATCCGACAGCGCCGTTAAAGACGCCATGCAGGACCTGCATTCAGAGGTCCTGCTCATTAGCGGCCGATTGAACACGCTGGAAGAAGCCCTGACTACCATGACTGCAGCCATCTCAGACACCCACACCACTTCTACAGCCAACCGTCAAGACACCGATGCCATAGCCCAGAAAAAGGTCACGTCTGAGTTCCTCTTGGAGCTGGACGTCCTCTACACCCTGCTACAGTAAATCCACGACGTCAACGCCAGGATCTTGGAGGCCAACCAGGACCTATATGTTCAAACTGCTAAATTACCAATACGCCTTACACTTCTGGAAGACCTGCTCAAAGGAAACCGAAACGACATCAAAAAGTGCTATACTGCAGTTCTTGACAGCCAAGAACTGACAGTCAACAATGTAGCCCAGCAAATTACAAGCAGCCACCACCAGATTCTTCAGGACCTTACCACCAAAACACACACCCGTAACACCAGACATCAGTACTGAAAGCACACCAAGACTCCCTAGCGCTGTACTCAGGGCCCCCGGGTCATGTTTACAGACTAGATAAGCCATTCCTTGTTGCAGCCCTCATGCTGCAGCAACACCAACTTCACCACAAATCACGGAGGTGCTATCGCGGAACTCCATCATTCCCCATTCACTGTTCCTTTCCTATCTCACCCGATTTTTCCCTTGTATTATTCCCTTCTAATCTTCACCCAATGGCGAGATAAGCCATTCTTTCAACCTTCCAACTCTCTCTCTGACTCCCCTTTCCAAAAAAGAAAAAAAAAAAAAAAAAAAAAAAAAAAAAAACAACCCCAACACTTCGTCTCTGCTTCGATGGGGAAGAACAAGCAACGCCGAGCCGCAGCCTCTAGGAAGGCCACCTCCGCCGAGAGTATTGCCTCAACATCGACGGCGATACCCGAGGCAACTCCTGCCTTAATTGAATCGCCTCCGCCAGCCGCCACTACTTCACCGACCGCTAGCAGCGCTTCACCTCGGCGATTGCAGCCGCAGTCGCCGACTGCGCAGAGCTCCACTTCCCGGTTCAGCGCCGTGGTTCGGGGGGTCCCTAGGGACCTTTCCACCCGGCTCTTCACCACCGCAGCGAAGTCGCAGTGGCCCTCATGCTTGAGGGCTACTCGCATAGTCAATGGCCGGGGACCAAAACCACTGATGAGGGTCGAGCTGCGAGATCGTGCGGATCTGGAGGCTGCCTTAGCGACTGGGTTGCCCTTGCGACGACATACCAACTCGGCCTCCGTCTCGAGGAACTTCAGAGGGAAACCAACGAACGACTCGCAGCATTGGAGGCCAAGCACCAGGACTCTGATCGTGTTGCAGGTGATAATGGCGCGGTGCTTGCGTCTATCCAGCGCCAGCTGGACCGCATAGAGACAACCACCTCGTCCATCCACCTGCCGAGAACAGCGACGACCAGTGCCCGCGGCTGGGGTCTCTTGAGGCTTCGGTCGTGGGTGTCCGAGAGCTGCAGCACCAACTACATCAATCCATATCCAAACAACTACACGACTTTCAGACAGGACGTACCACTGACATTCTCGCCTACATCGCTACCGGTCCAGCCCCCAGGGGAAGGAAGAACCGGTAGTACCGACAATATCACCACAGGGAGAGAGTGGCAGCTCTCCCTGCACTCCCAATCCCAGTTTCACCAACAATTCCCAACCAGCCACAATTTCCTCAACTCCTCACCTATAATTCGCTACGGGGGCCGGCTGGGCCTCGGTCAAGCCGGTCTACTAGCACAACCCTCTCCCCTGGCGGCCGCACAGCGGGCCAGTTCAACTTTACCTTTGACTGCGCGGCAGCAACAGCGGTACCGCAGCATCCTTACTTCTAATACCGGTGGAGGGGTTTTTTAGTCAGTAGGCCCACTCTGGGAGGCCCCGACACTCCGGGCATGCTAGCCCGGGTTAGTTCTTAAGGTGGATTTTCCCCTCCACTTGAAACTAAAAAAAAAAAAATAATAAAAAAAAATTACTTCTTCAACACCGCAGCAGTCACCAGCCAGCAGACCGCAGCCGCCGACCTGTCCGCCAGGGTCGACGCCCTCACGCAGCCACTGAGGCAGGTTCTCCTGCAGCAAGCTGCTTACTCTGCTGAGCTGTTCAATTCAAGACGTCAGCAGCTCAACACCACTCTTCCTCCTATGCAGTCTGAAGGTCAACCGCGGCCAGCGGATACCCGATCGTCAACCAACTGGAAGACGACTGGGAGTTATGCTGAGCAATACGGAAGCAGAAGGAATCTGTAAGTTCTACGTCCTATTCTCTCCTCAATTTCCACCTTTTATTTCCGTACCAATATCACCTCTATTCCCTAGGCTGCAGTCCGGTTCTATGGCTTTCAGCCTAGAAATAACCTTTTACCCGCTCCCGCACAACGTGCGGCAGCTTCCTATCGTTCTTCTACTAACGCGGGTGCATTAGCGGGACCGCGCAAAGCCACGAGCTTCTCAACAAAATACTGTTATAACGTGGAGGGGATTTTTAGTGGATATGCCGCACGAGGAAGCGGAGAGTCCCACATATCCTCCCAGCCATTGCACTTCGGCTGGGGGTTGAATGCGTAATGCATTTTTCTCCTCCACGGTAAAAAAAAAAAAAAAAAAAAAAAAAGGACTTCTTCTCTCAACACACGATGGTGAAGAAGAGACAGCGCCGAACCGCCGCTGCTACGGCAGCACTCAGCACTACTCCCCCGGCAGTCGCCGAGGATACAGTACCTCCATCTCCGCCGGCTGAGGCAAACTTCCTTTCCCCGCCAGTCGCCAGCGCAGCTTCGCCGCAACTGCTACCGCAGTTGCCGCTGCCTACAACACCATCTCCGCCGAGCTCCACACCGCCGCCCCGGTTCAGTGCCGTGGTATGGGGGCTCCCTCGGGACCTTTCCACCCGGAATCTGCTCACCGCCGCGCAGTCACGGTGGCCTTCATGCTTGAGGGCCACCCGCATTTTCTGCGACGAGGGGCCAACTCCGTTGGTAAGAGTAGAGCTTCAGGACCCGGCTGACCGTGAAGCTGCTTTGACGTCAGGGTTGCCCTTATTAGGGCGACTTCTGCCATTCGAAGCAAGCAGACAGGAACGCCACCGGCCCTGCCGCCGCCGCAGCGCCTTCGAGCACAGCAAAGACGCCTGCACTTCAGCGCCGAGGTGCCATTACTGTGGGACCAGCGTCTTGACGACGCAGTGCACTGGGCATAATCTCCGCCGCCGTCGCCAGTTCTGTGCCACCTGCCGTGGCACCGGACACTTCACTGGCCAGGCCCAGTGTCCCCTTTACCCGAGGGACGGGCGCACCACTCCGCAGCCAGTACGATCACCTCAGACCCAAATCACAGACGCCACACCACCTCCAGCTTCTATTGATACAGCTACGCGGGATGCCATTCAGGATCTTCATGCGGAGATCCTGAATACCGGCGCTCGCTTAGCTGCGTTAGAAGGGGCCTTCACCAGCGTCATCTCCAGGAAGCTGCAAGCTGCCACCACCGCCGCCATCTCCACTCTGCAGTCCTCCACCGCTGAACTGTCCAACCGGATAGCCAGTGTCCAAGTGCAACTACAGCAGGACCACCCAAATCAGCAGCACCATTCCGCCGACCAGTTTCCATACAACAACCCGCTATATACAACTCCAATTTCAACAGACGCTTTATCCAGGTTCCAGCAAGGACGACGACTCCGAAAACATCAGCAGATCCACTCAGAACACTGAGTAAAATTCACCGTAAATCAACATTCATTTTCACCAACCACTTCTCCAGAGGGGCACTCAGGGCGCAAGTCATGTGTGTCCACTGGCTAAATTCACTATCACTCGCTGTTACTGCCACTGGCAGGCAGCAATCACTATCACCAGAAATGCGCAGGTGCTTAATGCGGTACTGCACCAGAGAGGCATGGGCCTCCTACTTCCAGTGGTTTTTTTTTTGTGAGTAGTGCCACCCTGGTTCGAGTCCAGGGTGGGGAGTCTCGCACTCCCAGGCTTGCCTGGGGTTAGGGCGTCAGTTGCCTTTTCCCCCATCATCAATAATAATAAAAAAAAAACATAATATAACGCGAACCAATCGGATGTTAGCTTCATTCCAGCTCTTATAAATACCAGTCTCCGCAAGTTCAATCCATCAGTTCACCCTGAAGACAAGGAAGATGCACTTCTTCGAAACGTTGGTGTCAAACCAAGTTTTTACCTGGCTAGAAGCCCGAGAATATTTTGAATGAATTGCACACAATTTATGTTATATATATTTTTTAGTGGAATTGATCGTTTTATAGATATCCTTTGTTTTTGATTTCAGCTTTAAAAAACTTGTATTTTTCTCACACAGGAATTGGTCAATTCCTATCCATACAGCCAAAGGAACTTCAGTCACATAGCAACCAGCTTTTGACTATCACTTTAACCTATGGTACTTCCTTACTTCGTCTCTACATACAAGGAAGCAAGTAATAAGACTATTTCCAATAATATTTTCTCGATTAGCATGAAGTAAATAGAAGCATAAGCTTTTTAACAATAATTTGTTACAGAGATGTAGAGAAAATCATGTGAATGGAACGCATCAGATTTTTTGATTAGCACTTCCTGTTTTAAAGAAAATGAAAAACAACAAGCCCCTTGAAGAAAGTTATGCGTTGAATAATTTATATATGCTAGTAACAACTTTTTAAATGCATGTATTATATTTTTATTTCGTTTGGGAAAGAAAATATTGAGCATTATAATAATAATAATAATAATAATAATAATAATAATAATAATAATAATAATAATAATAATAATAATAATAATAATAATAATAATAATAATAATGTGGGTTATAAAAATAATATTGAAAAAATACTAGTTTGTTAACAGTGGTTTCAAGATATGTAAAAATAAAACCTGATGCCTCCCATTTACATTATTTTCTCTGCATATCTGTAACAAATTGTTGTTAATAAGCTAACTGTTCTATCTACGCCATGCTAATCGAGATTCACATTAGCGTAAAACTGCTTGATTAGTTAGTTCCTTATAAGTAGATGATGGGAAGTAAGGAAATTCACTAGGCTAAACTGACACTCAAATGTTTCAATGGGACTGAAGTCCGTTTCTATGCGTCGCCAGGAGTTGACAATTTCCTGTATGAGAAAGGTGTAAGTGTTTTAAAACTCAAACCAATAATAAGGAATATCCCGAAAACGGTTAACACCAGGGAAAAAAATCTGATGTGTTCCATTCACATGACTTTCTCTACATCTCTGCAACAAATTATTGTTAAAAAGCTTATGCTTCTATTTACTTAAGTTTAATCGAGAAAAAAATAGCAGAATATATTACTTGCTTCCTTGTAAGTAGAAGGGAAATAAGGGAATGCTATAGGCTAAACTGATAACCATAAGGTGGTTGCTATGTGACTGAAGTTCTTCTATTTGTATGGATAGGAATTTGTATGAGAAAAGTCTAATTTTGTCATAGCTGAAACCAAAAACAAGGAATATGTCAAAAACGATCAACTCCACGAAAAAAATATACATGACATAAATTGTGTGTTTTAATGCGCTCTACATTTTTTTGTGTGTTAAGGTTTTGTTCATCTGTTACGGTTTAGCAGTTTATTCACCCAGAATAAAGTAGTCTTCAGAGGCTATTCCCAGAAAATTCAAGATATGCATTATATTTGGCACGTAAATATATTTAATATTTGACATTTTAATCTAAATCGTTAGAGCCATTATTAAGAAAATCAAAATTTTCGAAAAAAAAGTTCCATGTAAAGGGTAGTTGGGGGCGGGGCGATTTTTTTGAACATCTTCGTGTGGTATCCTTGGAAGATAAAAAACTTAAATACCAAGTTTGGTATTTAACGGTATTTTCGTTTTTGAGCTATGCAATCCACAGGAACATAGACGCACACACATACACACACACGCACAGACACGGACCTTTTTGTAAAAATCCTGTTTTTGGATTCAGGGGGCCCCAAAATATATATTTCCGATGAAATCTCGGTTTCGAATTTTTGGGTGCATTACAATACCTTCTCTATACACTATGTACATAGTGCGTGTAGAGAAAGTGAAAATACATATAACATAAATTGTGTTTTAAGAATCTCTACATTTTCTGTACTAAGTTTTTATATATGTCTTCCTGTTTACTATGATGTGTTCCATTCTGATGACCTTCTCTACTTCTGTGTAACAAATTATTGTTAATAAGCCTATTCTTCTATTTACTTCAAGCTAATCGAGAAAAAAAAAAAAAAGCAGGAATAGCCTTATTGCCTGCTTGCTTGTAAGTAGAAGCGAAATATGGGAGTATCATAGGTTAAAGTGAAGTCAAAAGCTGTTTACTAGGTGACTGAAGTTCCTTTGTTGTATGGACACGAGTTGACAAATTCCTGTATGAGAAAAGTACAAGTTTTTCAAAGCTGAAACCAAAGCAAGGAATATCTCAAAAAGGACCAACTCTTCGAAAAAAGTTTAACATAAATGGTATGTTTGTGTGGTAAGCTTTTGTCCATTTCTTACGGTTTAGCAGTTATGCAAAATTCCTCCAGAATAAAGTAGTCTTCAGAGGCTATTCCAGAAAATCCAAGATATACATATTATTTGCCAGGCAAATATCTTTAATATACGATATTTTAATCAAAATCTTTAGAACCATTTTTGAGAAAATAAAAATGTACGAAAAACGTTCTATGTAAAGGGTAGTTGGGGGTGGGGGAATTTTCTTGAAAATCTTCGTGTCGCATCTTTGGAAGATACCAAACTTAAATATCAAGTTTGGTATTTTACGATCTTTTCGTTTTTGAGCTATGCTGTCCAAAGTCTCACAGACACACACACATACACTCACACACACATGCGGACCTTTTTCCAAAAATGCTTTTTATGGATACAGGGGGACCCATAACATGTATTTCCGGTGAAATTTCGGTATCGAATTTTTGGATGCAATACAATACCTTCTCTATACACTACGTACATAGTACGTGTAGAGAAAGTAAAAATCATCCGTTTTAAAGAGGTCTTCAGAGGCAGTTCCCAGAAATTTCAAGATATACATTTTATTTCTCATATAAATATTTTAAATATAAGAACCCTTTGACCAAAATCGTTGAAGCCAGTTTGCAGAAATCAAAACTTTCAAAATTGTTACCATGTAAAGAATAGAACGGACTGAGTGTTTTTTTGAAAATCTTCGTTCGATTTCTTGGAAGATACTCAACTCTATTATCATTTTTCTAAAAATGCTTTTTCTGGATTCAGGGGGTCCTAAAACATGCATTTCCAGTGAAATCTCGGTATCGAACTTTTGGTGCAATACAGTACCTTCTCCATACAGTATGTACACAGTACGTGTAAAGAAAGTAAAAACAAAAGATGAAGCACAAGTACTACTTGGAGAAGATCAAAATAACGTCTGTCATAACAGATCTTTCCAGGATAGATATTTTCCCATGAAGTTGTTAATAATAATGAGAGAACATTTAATTATTAAATATGTATTGCCTTTATAAACCTCAAATAGTCTTTTGATCAAGTGAATGGAAATAAAATACCTCAGAATTTAGTCGCTGATTACATACCTTAGCTGTTTACGCAAAATATAATCATAATCAACATACACGCATTTGCTTTCAGTTCGATATAAAAATAGAAGGGTGTCAAATTTATTTAGAAGAGAGACGACGTTGTAGATTTTCATTGTTTTTGTTTATAATATACACGATATCCGATATAACTTAACCAACTATAGTTACTTTTATGTTTACCCGTGTACACACAATTGCATGCGCTTATTCTTTTCAAATAAATACCAAGTGTAGAGGAATTAAAGGCTGAAGTGTATAAACAAAACTTTCTAAAGCAGTTTATGCTTTCATTAGATTCTCTTTAAGAGTACACTAAACCAGAAATTCCGTAAAGATTGGCATTCAAGGTCTATGATCTGATGATGAAGGTCTTGTGAAGTCTGGGGACAAGTTGGATTGGGCTCCGCTACAAGAGGAGCTTTTATAACATGATTGAACACGGTGGTGATTCTTAGCATCTCCGTGCAGTAGCATATTGTCTTTCTTAAGCTGCTCCACGTGAATGTGCATATTAATGCCAACAGTCTGCTACAGAATGCGTTGCAATGACTGACTTAGAGATAACTGAGTAAACAGAGACTAATACTCTTAGTTGGAAACTATCCTGAAGTCTTTGGGAATTCCATTGTTATAGATTACAAACTTTTACAAATTTATCTATGTTCTCCCATAGAGTATTCTATGATCTGATTGGCTTTTGTGTAACAGAAGATTGGTGTAGTGGACAGGTTGAGCTGGTACTTGATCCCGGTTTTACCTCTAATAAGCTGAGCCACCATGCCAACAAACCAACACATTGAATTTCCCAACAGATTGTCATTTCCTCTCAGTAAACCAGAAGGAGAAACTCCGTCTACAACTTACAACTTTGTACGTTCAACTGAGTATCAATTAGAGGAATTCAAAGTTAGCGAGAATCTCTGTTTGTTTTAGCAACTGGATGCAGACTATGGCACTGCATTTTTAAGTCTGGTTCTACCTGTCCAACTACTGTCTCATGTTTAGCGTGTGTGAAAAAATAATACATTTCAAACTATAGAGTTTACTTTTCTACCGGTTGTTGTCACTAGAAATCCGAAAGCTGTTCTAAAGTTAAAATTTCTTCTTAAAAGTACCTTTTTCCTTTTGCAAAAAATAGAAATGTTACAAATCTCATTAAATATCCAATTAAAAGGAATGCAAAATATGAAGCATGAAAAAACACATTTTCAGATAAACAATATTAACTTGCTTTTGTATTCCTTACCAAAGCAATATAACTTTCAAACAAAGAGAAGGATTCAGAAGGATTCAATAACACCAGAGGTGCTTGCTACTTCGTTTGCGTAGTCTTTTAACTTATGAGCGTTATAACAAATTTTTATTTCGCTAAAAATACGTTTTGAATTTGTGAAGTTTTTAAAAGTAATACTTTTTTATACAAGAAACATTAAATCGCGATTTTTAAGGAAGACTGCATACTTCAATATGGACTACTTTTTTGGGCTTTATATTAGTACGTTCAGGGCTTACTTACAGAACTCATGAAACATTTATATTCAGAATATGAAAGAAGATGTCTAGCAGAAAAGCAAAATATAAAACTCCAAACAATGCACTAATTTTGTGCTCTAATGCACAGATGCATCATAATTAGTAATATGCACTGCTGTCAAAAAACAACAGGCTAGAAATAAAAAAGGAAGACCACACCCCCCCCCCTAAATATCTGCTATGGATCCTTAAACTGCAGAGAGATTAGTAAAATGCTTGGATGGGACCAAAGTTATAAAATAATTATACAGATTTGAAATACTATATGAGGAATTTTGGAGTTTATGCAATGGATAGATGGAGTAGATCATAAACAGTTTTAGGAGGAAGGCCAAGGCGGAACAGGAAAGGAAAGCAATATAGTTAGAACATTGTATAAAAAGGAACAGCTTTTTCAGAATTTCACTCGAAAGAATAGTCAACGGAGAAAAATTAGATGACATCATATGATAAATGCAAGATATGCAGGGAAAGCGAAATATATAAAAACAAGAATTATTTTATGAACTAGAACATTGTATTTTATGCGGTAAAAAAGCATTGTTCACTGTTTAACAGAATATAAAGAGATAAGAACTTGACAGAAAAAAAATAGGAACACAAATGGGTTATTATGCAAGGAGAGATGATAGCAATGAAAATGTTGATGTAAAGAGAAGAATTAAATAAGTTGGGAGATATTTGGAAAATGTAAAATCAAATTTGACAAGAAAGAAAACAGGAGAGAGTAAACAAAGAGATTGGGATGGAATAGGTCGCACAAACTATACTCGCTGACAGCCAGGGAGCTAGCGTCTAAGTTATATACATTAGGATGGAATAGGTCGCACAAACTATACTCGCTGACAGCCAGGGAGCTAGCGTCTAAGTTATATACATTAGGATGGAATAGGTCGCTCAAACTATACTCGCTGATAGACAGGGAGCTAGCGCTAAGCTATATACATTAGGATGGAATAGGTCGCTCAAACTATACTCGCTGACAGACAGGGAGCTAGCGCTAAGCTATATACATTAGGATGGAATAGGTCGCACAAACTATACTCGCTGACAGACAGGGAGCTAGCGCTAAGCTATATACATTAGGATGGAATAGGTCGCTCAAACTATACTCGCTGACAGACAGGGAGCTAGCGCTAAGCTATATACATTAGGATGGACTAGGTCGCACAAACTATACTCACAGACAGGGAGCTAGCGTTAAGCTATATACATTAGGATGGAATAGGTCGCTCAAACTAAAGACTATACTCGCTGACAGACAGGCAGCTAGCGCTAAGCTATATACATTAGGATGGAATAGGTCGCACAAACTATACTCTCTGACAGCCAGGGAGCTAGCGCTAAGCTATATACATTAGGATGGAATAGGTCGCACAAACTAAAGACTATACTCGCTGACAGCCAGGGAGCTAGCGCTAAGCTATATACATTAGGATGGAATAGGTCGCACAAACTATACTCGCTGACAGCCAGGGAGCTAGCGCTAAGCTATATACTTTAGGATGGAATAGGTCGCTCAAACTAAAGACTAAACTCGCTGACAGACAGGCAGCTAGCGCTAAGCTATATACATTAGGATGGAATAGGTCGCACAAACTGTACTCGCTGACAGCCAGAGAGCTAGCGCTAAGCTATATACATTAGAATGGAATAGGTCGCACAAACTGTACTCGCTGACAGCCAGGGAGCTAGCGCTAAGCTATATACATTAGGATGGAATAGGTCGCTCAAACTATACTCGCTGACAGCCAGGGAGCTAGCGCTAAGCTATATACATTAGGATGGAATAGGTCGCTCAAACTGTACTCGCTGACAGCCAGGGAGCTAGCGCTAAGCTATATACTTTAGGATGGAATAGGTCGCTCAAACTAAAGACTAAACTCGCTGACAGACAGGCAGCTAGCGCTAAGCTATATACATTAGGATGGAATAGGTCGCACAAACTGTACTCGCTGACAGCCAGAGAGCTAGCGCTAAGCTATATACATTAGGATGGAATAAGTCGCACAAACTAAAGACTATACTCGCTGACAGCCAGGGAGCTAGTGCCTAAGCTATATACATTAGGATGGAATAGGTCGCTCAAACTAAAGACTATAATCGCTGACAGCCAAGGAGCTAGCGTCTAAGCTATATACATTAGGATGGAATAGGTCGCACAAACTAAAGACTATACTCGCTGACAGCCAGGGAGCTAGCGCTAAGCTATATACATTAGGATGGAATAGGTCGCACAAACTAAAGACTATATTCGCTGACAGCCAGGGAGCTAGTGCTAAGCTATATACATTAGGATGGAATAGGTCGCTCAAACTAAAGACTAAACTCGCTGACAGACAGGCAGCTAGCGCTAAGCTATATACATTAGGATGGAATAGGTCGCACAAACTAAAGAATATACTCGCTGACAAACAGGGAGCTAGCGTCTAAGCTATATACATTAGGATGGAATAGGTCGCTCAAACTAAAGACTATACTCGCTGACAAACAGGGAGCTAGTGCTAAGCTATATACATTAGGATGGAATAGGTCGCACAAACTAAAGACTATACTCGCTGACAAACAGGGAGCCTGCGTCTAAGCTATATACATTTGGATAAGTAGTATAGTTTCAGTAAGAGGATTGATCTTTTAAATAATTGTAAAGATAACCTAAGCACATTAAAGATATTGTAGTAAAGGGAATGTGCTATGCTTCATTTAATATTTCGCAATTATTGATATAACCTAAGTGAACGTATAAAGCACAACTGAATAATAAATTATATAAATAAATCATCGCTAGCATATTTTGCATGCACGTTAACCTTTATTTGGAATTTTAACACTGAATCCATTAACAATCTCAGCGTAGAATAAAAATTAATTATGTTCATGGCATTTTTTTGGAAACTATAATTTAATTTCACTTTTCCTAGCAACTAATGCCTTTTTATCAGTTGTTTTAAATGTATACTGAACAACTACAATGTTTAAATTTCCAACTTTTAATGTGGAAACATTTAATAAATTAGATTGCTTACTGTCAAATATTTTTACCACTCTAATTCTTTTTAAATGTATTGTTTTCGCTTAAAAATTAAATGCTTATCGTGACTATAGTATATTTTGAAAGCTACAATATTTTGAAACGAATTATAACTCTTTGCATACATAAAATTATACGATTTTATTCCTTTTACAAACTTGATTATGTTATGGAAAACTTTTGAATCCTCTAGAACAACGCCAGATGAATAGGAATAGCACATGGAAGCCGTTGAGCATTACAGAAAGTGCACTCTGTAATTGTATGCTGAACTATGAGTGAAATGGCATTGCTAACGTAAAGACTGGCAATTGTAGTCCAACACATAGCTTTGTCGTAACGAGGCATTTCTTGCCAGATGCTTTATAGATAACAATTACTGAAGCTTACAGCTCGCTGCCTCATTTAGTTCGTTATTGGACGAGGACTTTTAGTTTGACCAGCATTGCTTTTACATTTCGTACTTGAGGATATTGTAGAATACCCAGTGTGATTTAAGATTTATCTTTACCACTGTACATCGCTAGGGGGTACTAGGTTTAAGGTACAGCTATCTCGCGCAAGCGAGAGGGAAGCGGGTGTACGTCTGGAGAGAGACCCAGGAGCTATAAATAAGAGCTCCAAGGGTGCCTGGAGATACAGTGCCTTTACATTGCTTAGAGAAATTAATGAAAATACATAATCGCAGAGCTAAGGCAAGAAGGCCCATGGGGCTATCTTAATTCCATTGAACTCAGCTGGCACATTCTGATGTTTTTCAGTCACACACTTTTATGTGAACATTTTACTCTTTCTACCAGCGTTGATCCAGATTGTGTCCGAAAATATCAGTAGCTCAGATATAAGTATTTATCGGAGACCTTATAGCTAAGAACATACTTATGCCAGCATTTCTTTATGAAGACACGACTTTCTCAGCGTTTACGACATCTTGCTGCCATTATCGATTGTTGAAGCTGATACAACATTACATCTTGCTAAATGAAATCTAATTTATTCAAAATAACATATTTTGGAAGTCGTGCTGAGAAACTTCAAATCGACTAACTTGGAGAATGGCGTCTTTATTATTTAGCTGCTTCATCGGTTTTCTTATTTCGGAATATTTCTATTTGAAATGGTATCCATGTCGGTTATCACGCGCTTATTACCAGATTTAATCTTAATATGCAGCAATACAAATGTTCGACACAAAATTAGTTTCTGGGCGATATCTGTCGAAGAGTTGAAATTTATTTTCGAAGTCAATGAAGAGGCTATAACAACGGTGTTCAGTTTTTATTATGTATTTCAGGCATAAAGCTCACTGGAGAATTTAGAGAGATGATTCAAAGACTGGGGGGAATTGCATGGCTAAAATATACCTCAGCACACTCACTACTTCAATTAATTTTTAATCCCTCAATATATAGAAGTATGACGTTTTGATGCATACCACAACTTTCGTGAAACGTTTGCTGACAATGAGAAATATCTATTCGGAGGTTTCGGATTTTATACAACTTTTGTTGAAACTTCTGGATTTTGGCATAGGATAATAGCAAAACTTCTGTAGCTTAACGCACTTTAACCTTATTGGTCATATCAGGCGATGAAGGAAATCGTTGAATTGATGCTCAAACAATCTTGTGGTCCATGGAGCTTAAAGTTACCCGACATCCATGTTCTCAAAATCAGGAAACTCCCCGAAAAAACCTTATCCCTAAACTCACCCTTACTGAATTTGCTACCTATTGAATGTGAAGCAGACACGCTACTCCCCACAATACTGAGGTAGGTTACAACTTAAATTGATTTCATACTTTGAAATCTTCAATTTTTGTTTTATTTTCACGAGAAAAATAAAGCATTTGATGAATTCAAATAGCATTATTTTTAATTCAAACAACCAAAGAATTCATTGCTTCTGCCTTTTAAACTCTCGTTATAGTAAGTATAGTGTACTATAATGCACTAAGCTGCTTACAAGAATTGGAGCATCATTTTAAACACATGAAAAGTAAATCCATATCTGAAGTATTTTGAAATAGCGGGATATAATGATAAACGACCTACCATGTATGCTCTTCTAATACTTTTAGCATGACGTACTAATATTTAATTTTAAGTGGCTTCTTATTATCACAAATAGTTGCTAACTGGTTTAAGAGACTATTGCTTGCTTTTCAGCCCTATGATGTTTCAGACATCCCTTAAAATCAATCGAGTAAGTGCCGTATTTGCATTACAAAAGCGCGATTTGCACTACCGCTTGTGCATAAAAATAATAAAAAAACGTCATTGGTAGAATACAAGGAACTGCTTTTACGAGTATGTAATATCATATTAAGATATGTGTTATACCTGATAAACATGTACGTAACAGCAAGAAAGATAAAAACACTGCGAAGCATACAGTGCAATTATTACTTACATCCCAATACATGAATAGCTAATAATACTGAGATTATTATAACACTAAGAGAAGAAACAGAATATGAAAGTTATTGCAAATCTAGCGTGCCCCATGGTTTTTAGAAACAATCAAAACCTTGCTTCGCTTCAAGCTGTTCATGCATTTTCTATTCGGAGACTAAATTATATCACAGAGATTGATAAATGTTTGACATGCTGCAAGTAGAAGACATTTCTGTTACTGCAGGTTCTCCACACAATCCATCAAAAGTGGTGGTCCATTGCCTGGCACGAGAATCAGCATTATTTGGCAGGGTCGTCATCAGCAAGAGGAGCATTCACATGACCACATCCTAGCTCCACATTATCTTTGGAGTTACGGGAAACATTATGTACTTACTACCGCAGGATGAGCTGGTGTTTGCTTTCACACACATCGACTAAACATCACATCTGTGCACATTAAAATAGTAAGACGTTTATATTGTCAAAATAATTAAAATATGCACCATAATTTAGAAAATATTCACTAAATTTGCACTGAAATTCTGGTACTTGCAATATATATATTCGTTCCTAAACATCATTCCGGACTTTATAAATTTATTTTTAATGTATATTATTATTTTTTCCAAATACTCAGGTACAATTGTATGATGTTTAACGGTTAATACAAATGTGTATACTGAGAACGATTTTTCTACGAAAAAAATATTTGAAGCTCTATTAATTTTGATGAAATCTTGAAGTTCCTATGCCTTCCCTTTGTAAGGATTTCTCTCTAAACCACTGCAAAAATGTATTTTAATTTTCCTATGTACTACATAAAAGCAAACTTTGTTTTGCTAACATTGAGAATTGTTAAAGACTCAAATAAAGGTAAATTTATTTTTAAGACTTTATTGTGAATTCGAGCTCCCACTTTGAAATGTGTCTTGAATAAACTAAGTTCCTGGATAATACTCATTATTAAAAGTATTTTGGTAATGCTGATAGACAAACCCTCAGTGCAGTGAACCCTTTAACCGTATTGGAGTAATCTATATGATAGAGAGCAACAGCAGCATGGACAGGATTAGAATTAGGATCACATAGACACTGGAGCAAAGCACGTAATCTCTGAGTACCCTTTGTGTCTTACGTGATCCCAGGAAGGAATGAGGGTAAACACCACTTTTGTCAAGCCCTAATGGTTACAGATGGAACGCTTTCGACGCCGCCCCAAGCTGGTTTTGCGAAGGTATATTTACTGTTAACCTACGTTAAATTATCTAAAATATATTGGCAAGTAAAATTAACTATGGTTGAGAAACTGTCTAAGCATATTTTCTTAAATAATTATAGTAAAATTAATGCTTCAGGTTTCTTTTGTTACCCATTTTAATATTCATTTTACAAATGTTTATAGGATGAATATCTGAGAAGAATAACTGATTATTGATTATATAGTATTTAGTTGAGCTCGGTTTTGGGTTCCAAAGCGCACACAGGGCAGTCAACGGTAGCGTAAACATGCACACGGAGAGGTATAATCTGTTCCAAAAGTAGCTCATTATATGTGTTTACATATGCATCGGTCTAATTCATAAAGTATCACAATAAAACAATTATTTCAGAATATGATTAGTAAAAACTCCTTGTACCTCTACAAACAAAAGTATAAAGCTTGATATAAAAGAATCAGGATAATAATGTGCAGACTTGAACATAAATCAGCATAAATCAACCAAATTCACTCAGAATTCATTGCAGTAAATTACAAGATGCATCTTTACTGTATCAAAAAAGAACCAAAGAAAAAAAAAAGACTCGCCTGTTGCCACTCAAAATATGCTGGAACTATCCACAAGTTTGTTCAGTATTGAACGCCTACCCTTTCATGTTTTCGACATTTTACGCTCTCTTTTGGTGTTTATTGGCTTTATCTTCTAGCGGGAACTGAACGAGACCAGCCAGTGCACAATGCTACATAGTGCAACATGTTTCGAAGCGGGCTCCGAGACTACGCTTACTCCATCACACTATTGTTAGACTGTGTGCACTGGACTTCAATCCGGCAATTTTGTGACCCCGAACCGAGCCCTAATAATAAAAATATTTATATCTAGCATTTGGACAAGTTTATTGCAGAGAAATTATATCCAGAAGTTGAGTGAAATAACAGTTACTTTAGATCATAGTATTTAAGTTGGATGAACTGTGGAAACATAAGTACTGAAAGATAAAATATTTATTTAGTATAACAAGTGCTCATGATTTCCAATCAAAAGGTCTAACTATTTGTCATTTTGGAAACGCTTTACTACCACAAAGTAATAAATATACATCAATTTTGTTAAGTTACAGTGTGTAGTTTAGAATGATATTAGAATAAGCCACTAAATCAAATTGTTAAGTAACGTTAAGTTCATGACCCTTACATGTCTGGCGTGAACAATAGTCACAGAAACTGCATACAAGGTGATTGAAAACTAAATAACAATGCTAAACTCTGGGATGCTGAAGTATATAAGTTTGAGCAGTTTATTACTAAAAGCAGGAGTGCCAGAAATGCTACTCGTTTTCCCACTTGGAAAATCTTAAGAGGAACACTAGGTTCTATCTTATTTAAATTCCAACACACCATTTTAATGTAGGACCTAATGTAGATTAGCTTTTCGGAATACCTAATAGCTAACCCAGAAGGTGAAAATTTAATTAGAATATAAATCATGCAACATAGAAACACTGATCAGTGAAACTATTTGGCATTGAGGATTCCAAAAGGACGGCACTTTCTTTCACTCTATCAAATAAACATATAAAAGTCTAACAAATACATTAAAATGAAAAAGTCGTAGCCAAAATGGTCTTAAGTGTAACAGTTAAATAACTAAAACAATTACTCTATAGTGTTCAATATTTAAGTTTGAAATATTAGTTAATAACGAGATATTGAAACGGAAAAGTGGATTTAAATACAAAGAACAACTACACTAAAATTAGCGTGTTCTTCCCATTCTCTTTGGTTTGACCATTCCATTGAAGTCCCATGCATCAACTTTCAGCCTGATATCAAATGTTTATTATTAAGGATTAAATAATAAATACAATAAATAAAATAATATGAATGAATGCATTTATTGACATAATAGTATCTATACATTGAACTTCAACAGTCGCACACGTCTACAGACCGTACGTGCTTTTGTAATGCACAAAATAATAAGGAATATTAAAACAACAACAAAGAATTAAAAGAGTAAACACGAAACTAAAATACGAAGACATTTCAAATACAGAAATTTAAGTTTACAACACAGAGTACACCTTATTCAGAAGAATAAATGTACCCTATTATAATAGACAAATACACTTAAAACACACACACACACACATATATATATATATATATATATATATGTATAAAACCATAACACAACAATGACATATGCATGACATATATATGACATAAAATATATGTGTATCAAACATTGTTTTCAATTTTCTTAATACCTCCCCTCTTCTCTATTGGCAGCCTTCTTAGATCTCAGGTGCCTTGCTTTAACTATAAATTTACCTAGCCCGTCCAAGTCTTCCGTGCCTGCCAGTAGCGTCCAATATGCTTCTAGCTCTTCATTCGCGGTTGATATTTTCCCCTCTATTCCTTCGTACCCTACATCTTCCCAAGATATGAGTCAATTACTCTTCCTCCTAGCAAATGGGACAGATTCTCATTCTATTCTCGTCAGCAATTTTTGTGCTCCTCCATGCTCCTAGACTAATCCACGCGAGCCCCTCTCTAATGAGTTTGCTTTGATGTATTGCTTCCCATAGCGCACTCCGATTTTAGCCTAGACTGTACTTCTCCTTGCATTAAGCAATTATTTGCTGTCTGTCAATATCACAGAGGCGGTTCTTAATTTTTCTCCAAATACTCCGTCTGTTTGCCTGCCCCCCATCCAAATGTATGCCATCCCAATGGTTTCCAACCCTTTCTTTGATTTTGATGCCCTTCCATTCGCAACTGTTCATGGTAGCAGACTGCCCTAATTGGAGAATGGTTTCCGTGAACGATACTCATCCAATATTTAACTGCTCTGATTTTGCACTCTATCGCTTCACTTTGCGCCTTGAATTCCCTTATTACTCAGCAGCTGGACGTACCCCTCCCTGCACTCAGAATTCCTTTTAAACATTTGGTCCTCACTTGGTCCAGATTCCCTGTTTGTTCCCACCCCCATATTTCTTCTCCATATGTCATCGTGGATCCAACTGTCGCTCAATATACAGTTTCCATTAAGGTCATGGATATATTCGGAATTCTGCAGAGGATACGCTGTCAATGTGTTTTATCCATTTTCCGCTCATTGTAGAAGTGAGTCCCACGTACACAAAAGATTTAACATTATTCAGTATCTGACCTGCATATGTCCAAGTCTCCTTCCTGCTATAAACAGAACCATGTTTTAAAGTCATTGCCTTCGTATTATTCACATTAACTGTAACTAGCCATTCATCGCAATAATTCTTAAGTTTGTTAAGCCCTCAATTCAATCCGTTAACTGTCGTAGAGCACATTACTAAATCGTCCGCATACAAAAGTGCTGGAATCTGCCAACTCATTACTATTGGCGCTTCGATATTCTCTGCTATCATTGCATCAGTAATATCATCCACAAAGAGATTAAATAGCAAGGGAGATAAAATACAACCCTGCCTCACTCCCCTATAGTTAAGCAGCTCTCCAACACTATGTTTCTGTCGCACTTTACACAGAATTCGACATTTGATAGATTGCCTGCAACGGTCTAGTCATTTTACTTGATAATCTCTTACTGGGTAGTTTTGCCGTAATACATATCGATTGATAAGAGGCAAATGCACAATGAAACCTTCCAGGCTTAATTAACATTTATTTTATCTTAAAAGTGTCTATTATAAAGCGACGTCTATGGTACTGTGTCCTTCACTGAAACATTTGAAATTTTTAAAGTTTGCCAAATTTAGATTCCCAGTCCTTTGTCCGTTTATATAACACTCTGCAAAACATTTTCTGCATTATTGGCTCCAGAGTAGCCCCCCTTCATCTATCCGGATTCCCAATAGCTCCCTTCCCTTTATAAATGGGATGAATAATTCCCTTTCTCCCACATTAGGGCAATTGCCCTCCAGACACAATGTGTTGCATATATGGAGCATACTCCTATCAAACCCATTAACAATAGCTGCGGCTTTAAAAACTTTTGGTGGCAATCCGTCCAACCATGGCGCTTTGCCTCGCTTCAGGCTCTTCAGCGCCAGTGCTATTTCTCGTGCTGATATATCACCGTCCAGTATTGGGATCTCAAGATTTCCCAAAATTTGCACTTCTCTTATTATAAAAGGCCCTTCCCCTTCACATTCCCTAAACATTCTCTTAACATGCATTCCCATTTCCTGGGAGAAATTTCGTTCAGTGCCTGACGGTTGTCTCTTAAATGCTTTACTGCTTGCCATATCTCTGCGTTATACTCATTTTAAAACATTACTAATTTTATGAGCCATTCTGTCTTGCCACGTAGTTCTCTCTTCCTGTATGAGCAGTTTATACTCCCTTCGCTTTTTTGTAAAAATGCTCCTAATATCCTCTAAATTAATGTACCTTCTGAATTTTGACCGAGCCTCCTCTGCTTGTTTCTTTACGACTCTGCATTGCTGGACATACCAACCATTGAATATTGTTTTTTCTTATCATCCATTCTGACTTTTATTGTCCCCTCAGCCGTTACTATTATCTCTGTTAGTTTCTCCGCTGTTTCTGCGTTCCTTGCCCTTAAACCTTTTTTACAATTTATCAACAATTACTTCCGTTTCTACCGGTTTCCACATAAATTTACTTATTAATTTCCCTTCACTCCCCTTTCCATTTTCGGGTGCATGCGCCTCCAAGGCAGTCTCTATATTCAGTTCCAGGGCAACTGGACAGTAATGAGACTCGATACGATCTCTCACCAAAAAAATGCTAATTCTGTCAATTAAACCCTGATTTATTACAATAAAATCTATTACACCACCAACATTTTCATTTATGAAAGCGAGTTCCATCTCTCGATCCTTACCGCAATTGCCATTCATTATTTCTAAAGAGAAGGCATTACAGAAAGCAAATAATTGTCTTCCCTCCCCATTAATAAAACTATTCTTGCTCTTCCGTTGACCTCCGTGGAATTCCTACCCCCATTTACGACCTCCTGTTAGAGAAATATTTTCCCCTCGTAACCTCCCATTAAAATCTCGCAAGAGAATTAATTCAGTGCCTGGAAGTTTTTCGTGTAACTGCACTAATTTTTCAGTTAAGTCAATGAAAAAGGTCCTGTTTGCATACTTGGACATTGCTCGCAGGTTGTAATATCCTGTAACTATTATACATACCCCCCACTTTGCCAAAGATACAGCCATCAGCCCTTCCAAACTGATTTCTAAATTAATTGTATCAGCCTCCAGCTCAGATCTGAATGAAACTGACCACCTTCCCCTCCTTCCTCGTATCTTCCTTCCCCTACTAAAAATATGGAAGTTAGCAAGTGTAACATTTTCCCCGTTTTTCAACCAAGTTTCTGTTAAACATACAATGTCAAAACCATTAAGGAAAGACAAGAAATTCTCGCTACCCAACTTTTTTTGAAGCCTTGGTAGTTCCCTGTGACAATCCTCAGAGAAGAGGTTGGGTCCTATTGTTTCCTTTCTGTTCTTCCTAAGACTTGGCTGAACCTTTGTGGAGCTGTGGTCAGCCTAAGTGCACGGAGGGGGATGCTGCTGGCTTCTCCGCGAAGGCTCTCTCACCCTCCTCTCCTCTTTCCCCCTACCCGTCTCCATAATTTGGTGCACCTTTTGCTGCTCTGCTGTGCTGATGGCCTGGCTACCTGCTCCTGCTGCCCTGTCCTGGGATTGGTTTCCGCGCTGATTCTAGGCTGCTCCATACGCTCCAGCTTCTGCCGGTTCCAGACTCGCCCGTTACGATTAGCCTGTCATATCGCAATACAGCATGATAGCCCTGTTTCCTGACCTCAAACATGTGTCGCTTTAAGAACTCTCTTTCTTCTCTTACACGCTGGCTAAAGTCCTAGCTAATACTTATGCCCGTTCCCCGTAAATAACGAGCATATCGAAGGATGGCCACCTTCAGTTTATAATGGGCCAGGTTACAGACAATAGATCACCTTAAATTGCCACGTCGACCTATACGATGGGCTCTCTTTACTTCAATCTCGCGGAGTTCAAGTCCTATTTGTGAGATGACATTTTTCACTTCTTCCTCCGTCATCTCCCAACTCTCTTCCGCTTCTTCTGTCACACCATATAACATAATATTATTTCTACGAGGTTGGTTCTCTAGATAGTCCATTTTCTCTTCAAGAACACGCATTCTGGCTGATATATTCTCCACCGCATTTTCCAGCGATTTTAGGTTGCACTTTTCAGATCCCAAACGCATTTCATCCCGCAATTGTTCAATGAGTTCCCACACGCTCTCCATTGTCAAACTACTTCCAGGTAGCTACGAGCAAGACACAAAACACGACCGTCCTCTTTCACACTCGGACTACAACTCCAATAAAATAATATACTAAATATCCAATAAATGTATGCAAGGCTTTAGTAATACTGCTGGTAAAACATGCTCTATTTAGGTAGTTGCCATTTAAATTAAACCTGCAGATCTTTATTAAAATTCCAGCTATGACACTGAATTTTTTCACTTTGATTCTACCATCATATAAATATATGTTCCCTTTTATTTCCTTCCAAGGTCATAAAAATATCAGGCAGCATAGACTTCTTAATGACAAAACAAACAGTTGCATGCTATTTCTGCATTTAAAATGTTAGATTAAGTCAATTAATCTACACATTTAGTGCTTGTTCAGAAAAGAAAAGTGAGTGCTCAAAAAGAATAACTCATAAATTGGCAATTATACAAAAAACCGGAAGAATACGCTACAAATAAAGGAAAGCTCATACATATAGGGGATTGCAAATCCCATCTTAAATGGTCCTATCTGGCCTATTCTCTAGAGTAGTTAGTTTTTCTTGCCAGAAGTTTAATCAGAAACTTTTGAGACACTGAAAGGAGGGGATAAAGAGAGCAGTATTTGTACGGTGACAAACAACAAAGTCCCGACAACGTGACTGTCCTGCGCACAAGCAACGCAGTTTCTTACCTTTAGCCTTTGCTATCTCAAAAGATTCTGAACAGAAGAATAGTGACTTATGGCTTTGGTCCGCTATTATCTTCTTATTCTTCTTGTTCTTCTTCTTCTGCTTTATAGACTTAGAGCTATTCTTATGTTTCTGATTCATTTTAATTTTTTAGTTTAATAAAAGAGATGGTAGTCTATTAAAGTTCATTCTGTTTATGTTTTCAAAGCAGTGTATCTGTAATGTATTTATTCCAGATACAAAGTTAATATATTTAAGTCCTTCCTAATTTGTTCCCTCTTATTTTGTCCATAAGAGTCACTTGTGTCCCAAAACGCAAACATGTCATTCTACTGCCTCAATGTTTATTTCCTCTGATCGTTTAAATTTCCAATTTTCAAAGATTCAAAAATATTATAAAACTTAGGTCATGTACACTTTAGATTTTTATATTTAAATGTTTAGCTTGTTGTTCTACATATATTATTGTATTTATCAATTCTAATATTCATACCATCTTTCTACCTATAGGGCACATCACATCGTAAATAATTAAAATTACTTACCTGTTCTATACTTCGATTATTAATTAATATTTTTCATCTGATATGGTTCTTCTCACAAAGGAACATTCGTTTCTGATATACTCAAAAAGTATATCCATCAACTGTTTCGAATAATTTGTAGACAGTTATTTGTAAATTATTTTAGTCACATAATATCACCATATAAAATAGAATTTAAAAATCGTTGTTTATTTTAAATTAGATTGCTTTAGCTACAAGATATAAAATATCTTGTCAAGATATCTTGCTGGGACAAGATATAAAATAAGTTATCTAATTTACCACAAACTAGCTGAATTTTTAAATGAAACATAACACGTAAATACGTGAACTCTGAGATATACAGGCCGAATAGAAACCTGTGGCATTGAAGCCACAAGATATCAGCGTGTATAACGTAGGTCCTTTATGTCTCAATTCTGTCGCTCGTCTCTACTTTCGAAATCTACCGAATGAAGATTAGATAACTTAATGCCCAAGAAAAAGGTGTGCACATAGAAGATTGCACATTCATTTATAATAAACGGCTATTGTCATAAAGAATTTGAGAATCAATTAGAATTCTGGAAAAATATGACATATTTAGAAGTTCAGATTTTAACAGCCATCTGAGTGGAGATTGGAACATTTTCAAACTCAAATGAAAGGAATATTAGGACTACGGGATACGAAGATCCACCACAAACGTGAAATCAAACATACACTCAAAGATATTAAAAAGTACACCTAAAAATACTTATTGTAAGAAAGGATCTTTTCATTGTCTCCACCTATATGGGAGCTGGTTGCCGCTTGTGCCAAATTTTGATTCACAAGAGGCATCTCATACAGTCTTGCTATGCTCTTAAGCCGTATTGGAAGGGATAAAAAGGGTGCACATGAAACGTAACTTGCGACAAATGAAATTGTGGACTGCGAGCTGGTGATTCCTAAACTCTCTAGTTGGACAGTAAGCCACCTATCTTATCGGGTGATACAAAATATGTATACTCTTTTCTCTGTGCTACATATTGATGGCAGGATAATTTGCGCACAGGATGGAAATTACCAATAGATTGCTTGTATAAGACATTCTGTTCTGACTCGAGTCCCGTGAACAAAATGACATTATCAATAGATTGCTTGTATAAGACATTCTGTTCTGACTCGAGTCCCGTCAACAAAATGACAATATCAATAGATTGCTTGTATAAGACATTCTGTTCTGACTCGAGTCCCGTCAACAAAATGACAATATCAATATATTGCTTGTATAAGACGTTCTGTTCTGACTCGAGTCCCGTCAACAAAATGACAATATCAATAGATTCCCGTATAAGAAAATCTGTTCTGATTCGAGTCCCGTCATCAAAATGACAATATCAATAGATTCCCGTATAAGAACATCTGTTCTGATTCGAGTCCCGTCAACAAAATGACAATATCAATAGATTGCTTGTATAAGACATTCTGTTCTGACTCGAGTCCCGTCAACAAAATGACAATATCAATAGATTCCCGTATAAGAAAATCTGTTCTGACTCGAGTCCCGTCATCAAAATGACAATATCAATAGAGTGCTTGTATAAGACAATCTGTTCTGACTCGAGTCCCGTCAACAAAATGACAATATCAATAGATTCCTGTATAAGAAAATCTGTTCTGATTCGAGTCCCGTCATCAAAATGACAATATCAATAGATTGCTTGTATAAGACAATCTGTTCTGACACGAGTCCCGTAATCAAAATGACAGTATATATAGATTGCTTGTATAAGACATTCTGTTCTGACACGAGTCCCGTAATCAAAATGACAATATATATTGATTGCTTGTATAAGACAATCTGTTCTGACTCGGGTCCCGTCAAAAAAATGACAATATCAATAGATTGCTTGTATAAGACAATCTGTTCTGACTCGAGTCCTGTCAACAAAATGACAGTATCAATAAATTGCTTGTATAAGACAATCTGTTCTGACTCGAGTCCCGTCATCAAAATGATAATATCAATAGATTGCTTGTATAAGACAATCTGTTCTGACTCGAGTCCCGTCAACAAAATGACAATATCAATAGATTGCCTGTATAAGACAATCTGTTCTGACTCGAGTCCCGTCAACAAAATGTCAAAATTAACATATTGTTTTTATAAGACAATCTGTTCTGACTCGAGTCCCGTCATCAAAATGACAATATCAATAGATTGCTTGTATAAGACAATCTGTTCTGACCCGAGTCCCGTCAACAAAATGAAAATATCAATAGATTGCTTGTATAGGACAATCAGTTCTGTCTCGAGTCCCGTCAACAAAATGAAAATATCAATAGCTTGCTTGTATAGGACAATCTGTTCTGCCTCGAGTCCCGTCAACAAAATGACAATATCAATAGATTGCTTGTATAAGACAATCTGTTCTGACTCGAGTCCCGTCAACAAAATGACAATATCAATAGATTGCTTGTATAAGACAATCGGTTCTGACTCGAGTCCCGTCAACAAAATGTCAATATTAACATATTGTTTTTATAAGACAATCTGTTCTGACTCGAGTCCCGTCGTCAAAATGTCAATATCAATAGATTGCTTGTTTAAGACAATCTGTTCTGACCCGAGTCCCGTCATCAAAATGACAATATCAATAGATTGCTTGTATAAGACAACCTGTTCTGACTCGAGTCCCGTCATGAAAATGACAATATCAATAGATTGCTTGTATAAGACAATCTGTTCTGACTCGAGTCACGTCAACAAAATGACAATATCAATAGATTGCTTGTATAACACAATCTGTTCTGACTCGAGTCCCGTCAACAAAATGACAATATAAATAGATTGCTTGTATAAGACAGTCTGTTCTGACTCGAGTCCCGTCAACAAAATGACAATATGAATAGATTGCCTGTATAAGACAATCTGTTCTGACTCGAGTCCCGTCAAAAAAATGACAATATCAATAGATTGCTTGTATAAGACAATCTGTTCTGCCTCGAGTCCCGTCAACAAAATGACAATATCAATAGATTGCTTGTATAAGACAATCTGTTCTGACTCGAGTCCCATCAACAAAATGAGAATATCAATAGCTTGCTTGTATAGGACAATCAGTTCTGACCCGAGTCCCGTCAACAAAATGACAATATCAATAGATTGCTTGTATAAGACAATCTGTTCTGACTCGAGTCTCGTCAACAAAATTAAAATATCAATAGCTTGCTTGTATAGGACAATCAGTTCTGACTTGAGTCCCGTCACCAGAATAAAAATATCAATAGATTGCTTGTATAAGACAATCTGTTGTGCCTCGAGTCCCGTCACCAAAATGAAAATATCAATAGATTGCTTGTATAAGACAATCAGTTCTGACTCGAGTCCCGTCAACAAAATGAAAATATCAATAGCTTGCTTGTATAGGACAATCAGTTATGACCCGAATCCCGTCAACAAAATGACAATATCAATAGATTGCTTGTATAAGAGAATCTGTACTGACTCGAGTCCCGTCAACAAAATGACAATATCAATAGATTGCTTGTATAAGACAATCTGTTCTGACTCGAGTCCCGTCATCAAAATGACAATATCAATAGATTGCTTGTATAAGACAATCAGTTCTGACTCGAGTCCCGTCAACAAAATGAAAATATCAATAGAGTGCTTGTATAGGACAATCAGTTCTGACTCGAGTCCCGTCAACAAAATGAAAATATCAATAGCTTGCTTGTATAGGACAATCAGTTCTGACCCGAATCCCGTCACAAAATGACAATATCAATAGATTGCTTGTATAAGACAATCTGTACTGACTCGAGTCCCGTCAACAAAATGACAATATCAATAGATTGCTTGTATAAGACAATCTGTTCTGACTCGAGTCCCGTCATCAAAATGACAATATCAATAGATTGCTTGTATAAGACAATCTGTTCTGACTCGAGTCCCGTCAACAAAATGACAATATCAATAGATTGCTTGTATAAGACAATCTGTTCTGACTCGAGTCCCGTCATCAAAATGACAATATCAATAGATTGCTTGTATAAGACAATCTGTTCTGACTCGAGTCCCGTCATCAAAATGACAATATCAATAGATTGCTTGTATAAGACAATCTGTTCTGACTCGAGTCCCGTCAACAAAATGACAATATCAATAGATTGCTTGTATAAGATAATCTGTTCTGACTCGAGTCCCGTCAACAAAATGACAATATCAATAGATTGCTTGTATAAGACAATCAGTTCTGACTCGAGTCCCGTCAACAAAATGACAATATCAATAGATTGCTTGTATAAGATAATCTGTTCTGACTCGAGTCCCGTCATCAAAATGACAACACCAGGTGTACTGTTAAGTTTTGAGTACACGAACTCCAGTTATTTTTATAGTATTTAACGCCCGATTTTAATACATCGGTACGGCAGGCGATGACGTTCGTAATGCATAGCATGGAGATGAAGCACCGGTGGAATGTAATGGCGGAAAAACTGTAGAATCCGGAGAAAACCCACCTATGCGACGCTTTGTCCACCATTAATGCCACATTGAAAAATAGGTATATAATTCTTAACATTAATAGAATTCTTAATAATATATATATATATATATATATATATATATAATATCAAAAGATAGTTCAAAATAAAATATTAGTTTTCGGTCGCCTTGGCAGGATGCGAATTGTCTAACTACTGGGCCCCAGCGCGGGCGTACGAATTCCAGCAAACAAATAGAAATTTTCTTTTGCGAGTAAAATAAAAGATGAAGAAATGTGAAACGAATACTTCACCTGAGAGTAGCAAGTTTGGTGGACACTTGAATGTTTTAGGAAACGTATAAAGCTATGCATTCCGATGGCTTTTGAAAGTTTTCTCACGCTGGTAAGGAACCAATAAGAATAAAAGTTTCTATTTGAGGTTCTTCAAATAAACTTGCACTCAGTCTGTCGGTCCTATGGGAAATGAAGAAATAAACTAGCATCGTAAAAATAAGTGGGATAAGGAATCTTTCAAGATGGGGACTTAAAATTACTATTCATTTTTCACTATCTCAACTGAAACTTACTATGTATAAAAGAGGGTTTCCGTGCTTAACCAGACTTTCCCAAGTTCTAACACCAAGCAGTGCGATGCTTTTTACATGTAGATGATGGGGTCAATGGAAATTCCAGTTTTAAAAAATGAGTTTTATTATTAGGGATCTTTAACAGCTGTGCTTCTCAGCGTTCTTTTCTATGCAGGCAGAAAGACGGCTTAATTTTGCTGTAAGGCCTTTATATCAGTATTGAGGTTTATTTACATGCCGTAAATCTACAACACGGGACCAACGGCTTTATTCCTTTCCGAAGGAAGTCATACTAAGGATTGTCACGATCGACAGCATTTATCGCCCTATGTCGGATTTGAGCAGGGAAAACCGAGTAATATTCACATAGCACATTGGGCGACTTATTCAAATTTTATTTAATTGTACAGTGTAATAATTTAAACACCCGCTTTAATTAGTAAAGCGCTCTCCATATAATGCATATGACGTATAAAATTATTATTATTATTATTATTAATATTCAAAACATAACATATGGATAAACATATTAATTAATATGCTTTGCCGGAGTGGATAGGTACCAGAGTAATATAATATAGCCAAGATGTACCCAGTTTCCAAAACGGAGACATAAATCACCCCTTAAGCTTTAGAAGTATAAGCATTTTAAGTCTTGCAATAAATTATGTGCAAAAATAATAAATAACATACTGAGGTCAATAATATAAACGTTAGTAATAGAAGCCCAAAAAGATATTAGGAAAGGAAGATGGCTATTTAATCACAATAACATAACTATAAAACAAACAGAGCTTCGTTTACTAAAATCAATTATAAATTTCATCAATAATAGTTAAATTGTTAAAAAGGGCAAACATTTTTACATTAGTGCAAAAAGGAATACTTTCTCTTTTATTAAGCTAAATACGAAGTCTTAACATTAATAACACAATACAAATGAAAAAAAGCACATAGTTAAAACAAACCAAAGTGTTAGGCAACTGCGTGCTTTGCACTTTTTAATCTATATATTGACGAAACTATAAGAACAAGAATAAAACAATTAGAAATAGCTTTTACCAACAAATAAATGCAAAATTGTCTGACTATTCCATTTTCGGCCGATGTGGTCATTACAAATGAGCGGTTTTAAGCTGAATCAGAAGTTACCTTTAAGTTAAATCATGTCTTTTATCTCTGCCATGAACAATTCTGCTTCTTGCAACTCGAGTATATTGATCACCAACCCATAATAAAATAGTAGAACAAATTAATAATTTAAGATTCGAGTTTTCAATAACTTACTAAGGAAAAGTAAAGTCTATGAAAAATTAAACAAGAATTAACAAGAATAGGAAAATAAGAGAAACATTATAAGAAACTGGAAAATAATATTATTAGAACTTTAAACGAAAAAACAATGTTAATATTGCCATCTACCTACAAATTTCGTGGGTATGCAGAAAGAAAAAAGAAAGAGAAGAAAACAAGGAAATGTGAAGATTCTGATATTCGTACTTGACTTATTCTGATATATAAGTTAAGAAATTACAGCTTAAATGAAAATATAAAATACTCTAAAATATAATTGGGAATACCACATAGGTATAATAAAATCACAAGGATAATAAATGGGGCAAAGTCTTTAAACCCAAATGCAGGAAGATTTTGTGAAGGGCCCTACCCAACAAATATGGAAAGGTCATGTTGGTGCATGGGCATCTGACAATAGATTTAATAATATTTAAGATGACTATGGTTTAATTAGTATATAGAGGTACAGTGAGTGAGCTATTTAAGATGACTATGGTTTAATTAGTATATAGAGGCACAGTGAGTGAGCTATTTAAGATGACTATGGTTTAATTAGTATATAGAAGTACAGTGAGTGAGCTATTTAAGATGACTATGGTTTAATTAGTATATAGAGGCACAGTGAGTGAGCTATTTAAGATGACTATGGTTTAATTAATATATAGAGGTACAGTGAGTGAGCTATTTAAGATGACTATGGTTTAATTAGTATATAGAAGTACAGTGAGTGAGCTATTTAAGATGACTATGGTTTAATTAGTATATAGAGGCACAGTGAGTGAGCTATTTAAGGACGAAACGCAAATGGACAACTCACAAAAAGTCTAATTACATTTAAGATTAATCCACGAATAATATAGTATTCCACAAGCTCTGGGAGGAGTAATATCCTTGAATTCAGACCGATTATAACACTGAATATGTAGATATTTCAAATAGAATCACTCCTAAAATGATTAAAACTGATTTATATTTTAAATAAACATATTTTATTGACTGTATACCTTGATTGTACTGGTAAAAGCAATATATCCATAAAGCAGCAACATATATATATATATATATATATATATATATATGTATCTATGCCTAAATATTGCAGAACATTACAATGAAGAAAGTTAATATTAAACCGTGTACATATGTCCTGACATACCTTGATGGCTAAGACGTACCGCAATAATGCTGCATATCTACTTTTGAACATACATGCAGCAGAAATATGCACTTAGTTTATTTAAAACTCCGTTAAAACCATCAGATTCTATCACAGAAGAGTTCTTTTGATTATCCTTTGTGCTGGTTATGAAGTATATACTTCATTTCTGTAGTTTGTCATGGTCTGGGGTTGAGTTCAGGTTCCCGAGGTCTCGGATTCAAAACTTGGGTAAGAACGATAAATATTTTTGGCGGCGCAACATTCCTTAACATGGCTTCCTTCGGAAGAGAAGTAAGACGTTGGTGCCCTGTCGTAGATTTACGACAGGTAAAATAACATCAAACCTGACATAGAGATACTGAGCCTTTTCCACACCCTTCAATAGGACACAGGGTCCACTAACCTCGCCCACGAGCAACAACCAGCAATACATTAACCTTGTTGTGGAGCCAAACCACGAGAACACTAATTTCACCTAAGACTGGATGAGCGACAACATGCAATACATTAACATTGTTGTGGAGCCAAACCACGAGAACACTAATTTCACCTAAGACTGGATGAGCGACAACATGCAATACATTAACATTGTTGTGGAGCCAAACCACTAGAACACTAATTTCACCTAAGACTGGATGAGTGACAACAGCAATACATTAACGTTGTTCTGGAGCCAAACCACGAGAACACTAATTTCACCTAAGACTGGATGAGCGACAACATGCAATACATTACCCTTGTTGTGGAGCCAAACCACGAGAACACTAATTTCACCTAAGACTGGATGAGCGACAACATGCAATACATTAACATTGTTGTGGAGCCAAACCACGAGAACACTAATTTCACCTAAGACTGGATGACTGACAATAGCAATACATTACCCTTGTTGAGGAGCCAAACCACGAGAACACTAATTTCACCTAAGACTGGATGAGCGACAACATGCAATACATTAATTACCCTTGTTGTGGAGCCAAGCCACGAGAACACTAATTTCACCTAAGACTGGATGAGCGACAACAGCAATACATTACCCTTGTTGAGGAGCCAAACCACGAGAACACTAATTTCACCTAAGACTGGATGAGCGACAACATGCAATACATTACCCTTGTTGTGGAGCCAAACCACGAGAACACTAATTTCACCTAAGACTGGATGAGCGACAACATGCAATACATTAATTACCCTTGTTGTGGAGCCAAGCCACGAGAACACTAATTTCACCTAAGACTGGATGAGCGACAACAGCAATACATTACCCTTGTTGAGGAGCCAAACCACGAGAACACTAATTTCACCTAAGACTGGATGAGCGACAACATGCAATACATTACCCTTGTTGTGGAGCCAAACCACGAGAACACTAATTTCACCTAAGACTGGATGAGCGACAACATGCAATACATTAATTACCCTTGTTGTGGAGCCAAGCCACGAGAACACTAATTTCACCTAAGACTGGATGAGCGACAACATGCAATACATTACCCTTGTTGAGGAGCCAAACCTCGAGAAAACTAATTTACCTAAGACTGGATGAGCGACAACAGCAATACATTACCCTTGTTGAGGAGCCAAACCACGAGAACACTAATTTACCTAAGACTGGATGAGCGACAACAGCAATACATTACCCTTGTTGAGGAGCCAAACCTCGAGAAAACTAATTTACCTAAGACTGGATAAGCGACAATAGCAATACATTACCGCTGGACAGAAGTCAAAATTACTGATTGTGCTGCAGTCTGGTGTTGAAGATTGGAATGTGTGTCTTCCCTTCGGTCGACAGTAAGGTTTGCCAAGAGGACGAGGCAGTATCAGCATATTATAGTCTTCACAGCGAGAACTGGAAAGGCTGTTTGGGGGCCGATAAGCTGTTGTGAGTCAGACCGGCTTGATTGACAGATACTCGGCAGGGGAAAAATTGGGTATTCTACAGTTTCGATAACCTAAAATGCTTTCTTTCTTTATCATCAGCTTCGGAGAATCGTTCACTTTATTTTGTGTCCAAGGAACGGAAATCGCCATTGTTATCAAATGTAAAGGAGAAAACATTTTTCTGTTAGCATACGCTATAACTCAAATCAGCTATTGTATTTATTTCAAAACACAAATTGAATTAAATTATCAAACTTGAATTATTTCAATTCTGTGATATTTTACGTTCCTTCTTAAGTATATCACTGTTCTTTATACAAAACCAGCGCATCTGTGGTGAAGCTCACGGCCAACATAAGATGGGACACTGAGCACCACACTAGTTAAAGAGCATCCATAAATAAAGCTTAATTTGAATTTATTTTTCCTTCTGTAAGCGTTTTTCATTACATCTCAGGCATACAGAAGTAAGTGTTATTTCAGTGCTTATATAAGATCTTAGGATCAAATAACTTACATTTACATATTGGTCTTCCGGAAATAGGTAAATCCTAGAAAATCTGAAACCATGAGAATTTGACCCTTCTATGGTATACGTCAGTCGTCACTTCATTCACCGTGTGATAGAATCAAAGAAGGGAAAAAATATGATGTATGACATGTAGCTACTCTTGTTCTCTATTCAACATGGTAATGTTTGGTTTAGAATGATTATCTCTAATACTATGTAGGTGGCATCACCTTGCCCAGCTGATTTAACTAGACGATGCCTTTCAAACGCTACTTTAAACTTTAAGCCATTATCTTTAGCATCGGGGAGGGCAAGAAACTGCAGAGGCTGGTCCAGAAGTACCCGACCTGATGAATAGATAGCGGCTGTGTTTCAAACAATAATGGTAAAAAGTACCAACATAAGAAAGCTTAAATTTTACATTGTTTAGCATTTGTTTGGAAGCCATCATTAGTGAATGGTCTCAACGAACTTCTAAACATGGATAAAACTGGTTAGCGTTATTTAATACAATACTTTTATTTGAAAGGTCTTATTCCAACTAATATTAAAGCAGAGCTAGATTCTACTTGGGGGGAGTCTGTCTTAGTTAACAACAGTGAACTATTGGGTGGTAGAGTATAGGCTGCTAAGACGGAACATCGCAGTGGTAGACCAAATGAGGTTACCAGTCCAGAAATTGTAAAGAAGATCCACAAAATGACATTGGATGAACGTCGACTGAAAGTGCGCGAGATAGCAGACATTGCAGGTATTTAAAAAAAGTTCTGCACATCGCATACTGAATGAAAATTTGGTATGAGAAAGTTGTGTGCGAGGTGGCTGCCGCGTGTGCTCACAGTAGAACAAACAGCGTTGTAAGGTTGTTTCAGTCGGGTATTTGGCAATGTTTCGCTGCAATAAAGCTGAGTTTTTGTATTGATTAATAACAATGGATGAAACCTGAGACGAACGAACAATAAAAACATTGGATTGGAAAGGGAAAATCGGCTCCAAAGGCGAAGACAGTTCCATCTGCAGGCGAGGTCATGGCGTCTGTTTTCTGGACGCACGCGGGGTAATTTTCATTGATTATCTCAAAAAAGGAAAATTAATCAATGGGGAATATTAGGTGAAAGTGTTTGAAATTGAGCAAAAACGTCAGCATTTAGCGCAAAAGAAAGGTTTGTTTCATCAAGGCAGTGCAGCAGTTCACACGTATATTATCGCCCTGGTCAAAATCAATGAGTTAAAGTTCGAATTGCTTCCTCATGTACCCTATTCGCATAGATTTAGCCCTCACTCTGACGATTTTCTGTTTCAAAACCTGAAGAAATGGCTTGGTGGTAGAAGATTTGCCAACAATGAAGAAGAGATGGAGTCTGCAGTTGATGGATATTTTGCAGGCCTCGATAGTTCTCACTATAAACAGAGTATCGAAGCTATTGAACATCGCTGGGAAAAGTGTATCAAGCTTAAAGTAGGCTACTTAGAAAACTAAATATGCTTTTCCCCAAAATGTTAGGGCTTTCTTTGTTATGTCGGATACTTCTGGGATAGCCCTCTTAAGTATTTTTGTTCGCCAGAGAGAGTAATTTAATTTTCATAAAACTTGGACTCTATAATGTTCATTTATTCATTATCCTGGATCCTTCCCCTGAAAATATTCTAAGAATCAAAATATCAGATTGCTTATGGCGAAACCCACCCTGAAATTTCAATGAAACAATTGATGTAGTATAAGGTCACAACCCAACCAGTTTTAAGTGCAAGCTACCGAAATCTAAGCTCAAATTTTTAAACAGCAACTCAAAATGGAATCTAGATGAACATCCGTGCTTTAGAGCCTGATTTAATATAGCGGAAATTTAATAACCGAACTGCGTATACTGCCTTCATATTCCTTGCAACATAGAAAGCGGTAATCTGGTTGTGAGCCCCTGCCCCTCGGACAATTCAGTAACCAGTCAGAACTGCCCAATCTAAGTAGTTCATTGAAGTATTATTTTTATTTATGAGGATAATTTGGCCTACATTTGCAGTTAAATTGACAGGTGGTGTAATTTCCTTATTCTACATCGCTTCTCTTACAGTAACTTCAGGGTGTGTTTCGTCACACCTTTATCTGCCTCCAAGTATTGGTATACGAAATATGCAAGATAAGAACTTACATGTGGAAAGCAGCATCAAATTAAACTCTTAAGAATATTCTGCTCTGAAATTTAAAACTCCTCATTTTTTCTCCCAATAATTTTTGGAAACGACGAGGGTTTGTCGCGGAGAATTAAAATGAAACATTGCATGTTATATCTTGTATAATAAGTACTCTTCTGGGGATAATTTTCAAATACATCAATATTTTGTATTTGAATCACTATTTACACATTTATAAACGTTTTCCCGTGACGGTTTTTACACAACATTGTTTGTTATAGTAACGTTTTGTTTCCAGTTGTAAGTATCATATGGTGTTTATACACATTTAATATTTAAATTTAATTTATGAATAAAATAAAATTCAAAGCTTTTGAGTAATGCCATTTTATTCAAAGAGGGGTTATCTTAAATATTTCCTATTTTCTCAAAACTGCTTTACTGAAAAATATCATTTGTAAACTTTATGCTAGTATGGAATGCTAGTAGAATAACTAGGGAACTTAAAACTCCTACCGCAATTTTACACGAAAACATATATAACAACTTATTTGGTTAATTGCGTAACAGAACTGGTAGTAACAATGGAGCAGATATACTATAAATGATGACTTCACGGGATAACAACCGAGTTAAATTGCGGTCGTAAAAACCAATTTAACTCAGTTGTTATCCACGAAGTCATCATTAATAATCAACACCGAGAAAGCTTCAAATCTTTGATAAACAATGCTGTGCTTTAAAACTTGAAATGAATTCCGATTTTAAATAATCCATACATACACCCATGTCATAAATTGGAGCAATAGTCATATGGAGAGTAATTTACAGAACAAAATATTGTTATAGCCCTAATTTAACTCATTTATAGTGCTCATTTACGAAACAAACACATCATAACTACAATATTCATTGACGCGGATAAACTCTTGACAAGTACGAATGCCTGCCACTGATAAAGCATGCAAATGACGACTTCAGTGACTGAATTCATCTCATGTCACTTGTTTAAATGCAGGTATTTGACATCGGCCTTCCGGACAGCCGAGAGACTTCACATTTTATTCTGTCTCATTTAGAAAGCAAATTGTGACAAAGCAACCAATCGCTCTTACCAAAAGCTAAATTATTGTGTTTTAAAGAAATATCCAACTTTTATACACAGCGCACTTTTTACGATTTCTAATGTTTCGAAAACGATTTTGTATTTCTACATATTGCAATCGATGCAATTACATTGACACTTACGAAATCAGCATACTTAACAATTATTTTAAACAGTTTTTCTTTAAATCTAGAATAAATGCTCTCTAAAATATTAATTTTCTGTAGCAATAATTTAGCTTAAATAATATTCTCAATTAAATCAGTAAAATTAGTTAGTATAAAATATTGGAGTTCTCTGTGGTTTCACGTTTATCTCCTCCCGAATTGAGATAGCACGCTATTTGAGAGAGGAGATTTTAGAGGTCAGTGTGAGACACTTAATGCTCTCGCAATATTACATTTTAGCAGAAATGTATAGAGAAAATCATTGCTACACATACAAAAATGCAATGGGTGTAGAAAATTGCAGTCTATGCAAATATATTTTGCAAGAGTTATACATAATTTCAAACCTTCCGCAGAGCATTTCAAAATTCTTGAGCTTATCAGTAAGCTGTTGCAGATCATACTTTTCTAGACTAGACAACCACTTCGAAAAAACGAGTGCTGTTCACAACACTGAAAACAAGTGAAGGTTATAAATATAGTGTGATTATAATACCTACTCTGCCCCACTAAAAAGAGGAATGTTTAAGCTATAGATATTCTTTTTCCCTTTCTTCTTTCTTTTTTTCTTTCGTTGTTTATTTCGCTGGTTATTTAATTTTTAATAAAAAGATATAGCATATTGGTAACTTTAACAATAATGCTGTCTTATTTTCAGAGATATCTGAACAATATTTTTAAGACATAATATGTGCTGTAAGAATGTAATTTACAAATTTGTAGCGTTGCACGAAGATCTAATCGACGAAATGAGGGAATTATGTCAGAGTGCGCCGTCAATTCATTAGTGGTCGTGTTTATCCGAAAAATTGTATGAGCCGTAAATATGAAATGTATCTACCGTAATTACAACCTGTTCACGCTGAACTTGACAGAGAATAAAGTAAGTTGCTGTATGTGTGAAATAAGCAGTGGGAATTTCAAGAAAAGGAAACAGATGAAAATAAAGTTTCAATAAGCCTGGATTTATTTAAATGTAAAATCATTGTGTTTTTTTCCCGGCCCTTGATAGCGTTCTTATGCAATAATTCATGACAGTAAATTTCTTTGCTGTAAAAAGAAGTCATCAATGAAATTTCGCCACACTTTTAATGACTAATGATTCAGGCACCAATAACGTTTTAAATATCTAAGTAATTATCATATAATTAAGTGGATTTTTAATTTTACAAGAGATAATGATGCTTACTGAGCTAGATGTTTTTAGTGAAGATAAACGGAAAATAAAAATAACGTAATGGCTGTCTACCACAGATTTTAAAATGGAGCAGTCTTTCTGCAGATGGGATTGTACCACGACAATAGGTATTTGTATATGTGAATAAAAACAAAAGCTACCAAAAAAAATAAACAGGAAGAACATACGGATGATCAGAAATAGAAAAATAAAACATTTTAAGAAAGAAAGAAAATAGGCCCTTAAAACTAAGTAGGTATCCTGCGCTTGCTTGTAAATTTCTGCTCTAAACCTCTTTCAATGCAACAATAGAGGTTCTTTGTAAGACAATTAAAAAGTATACATTTGTTTCGGACATTTTAATGGTAAGTCAGTCTTCAAATAACATAATTTTAGTCGTGTTTCAATTGTGTTATTTAAAAATAGAAAACATTTCCTCACTTAAAGACCTACCAACAATACGGGAATCATAGTGAAAGTCGTGAGCAACCCATTGCTATAATTCAAATTCAAACAATGTCACAACCACTACAGCATCCTAATCTATAGACTTTGCACCACCTGTTTGCATATTGAGCTTCTATCAAGTAATCACAGGTTGTGTTTCATAAATGGCGGATATCAGTGTTCGGTTTTGACAGCGTGCTAGCACTGAATTTCTTGTTAAATAGAAGAAATATCTGCTGAAATCCGCCTCAGACATCCATGTACCTATGGAGATGTCTGTATGGCATAACAGAAGTGCTAGGAAATGGCTAAAACTTTTTAAAGATGGAAACACTAGTTTCCAAGATGAAGTTCATAGACGTCGCCCTGAATTGCCTCCATAGAACGCAAAAGAGGAAAGAGAAAATGCTCTCCATACAGAAGACAGGCGCGTCACTGTGGATGAAATCGCAGTAGTCTTGCAGTACAAGTCATTATTTTATCAAAGTGTATGTGTTCATTGGGTCCCGAAGTTGTTACCTGAAGGGCACAAACTTCAGAGAAGAACCGTCTCCAAAATCTTCTTCAGAGATTTCAAAATTAAAGGGATACTTTTCGACGAGTTTTGTGACAGGCGATGAAAGCACCATTACGAGCCTGAGATAAAGCCTCAGAAAATGGAATGAATACCATTTAGAAAATATTCGGAAAGTCAGTGTCCTCTGGCAGCTGGAATGGAGTTCTATCATAAGGGTATTTTAAAACTTGCAGAACTATGGTTAAAATGTTTACAAAGAAAGGGAGGCTATGTTGAAAACTGACAGAAAAATATGTGGATTAGATTGGTGTACTGGGTTTCTCTGAAAAATAGAGAGGAACATTTTTAAAAATCATTGATCATGATGTTCCTTGTAGCTGCTCTTTCAACTGTAGACTAGAAAATAATTTCCATGAAATGCCCAAATAAAAGTGAATTATGTTATTTGTCATTAAAAATGTCAAAGTGCATGACGCACTTGTAATATTTGCCAAAAAAGCGATATATTTTATACTTTAGGGACAGGAAATATTATTGGCTTACATCAACTTCCAAATATCCCACTACTTTGTCTTATCATTCAAGAATATTAATCCATGTTTAAATTAAAATAAATTTTCATCCTCGTCTTTAAAATCTATTTTATTACGGAAGGTAACATATTTTATTTTATAGGATTAGGTGACTTAAAAAAGTAATAAATTGAGTTCTGTTTTTCGACCAGCTCTTGTTCTTTCAAGGTGCCGCCGATGTGGTGTCTATCCCATCAAATTCACACATTTACTTGCAGTAGTTGGATGATGTTGGATGATTGTCAGATGAAAACTATTCCTATCAGAGTAATCGACAATCATTGTTGATAGTAAGTTGTTTGTTCGCGGAATATTTTCAAATGACTCGGCAGAAGTTGTCTACTGTTCATAAAATCGGTTACACTTGTACTCAAAACCTGCGCGCACTTTCCTGTCCTCCATAAATCAGCCGAAACATCTCAGCTGCTCAAGAGAGACATTACTATTTTATATATAGAAAATAAAGCAAACCGTTTTAATAACTCTTGTGGTCTACTTCATGGAAATAAAAGTACAAATACAATTTCTTTATGCAAAGCAGATAAGTGAGAAACGCAGGCCCAGAAATGTAAAGCGTTAAAATAAAGTTTATAAGTAATGAGATAGTCGTGTGAAATATTCCTTTTCACTTGAAATTTTCGCTCACACTTAAAGGTACTACTTAAACCGCCCGTCTTTCACCTAGACACCCCGGGTTTGATTTCGGGGCCCGCATGTGGGATTTGTGTGGATTTTCCCTTCATACATTTCATACCATACTCCTTCTCATTCTTTTACCAGGCATCGGGTTACCATCTATCCTGACTTCTCTCTTTTATCCAGAGTTCATCTGTTCCTCAACAAATACCTTAACGCAGGCACTGGCTTGTAAGTTCTAAGGGGTACAAGTCCTGCATACGAGAAGGATATATAAAAAATATTAATATACTTAAAAGTGTCACAGCCACCACTCAAACTCAGAACGGTTAAACTCTTCAGCTTGAAGTTTGCACAGATCTCGTTTGAGCTAATGATTTGATGATAATAAACAATAATAGTTTGTAACTAACAAATATTCAACAATACCTGTGTCAAATAATAATTTACTTGTGATTTGTGTTTGTGGTGCTATTTTAGCATTTTTAATATTAAATTAAATATATCTTAATCTGTAATCAATTTTAATGTATGATGATGTTTAAAACAGACGCTAGATGCAGCACGGTTACATCCTTCAACAAAATATACGGTGTTTTCTCTTTTAACAATACCCCAAGGAAAGATGTTCGTAAGACGAACGTTGCAATTGAGTTTCAAACACGTTAATAATCTTCACTCAGAGTTGAAACTCATTTCTCATCTCCTCTCCAATTCTCTCGCCTATGTTTATTCTCAGTCAACTGTTTCGCAGTTTACTTCTTACTAATACTCCGTCAGCGCAAAATGATATGGGTCTCCGTTTGGTGTTGAGTTAGGCGCAATTTCTCTTGGAGGCAGTGACACAGCGGCGAGGTGAAACAAAATGAGAAACAGACAGCAAAGCGAGACGGAATAATTGGTAGCAATTAAACAGCAGACCAGTTGCACACATGTACATAATATGGTAATATACCATAAGGTCGACGGTTAATGAGTAAATAAGGTTCCGTAGGGTAAGGTAAAGTTCCTGTGCTTGAATCGGATTTACAAAAGCCCTTCATTTTCTGCGAGGGGCTTCAGAATTGATTTCCTGCCATTTAGACGTATAAGCGCTCCAGACGTAATTCATGGGCCGCGAGCCGGAACCAATTAATTCCACAACGTGCAGCTTTATCGCCTCTCACTCTCTCTTCATTGTTAACCAAGTGGCTAGGTCTTTTAGCGCAGACCAGGTGAGAAATGATCATAGCACCAAAGAAGCAAGTGTTCTATATCTAACACCAAAACCTGAACCATCATCTTTAATCTTCTTATTCTACATTTATTTTCGGTTATTACTCTCCCCACCACGGATACACATTGTTCATTATATAGAAAGTATTTTATTCTACATAGAAATTAATGACCAACACTTCACTAGAAATACATGGTCCCTGAATTCATGAAGCCTTTTAGAAAAGATTATGCGTCTGTATGTGTAACTGTGACCGTCTCCTTAGCGCGGTGGTAGCGCAGCTGCTTACCAAGCGGAAGACCTGGGTTCGATCCCCAGTACCGGCGTGGGAGACCTGGCCCGGGTTGCACTCAGCCAATTGAGGAGCTACTTGGTGGAGAAGTAGCGGCTCCAGGTCATGAGAACCGCATGAGGCGCTGACCACGTCTCACCCTCCCATCCATGACGTCTGTGGTGGACCGAGATGGGGGACGCAGCGGCCAAAGTTCCCCGTGAGCTGTCGTGCCATGGAGTTATATGTTTACCTGTCTGTGCGCGCGTGTGAGTGTGTGTGGACAGCATAACTCAAATTCGGTTAAATATCAAACTTGGTAATTAAATTCAGTATCTTCCAAGGATGTGACCATAGATTTTCAAGAAAATCACCCACCCCAACTAAGTTTTACATGGAACATTCTTCAAAATTGCTCAAAAATGGCTCTACAAATGTTTATTAAGATACCATATATTTAATATTCTTTCATGACAAACGAAAAGAATATCCTGAATTTGCTCTGAACACTTCTTCATTCTGGATGAGTTTTATATAATCGGTAAACCATAAGAGATAGAGAAAAAGATATATACAAAAATAAAGATATCTTTAGAACGCTCAATTGCTGTTATATACACTTTTTTGTAGAGTTAACCATTTTAGAGATGTTCTTTATTATTGGTTTCACTTTTCTCAAACGGGAAGTAATTTTTGGTTTCATCTCTCTCCGTTTTTAATTTCCATAGTACGTATGTGCAATGTAGCACATTGTAGGTCAAGAAGGTATTGTACTTTATACCTGGATTTCACATGAAATATTTGTTTTGAGACCCTTGAATAAAAAAAAACATTTTTTTGAAAAAAGCAATGTGTGTGTCCACCTGTGTGTATTTGTCAGTTTGTGTGTATATGTACCTGAGGGCAGCATAACTAAACACACATAAAACCCGTTAAATCTAAAGCTAGGTATTGAAGTATAGTATTCCTATGAATTTAATTGAAGATTTTCCAGAAAATCTCCCCAAACCAAACTACACTTTCTATTTTTCGAAAATCTTGATTTTCTCAAAAAGATATAATGGTTTTGGTTAAAATGCCATATATTAAAGATATTTTCCTGTCAAATAAAAGGTTTATCATGAATTTGCTGAGATTAGCCGCTGAAGCACCCTTCAATCTGAATAATTTTTGCAAAACTTGTAAACATAAGAGATAGACAAGAACCTGGAAAACAAAAAATATAGTCGTCGCCAAAACACACAATTTGTGTGCTTTATATATATATTATTATTAATATTACATTATTTATATTTATATTATCTAAATTTATTTTATGTGCATAATGTATTTTTGTGGGGAGTTAACAGTTCCGAGGTTTTTCTTTGCCGTTGGTTTCAGTTTTAAAATACTTATATTTTCCTAAGACACGAAATTTTCCTGGCCATGCAGACAATGACAATCGCAAAGCGACAGCTTTTAAAACATTTGATTATCGCTTTAGCATACCGTATCTACTCGTTTAGTTCCTTTATAGTTATAAGAACCCAGGTAATACAACCATTCGGCTATTGATTATTTCGATTAGCATGGAGTAAAAAGAAGAAGTAAGACGTTAGTTTGTAGAACAGTTATAGAAACTTAGGTAAATGCAACACATTAGTTTTTTTTACCCAATTTTTATTGTTTGAAATAAGACCCGTTTTATGTCTTTCCTATTTTTTAAATGTCTATATATTTCCGTTACGTTTTTCTTTCTCTACTACGTACACAGCAGGTGGACAATGTATTGCATCTCACCCAAAAATTGAGAATACACTTTCTGTGGTCCTCTGAATCAAAACAAAGACAGTTTTACTTTCTCTACAAGTACTATGAACATAGTGTATAGAGAAGATATTGCATTCCATCCAAAAATTCGATACCGAGATTTCACGGGAAATACATGTTTTAGGATCCCCTGTATAAAAAAGCGATTCCTGGAGACAGATCCATGTGTGTGAGTGTGTGTTTGTGTGTGTGTGTGTGTCTGTAACACGATAACTCAAAATCTAAAAGTTTATAAAATAGCAAAATTGGTATTTAAGTTTATAATCTTCGAAGGATGCGACACCAAGATTTTCAGAGAAATTCCCCACCCCAAACTACCCTTTTCATGGAAAGCATTTCAAACACCAAGATTTTCAGAGAAATTCCCCACCCCAAACTACCCTTTTCATGGAAAACATTTCAAACACCAAGATTTTCAGAAAATTCCCCCACCCCTTTTCATGGAAAAATTCCAAACACCGATTTTTTCAAAAATGGCTCTAAACATTTTGATTAAAATACCGCAAATTAAAGAAAATTAAACATTTTATGGCAAATAAAATTTATATTTTCAGATTTTTGGGAATAGCATCTAAAGGCTACTTTATTCTGAATGAAGTTTGCTGAGTTTTTCTTAACTGGTAAACCGTGACAGACAAAAACTTACTACACAAAAAATGTAGATCATATTAAAACACAATTTATGCCATATACGTTATCTCGTGGAATTGACCATTTCTGAGGTAGTCCTTGTTATTTGTTTCAGATTCAAAATACTTACTTTTCTCACACGAAAGTTGTAAACTCCTGACCTTACATAGAAAGGGATTTCAACCACATGGCCACCAGCCTCTAAAAGATTTACTGTCTGTAAAATATTCCTTAAGGGTACTCATCAAGCTCCACCTCACTGATATTACAGGAGGTGTGTTACTAGCCTAATCACAACCTACCATATAGAAATGTGCTATTTTCATATGATATTTACTCATTCTTCTTATTACACTAATTTGTTTTATTTTGAAATACTCATTGCACAAAAGTATAATATTTTTGTATCTCTTACAGTTCCAATATAATTTATGATTTTTATTTTATTTAAAAATAAACAATTTAAAACAACTTCAAATAAAACGATGCTACATAAAGTTAGGATTGTTTGTACTATGTAGAAACATTTTTATGTAAATGGTTGTTGTATTTTTAGAAAAAAGGGGTAAGTTATTTTGAAAAAAAAATCTTGTTTTGAGTAATTCACAATTAAAGTATTATTACCCTAAATACAAATTGTGCTCTCATTTTTCCAGTTAATTCATGATATTACATTTTTTATTTTGTCAAACACCAAATTAAGCAAAATTAACCATATTTTCATAAAATGTGAAATGAATAAATAAATTGAGCATAATCTTTTTTTACATTTTAGCCTGACAATTCTCTTTAAATCGAATTTTCGGTTAAAGTTAAACTATTTTTGGAAGATAGGCCTTTGTCTATTTTTACTTAACTAACAAACACTTTGATGATGGATAAGGAACCTTCTAGCTTCAAAGCCAGGATTAAAATAAATTAGGCTGAACTGTCCCTCACATTTTGGGCCGCATATAACAAACCATTGTTTGCCGATCAATCATGAGACTGCATTTTATCAGTCACTGACTCATAGTCGCTGTTGACTCACGTTGAGAGTGACTGACATTCCATGTGTTGGCGACGGTTTGTGGCTGGCTGAAGCCAAGTGATTGAAACAGCAAACTTTGGAAGCAAAAGCTCCGGTTTATATTGTTGATACCCCCCGGACTTTACAATTATAAGAACAGAGGAAAACCTTGAAGTAAACTCTGGTCAGAGTGGACGATGCTAGTGGGATTTGACCCGGAAATTCATTCACGACCACTTGCATTAACGATCTCGGCGGACAATATGCTGTATAAAATAAGAACTGAAACTTTCTTGGCGACGTATTAATTCAAAATCTTCTCAGGCTTCTAATTCTGAGATCCTTCATGACTTTAAAATATTTTTTACTTGATTTTGAGGTCCGAGTATACCATATCCATAAGTTATAAGTCACAATTAGTGCCATGACGGGAAAATTATCGCAATTTATAACAGGGAAAAGAAATGAATGCAAAAATTATCGAAGCATATGCTTGTTAACTAGTAAATCAAATCACACAGGGAATTTAGCCTTGAAAATCACATAGGATTTACTGATTTTGCGAAAACGTTCGATATGGGTAAAAACCATGAAGTCTAAGAGCAGATAGATTTACTAGTTTCGCAAATTCAGCAAAAGTCATCCCGAATAAAGAGACTTTCAGAATCTATTCTCAGAAAATTCAAAATATTATTTTATTTGCCATGTAAATAGCTTTAATATAGGGAAGTTTAATCAAAATCATTAGACGCATTTTTCAGAAAGTCAAAAACTAGCTTGCGATGAGGGAACTTTCACCAAAATCTTCGCAGCCTTGGAATATACTAAACTTAAAAATCAATTTTTGTATTTTACCGACAGTTTTCGAGTTCTTATGTTCACAGTCACAAACCTATACGACACTCGCACGCGGATCTTTTTATAAAATTCGTTTCATGGATACAGGGACCCAAAAACGTGCATTTTAGGTGAAATTTGGGTATCGAAGTTTTGAGTGGACTGCAATACCTTTTCTACTTATGTACTATGTACTATGTAGAGAATCTAAAAACAAAATAATGGTATTGCATGTCAAGTGTCCTGTAAGGTCCAAGCTGAAGGTGGTCTAATAGAGCCATTATTTAATATATAGCTCAGATATAAATGTTTGATGTGTTCCACTCACATGACTTTCTATACTTGTTCTTCAAAAGGACTTCTTACAAACCTTATTTTTCGTTCTACTCTATTTAATCGAGATAAGCATTAGCAAAATAATAGTATTATTTAGTCACTTATAAGAAATAGAAGAGAACTAAGGTAATACATTATTCTAAAGCGATAGTAAAATATTTTAAGAGCTGTTGCTATGCGATTCTCAGTGAAATTTTCTTCTTTGGAAGCTCAGGTGTAAAACAAAAGAAACACAAATTATTTTCTGTTTGAGAAAGGTAGAAGTATTTTAAAACTGAAACTAATGACAAGGACTATCTCTGAAACGGTTGGCCCAAAATAAAAATGTAAAGTTCATACATTGTGTGTTTGTAGCAAACATTTGTCTACTCTTACAGTTTACCAGTTATGTAAAAGTCATTCAGAATCAGGAAATTCATACATTTTATTTGACATATAGATATATTTAGTATACGGTATTTTAATCAAAACCATTAGACCCATTGTTAAAAAAGCTAACATTTTCGAAAATTTTTCCACGTAAAGGGTAATCTTGGGTGGGATAATTTGATTGAAAATCATCGTGTTGTATCTCTGGGAGTAACTTAACTTAAATACAAAGTTTGCTGTTTAACCGACTTTTCGTTTTTGAGCTATACTGTCCAAAAACGCACACACAGACACTGACCATTATCTAGAAATGTCTTTTTCTAATTCAGGGATCTCAAAACATGTATTTCCGGTGAAATTTCGGTATTAAATTCTTGGTTGCAAGACAATACATTCTCTATATACCATGTACGTAGAGAGAACTCTGTGGTAACAGTTGACGATGTGTCAACACCCACATTTGTTGTCAAATGTCAACGGTGTAATCACAGAAGTTAAAGAGAGCTAAATAATTAAAACAAAGTCTTATAAATCAACGCTTGCGCACTAAATATCTTGTTGGAGGCCAATTGGTGTTTCTTGAACGCTATTCTTTTATCACCTGCACACAAACCATATTTAGCTATGGTTAAGTTCAAACCATTCTAATATTCTCCTAAACTTGAAACCGAGATTTCGACAATCTTTATGTCTGCAAAAAAAGGGTAGCTGTGCGTGAACTGCTGATTTACTTTTGGCAGAGAAAAGTGCTTACACAGATATGTGTGGCTGACATGGTTCTCTGGAAATGTGCCACGGAAATGTAACAGTGATATATTCAGCGTGGGAGTGAAGTAAAGCACCCGCACCATATCTTCGCACCTCAAGCGGAAATATTTTCGCAATAGGATTTTAGTGCCTGGAAGCTGGTTACGATCACGCTGGAAAGAAACCATCTGCGAGAATGCCAAGATTAGTTTTCTTCAGACACATCAAATGCTATATTGATACTTACCTACACTAGCGCTGAGCTTGAACTATCATTACACTTTAGTAACCTTTTTCCTATAGAGAATCGTATTGTTTTCCAGCACAATAATTTTAAGTTTCATATACATAATTATCAGTTCACCAGGTAGAATATTTCAACATTTCAAATTCTTACTTGGCTTGTATATGTTCGTTATCTCTTTCGTGCTTTCCTCGACTCAGCAACTATGGAAAATAATGTTTGTTTAAACAGAAGGGAGAGTTGGTGTTTATATCGTTAATATTAACTACTTTTTCAGTTATTTTACTGTTTATTGCATGGTTCACATTGTTTCCCCTTTAATGCGCATGGTGGGTATGACGCAAATCACCTGTTGTAGTCTCTTCAGGTTAAGAAGTGCTTATAAAATCCAAGATATTGTACTCGTAGCATCGAAACTATCTTACTAGATGACAGTCAAAGTTTCAGCTATGTCTATATCACATGGTTTCTTTGTCATAGAAGATTGAATCAACAGCCTTGTACTTATTTAGAACAATAGAAAAAAAAACTTCGTGCGGTGATTAAACACTACCATTTAAAAGGCTTAACACCGAAACAGATAAAAGCCGAATTGGATGAAGTTCATGGTTACATCTGCTCCTGCATTTGCAACAATTTACAATTGAATAAATAAATTTAAGCATGGCCGTGCATCCACCAATAATGAATATCGTTCCCGACGTTCAATAGAAGTGGCTTTCTCCGAAATAATTGACAAAATCCATGACATGTTTTGAGTGATCGCCGAATCAAAGTTCGCGAAATAGTAGAGGCCACAAGCATATCCCAAGGTACAGTGTTCTCAATATTGCAACAAAAACTAGATCTGACAAAAGTCTTGGCAAGATGATGCCGCTTTTTTTCTCAGTGGAGAATAAACGCAATCATGTGATAGATTCTAAAGCACTTTTCCGTCGTAATTCTGACGAGTGTCTGCGTCGATACATAACTTTGGATGAAATGTGGAAATATTACTACACCCCAGAGACATAAGTGCAGTCGAAACAGAGGGGTTTTAAAGATGAACCGGCTCCGAAGAAGGAAAAAAGTAGTGAAATCTGCAGAAAGGATGATGATCTCGGTTTTTTGGGCTGAACATTGATTATTTGCAAAATGGAAGAACGATAAATGGAGAATATTTCGCAACGTCATTGTACCGGTTGAACGGTGAAATCAAGAAAACACGCTCTCATGGGGCAAAGAAACAGATGCTCTTCCATCTAGACAGTGCTAGGGTGCAAATCTGTGTAGAAATTAGAATTACAACATCCACGTATTCACCAGTGGCCCAAAGTGACTTTTTTTTTATTATTTCCAAACTTGAAAAAGTGGCTCGGGTGGAAAACGATTCACGTCTAAGGAAGAGGCCTAAAATAATTGAAGAAACGCTGGGAAAAGCATATAGAGCTAAAACAATATTATGTTGAAAAGTGAGTAACAAATTGTTTTTCTACCGTTTTCTTATTGAACGCCCGTCGTGTTTTGTCAACTCATTAGATACGTTTGATACCATTTACTTTTACAAGAGCAAAGTTAAAGCCAAAGTATTCAGATAGTCCATGCCTTGAGGAATATTAATTGTTATTTCCAAGAAATATCACCCCAGAAATAATGTTATAGAACTCAGCAGATGGTAAAAATATATGATGTTTTGCATTCACATAACTTATGCTACATCTGTGTAACAAAGTATTGTTAAAAAGCATACTCTTCTATTTACATCATGCTCAGAGATGAACTTTAGCAGAAATGGTCTTATTAGTTGCTTCCTTGTAAGAAGAAGAGAAATAAGGGAGTACACTAACTAAAGTGATCTATTTCTTTGCATGCCAGGAGTTGACAAATTCCCATATAAGAAAAGTTATTGAGATTATAAAACTGAAACCAACAACAGGAAATATCTCGGAAATTCCCAGTTCCATGAAAATCTATATATGAATAAATGGTGCGTTTTAACGAAATTTACTTGTGTGTATATTGGATTCTTGTCTATCTGTAACGGTTTATCAGTTATGCAAAATTCAGCAAAATTCATCCAGAATGAACAACAGGCTATTTGCATAAAATTCAAAATATACATTTTATTTCTCGTATAAATATCTTTAATATACAATATTTTAATCAAAAATCAAAATAACATCAAAATTTTGGACAATTTTACATGTAAAAGCTCTTTTTAGGTGAGAGGATATTCCTCAACTAAATTTAAATACCAAGTTTGGTACTTTAGCGACTCTTCGTTTTTAAGTTATTGTGTTCATAGTCATACGTACACATACACCGACCTGTTTCTAAGAATATGTTGTTGTTTTTTGTTTTTATTTTTTGATACCGTAGACTCTAATGGTAAAGATTTCAGCATCAAATTTTTGGGTGGCGTGCAACATCTTCACTACTTACGTACCATGTACTCAGTAGAGAAAGTAAAAATGAGAAGAACACAATATGCAATGAGAGTTAACCCCGCGGGTCCGATTGGCCTGGGAGATAGCAACTACCGATTCTTGCCGCCCAGCAAATTAAAGATAAGGTTGCCGGTATATCAAACAACCGAATATGGCCGGCGCAAAGCTTCTGGAACTGTGACCCTGACCGCCAACCCAGCTATCGAGCTTAGCTTATAGGAGTTTGTGATATGGCATTTTGCTTACTTAAAGTCATAGTGAGCAAACTTTGTATAGTTTGCATCGAAAGTGTTCCGCATATGTTTGTATTCAAAGTGGGCACTAAATAGTGTTCATTTTATTTATTTTAACTATGGCCCCTACGTTTTCAAAGTTAAGTGGCAAAGTATTGCTTAGTCAGAACAGAGAAATAATTGCAACTGTTCTTGACTTCATGAAACAAGAGGCAGAGATGAAGTAAGAAAATGTATGTTCCCCGAGTTCTTCAAAAGCCTGTAGAAAATTAATGAAAGAGTATCCAAGGCAACTGATGTTTCACTGAGTTTCATTTCCAGGGAACTCAAAGATAAGAAAGTAAGACAATAACACTTAATATATCACTTTTAAATTAAAAGATGTGGAACAGTTGTGTCGCCAGCGAATTGCAGAAATTGACAGGCCAGAATGGGAACATGTATGTCGACATGTTGGGAACATTGAAAATCATTAGAAAGAATTGTAGAAAATCAAAAAGAATTATAATCCAGGATAATGGTACAGAAAGTAGTGATAACGTTGATGATGACAATGACGTGAGCGAAGACGAAGGACTGTCAGGTGTGGAAGAATTGGAGGTAGACGATTGACATTGTTTATATAGTAGGCCATTTGTATAGATGTTTTGTAGATATGAATATACATGTGAAAACACACTTTTATCCGTGCAGCATCGTATAGTGCAGGTGATAGATATTGACATTGACTGTGACAGGCATGAATCGAATGGTGACCTGCTTATCTGAAAGTACAACTCGCTTCCTAGCTCTCATTAAGATTTTTACAAGTCCAGATCTGTTGCGCCAGTTATAAATTACTGAATAGTAATGTGTTTGTGTTTATATGTGTGCAAAATTATGCAGTGAGTTAGCAGTCAAATAATATTATCAAAATACTGACATTTAGTTTATTTATGTAAACGTATCGTGGACTTTCAGACAGTCAATAAGCCTATTGATAATGAATCTGCTCTCTATTGATAAGAGTAAGGAAATGTGGCAAAAGCGTAGACCATTTATTAGGGTGGGCACTTGTTAGTCCTTTAACGCTTTATTAAATCAATTTAACCAAATTATTGTTTGGAATCTTTAAGGAGAGCACTCCTAAGGGCTCTTCCGTCTTAACCCTATCCTGATTCAGCTTACGTCACAAATTAGGATATGTTTCTGTTCCTGCAAATATTTTTTACTCAAGTGGGGAACCTTGGCGATAACCGGTGTAATGAAAATGGGTAATTATTTTTACCCGAACCAAAGTTCGCATGCTCCACTTGTCCATGGTATGCACCTTTGGTTTCCGGTCTTGTAAACTTAGACATTTTAAGAAATCTATTTACATTACAGGCTTTCATATTTTAAGTTTCTTGTGAATAATTTCCATAAATTAACTGACGTTAATTAAACTCACCTTAGCTGTTAAAGTTTGCTGATTGTTTCTTCGAAAATATACTTTATTATCATAACTTTAGATTTCTTTATTACTCGCATTCTTTATTCGATATTATTGTCGAATACCGAGAAGAGTTTTGAGATCCAAAATCCCTTTACCGCAGTCTTTATAATATTTTCCGAAACAAGCAATTTAATCCTTTGAAGAAAATCTACGGATCTGGAAGGGCTCTGAGATGGAGCGCTTCCCTTTGTTGGAACCTGTCTTGTGGTCAAGTGAGAAAAAAAGCCGTTAACTAATTCTGCTTTCGTTTTGTTTTAATATTTGTGGAGTACAGAATTGATAATGCTGGTTATTTTGGCAGCAAACAGTTATTACTGAATTCACAGCACATGTCATGTGCTATACACACTATTTTCAACTATAAATTATTAAAGAGATTTAAACACTGTAAAGTACACTTACTTCGCAAATAAGCTGTATTTTGTACGCAGCTTTCATTGATATTGAATTATAACTTACAAATACCTTAAGTTTCTCCTTAGCTGTGCTGCAACTATATGAATGTAAAACAGTAAACGAATAGACACAATTTCAGATATTATTGTCCTTGAAGTGAATATAATAAAAAGTATAATAAATCCGAATACAACCTCTATGCACATAAAGCAGGTATTTATACCGCTGAAACAATTTTACAGCGTGCTTCTCGTTCCCCCCCCCCTTTCTTTTTTTTTTTACGATAATTATTCATCGTTACTTTGTCATGATTTGACTCCTACTCGAGAAGATGGTCTTTGTTTCCTTACAGGGTCTGGGATCGCGTGTTGCCCGCGGCCTCTCTGATTGGTCCCAGGAAGACTGGGCTTGGGAGAGAGCTGATTCCTGGAAGGATACGAGTGTACAAGCAAGCAAGCGGCATGTGGGCTTGAGGCCGTGGGGCCTAGGTCCATTTATGGGGCTTTGTTTCCTTAAGGGGTCTGGGATCGCGTGTTGCCCGCGGCCTCTCTGATTTGTCCCAGGAAGTCTGGGCTTGGGAGACCGCTGATTCCTGGAAGGATACGAGTGTACAAGCAAGCAAGCGGCATGTGGGCTTGAGGCCGTGGGGCCTAGGTCCATTTATGGGGCTTTGTTTCCTTACAGGGTCTGGGATCGCGTGTTGCCCGCGGCCTCTCTGATTTGTCCCAGGAAGTCTGGGCTTGGGAGAGAGCTGATTCCTGGAGGGGTACGAGTGTACAATCAAGCGGCATGTGGGCTTGAGGCCGTGGGGCCTAGGTCCATTTATGGGGCTTTGTTTCCTTACAGGGTCTGGGATCGCGTGTTGCCCGCGGCCTCTCTGATTTGTCCCAGGAAGTCTGGGATTGGGAGAGAGCTGATTCCTGGAGGGATACGAGTGTACAAGCAAGCAAGCGGCATGTGGGCTTGAGGCCGTGGGGCCTAGGTCCATTTATGGGGCTTTGTTTCCTTACAGGGTCTGGGATCGCGTGTTGCCCGCGGCCTCTCTGATTTGTCCCAGGAAGTCTGGGATTGGGAGAGAGCTGATTCCTGGAGGGGTACGAGTGTACAAGCAAGCAAGCGGCATGTGGGCTTGAGGCCGTGGGGCCTAGGTCCATTTATGGGGCTTTGTTTCCTTACAGGGTCTGGGATCGCGTGTTGCCGGCGGCCTCTCTGATTTGTCCCAGGAAGTCTGGGCTTGGGAGACCGCTGATTCCTGGAGGGATACGAGTGTACAAGCAAGCAAGCAAGCGGCATGTGGGCTTGAGGCCGTGGGGCCTAGGTCCATTTATGGGGCTTTGTTTCCTTACAGGGTCTGGGATCGCGTGTTGCCCGCGGCCTCTCTGATTTGTCCCAGGAAGTCTGGGCTTGGGAGAGAGCTGATTCCTGGAGGGGTACGAGTGTACAAGCAAGCAAGCGGCATGTGGGCTTGAGGCCGTGGGGCCTAGGTCCATTTATGGGGCTTTGTTTCCTTACAGGGTCTGGGATCGCGTGTTGCCCGCGGCCTCTCTGATTTGTCCCAGGAAGTCTGGGCTTGGGAGAGAGCTGATTCCTGGAGGGATACGAGTGTACAAGCAAGCAAGCAAGCGGCATGTGGGCTTGAGGCCGTGGGGCCTAGGTCCATTTATGGGGCTTTGTTTCCTTAAGGGATCTGGGATCGCGTGTTGCCCGCGGCCTCTCTGATTTGTCCCAGGAAGTCTGGGCTTGGGAGACCGCTGATTCCTGGAGGGGTACGAGTGTACAAGCAAGCAAGCGGCATGTGGGCTTGTGGCCGTGGGGCCTAGGTCCATTTATGGGGCTTTGTTTCCTTACAGGGTCTGGGATCGCGTGTTGCCCGCGGCCTCTCTGATTTGTCCCAGGAAGTCTGGGCTTGGGAGAGAGCTGATTCCTGGAGGGATACGAGTGTACAATCAAGCGGCATGTGGGCTTGAGGCCGTGGGGCCTAGGTCCATTTATGGGGCTTTGTTTCCTTAAGGGGTCTGGGATCGCGTGTTGCCCGCGGCCTCTCTGATTTGTCCCAGGAAGTCTGGGCTTGGGAGAGAGCTGATTCCTGGAGGGGTACGAGTGTACAAGCAAGCAAGCAAGCGGCATGTGGGCTTGTGGCCGTGTGGCCTAGGTCCATTTATGGGGCTTTGTTTCCTTACAGGGTCTGGGATCGCGTGTTGCCGGCGGCCTCTCTGATTTGTCCCAGGAAGTCTGGGCTTGGGAGAGAGCTGATTCCTGGAGGGATACGAGTGTACAAGCAAGCAAGCGGCATGTGGGCTTGAGGCCGTGGGGCCTAGGTCCATTTATGGGGCTTTGTTTCCTTACAGGGTCTGGGATCGCGTGTTGCCGGCGGCCTCTCTGATTTGTCCCAGGAATTCTGGGCTTGGGAGACCGCTGATTCCTGGAGGGGTACGAGTGTACAAGCAAGCAAGCAAGCGGCATGTGGGCTTGTGGCCGTGGGGCCTAGGTCCATTTATGGGGCTTTGTTTCCTTACAGGGTCTGGGATCGCGTGTTGCCGGCGGCCTCTCTGATTTGTCCCAGGAAGTCTGGGCTTGGGAGAGAGCTGATTCCTGGAGGGGTACGAGTGTACAATCAAGCAAGCGGCATGTGGGCTTGAGGCCGTGGGGCCTAGGTCCATTTATGGGGCTTTGTTTCCTTACAGGGTCTGGGATCGCGTGTTGCCCGCGGCCTCTCTGATTTGTCCCAGGAAGTCTGGGCTTGGGAGAGAGCTGATTCCTGGAGGGGTACGAGTGTACAATCAAGCAAGCGGCATGTGGGCTTGTGGCCGTGGGGCCTAGGTCCATTTATGGGGCTTTGTTTCCTTACAGGGTCTGGGATCGCGTGATGCCCGCGGCCTCTCTGATTTGTCCCAGGAAGTCTGGGCTTGGGAGAGAGCTGATTCCTGGAGGGGTACGAGTGTACAAGCAAGCAAGCAAGCGGCATGTGGGCTTGAGGCCGTGGGGCCTAGGTCCATTTATGGGGCTTTGTTTCCTTACAGGGTCTGGGATCGCGTGTTGCCCGCGGCCTCTCTGATTTGTCCCAGGAAGTCTGGGCTTGGGAGAGAGCTGATTCCTGGAGGGGTACGAGTGTACAAGCAAGCAAGCGGCATGTGGGCTTGAGGCCGTGGGGCCTAGGTCCATTTATGGGGCTTTGTTTCCTTACAGGGTCTGGGATCGCGTGTTGCCCGCGGCCTCTCTGATTTGTCCCAGGAAGTCTGGGCTTGGGAGAGAGCTGATTCCTGGAGGGGTACGAGTGTACAATCAAGCAAGCAAGCGGCATGTGGGCTTGTGGCCGTGGGGCCTAGGTCCATTTATGGGGCTTTGTTTCCTTACAGGGTCTGGGATCGCGTGTTGCCCGCGGCCTCTCTGATTTGTCCCAGGAAGTCTGGGCTTGGGAGAGAGCTGATTCCTGGAGGGGTACGAGTGTACAAGCAAGCAAGCAAGCGGCATGTGGGCTTGAGGCCGTGGGGCCTAGGTCCATTTATGGGGCTTTGTTTCCTTACAGGGTCTGGGATCGCGTGTTGCCCGCGGCCTCTCTGATTTATCCCAGGAAGTCTGGGCTTGGGAGAGAGCTGATTCCTGGAGGGGTACGAGTGTACAAGCAAGCAAGCGGCATGTGGGCTTGAGGCCGTGGGGCCTAGGTCCATTTATGGGGCTTTGTTTCCTTTCGGGTCTGGGATCGCGTGTTGCCCGCGGCCTCTCTGATTTGTCCCAGGAAGTCTGGGCTTGGGAGAGAGCTGATTCCTGGAGGGATACGAGTGTACAAGCAAGCAAGCGGCATGTGGGCTTGAGGCCGTGGGGCCTAGGTCCATTTATGGGGCTTTGTTTCCTTACAGGGTCTGGGATCGCGTGTTGCCCGCGGCCTCTCTGATTTGTCCCAGGAAGTCTGGGCTTGGGAGAGAGCTGATTCCTGGAGGGATACGAGTGTACAAGCAAGCAAGCGGCATGTGGGCTTGAGGCCGTGGGGCCTAGGTCCATTTATGGGGCTTTGTTTCCTTACAGGGTCTGGGATCGCGTGTTGCCCGCGGCCTCTCTGATTTATCCCAGGAAGTCTGGGCTTGGGAGAGAGCTGATTCCTGGAGGGGTACGAGTGTACAAGCAAGCAAGCGGCATGTGGGCTTGAGGCCGTGGGGCCTAGGTCCATTTATGGGGCTTTGTTTCCTTACAGGGTCTGGGATCGCGTGTTGCCCGCGGCCTCTCTGATTTGTCCCAGGAAGTCTGGGATTGGGAGAGAGCTGATTCCTGGAGGGGTACGAGTGTACAAGCAAGCAAGCAAGCGGCATGTGGGCTTGAGGCCGTGTGGCCTAGGTCCATTTATGGGGCTTTGTTTCCTTACAGGGTCTGGGATCGCGTGTTGCCCGCGGCCTCTCTGATTTGTCCCAGGAAGTCTGGGCTTGGGAGAGAGCTGATTCCTGGAGGGGTACGAGTGTACAATCAAGCGGCATGTGGGCTTGAGGCCGTGGGGCCTAGGTCCATTTATGGGGCTTTGTTTCCTTACAGGGTCTGGGATCGCGTGTTGCCCGCGGCCTCTCTGATTTATCCCAGGAAGTCTGGGATTGGGAGAGAGCTGATTCCTGGAGGGGTACGAGTGTACAAGCAAGCAAGCAAGCGGCATGTGGGCTTGAGGCCGTACTCCATTTATGGAGGATTTCTTCAAATTCGTAAGGTGAGACATTGCCTTGGACCTAATGTAAATGTTGATATTAAGACAGTTTGGGGCTTTGAATTTGCGGCAAAGTTTAAATGAAAAATTATTGGCAATTTTGATACCTATGTTGTTGCTGAATTGCCTTCTCGGGTGGTTTACAGAACTAATATACCGTTCTAGGCTTACATTTTATCCGGAAATGCTGTGTTAGATTTACTTGTGCCAGGTGAGATTTTTCTCGGGTTAAAATACGACATGCGCTTCGAGCTATGTAGCTATTGTTACTTTTTAGGGGGTTACCCGAGAGTAATTAGCCTTTTGTCATTTTATAACTATATGGGGGACAGTTTTAAAAATTGCAGTTCGCTGGTTCTGTTATAAGAATTCAGAAATACGAGAAAGCTATAAAGCTGTGAGGGTTATTTTTATTAATTAGTGGCTTTGATCTGGGGTTTTGTTACATTTTAGCATAAAGGTATACTGTGGGAATCATAACTGTTGCTAATAACATTAATTAGGAGTATGTAATGCCGAGAGAGAGAGAGAGAGAGAGAGAGAGAGAGAGAGATGGGATTGTTATGCCCTATTCAACTCTTTTCCAAAGTAAGTTATTTGACATTATTATTATTGTTATTATTATTATTATTATTATTATTATTATTATTATTATTATTAATTTTTGTTCACTTGAAGCAGCGATTGCTTTATTGGAAAATGCAACACTTAAGTAAAGCACAAGTTAGTATGTCTTGGAGAGTGAAAAAGTAGATTTTCTACAGATATATCTATATTTACATTGCTGGATTTTAACTTACGTTTTTGTCAGAGTTTAATATGTTTTTCACCAGAAAAACTGGATATGGTAGCACTGTTTTGATTGTTGTGCTATAGCATTATTCTCCATGTGTTTAGGTGATAGCTGGTGCAGAAGCACAGTCATAAGTTTGTATGGTTCTTGTAAGAACAACAAATATAATTATACATATGAAATAAACTTAAATTGGAGCCGGGGATTGGTTGTCTGTTGTGACATAACCCTTCGCACGGTGACCTTCCCATTTTCCTCAGGTTATCTTTTGCGACCTTTGTGGAAGTATTCCGAATTATGGGAATTCCCAACACTTTCACTGTGCTATGTGCCACTGTATGTAGCGGTCGCGCGGCTCGCCACCTTAGTTTTGAAAATGCAGTTAAAATTTCACCAAAATGACTAGTAAATTGTGAACAAAATGGCAATAATAAAACAAAAAGACGGTATTCGTTAAGGGCGTCCTTAATTACTTTACCTTATTAAGAATAAAATTTACTTACCTTTAATTTTAAGCCAAAATTCTACTTGATTGTGTTTCGGAGGTTCTTGTTTAAACACTTTATTAATTTCTTGGACTTAGAAAATTTTCGTATCTTACGAGTTAAATCAACCAATTCCAATGTTAGTAAAGAAATGATCTCATGGGTTAGTTGTTCTGCCCAATTGTAACTGCCAATGTGAAACATGATTAGGGTGCACAGATTTTCGCAGTCACAATAAAAGCGATGATTTGTTTATTGCAAATAGGGTGGTAACAGTGTCTTAAATAGATATGTTTTATAACGAAATTTATTGGCATTTTGGTTTCATTTTTGTAACATTCCTTGTGCCTCTTAACATTTGAACTTGTAAACATGACAACGCACAACTATGGGTTTCTGCAAATTGAAACACTTGCCGCAACAATCACTAAGCAACAACAGGCAAACCTTTGAAGTGCCAGTTGGAGTATTGCAATTAAAAATTTGAGATGGGTCGAATATCAATAGTTCCTTCCAAAGCCAAAATGTTTACTAGTGAAGGTCTGAATGTATCCGATTCAAATATTATATTATATAATTTTTAATGTGTAAGTAGTTCGGAGAAACGAGACACAATGCCTAAAAATTGTTAGAAAAATAAAGCGGCTTAAAGAGAAAAGTGTAACACCTAAAAGACAGACGTCTATCGATGTTTCGTTCGATCGTCAGAAGAAAGCAAAACAAGAATTGGGGTTTGTAAAAGATACTACAAAAATATGTTTGAGTGCAAATATTACAATTGAAAAGGTAGATCATAAGCAGTTAGATCTTGGCTTAACAAATCATGTGAGTGTTCATAGTATTAATACATAAAAATGTGAGTGCAAATATTGCAATTGAAAAGGTAGATCATAAGCAGTTAGATCTTGGCTTAACAAATCATGTGAGTGTTCATAGTATTAATACATAAAAATGTGAGTGCAAATATTACAATTGAAAAGGTAGATCATAAGCAGTTAGATCTTGGCTTAACAAATCATGTGAGTGTTCATAGTATTAATACATAAAAATGTGAGTGCAAATATTGCAATTGAAAAGGTAGATCATAAGCAGTTAGATCTTGGCTTAACAAGTCATGTGAGTGTTAATGGTATTAATACATAAAAATGGATTATTATTGTTATTATTATTATTATTATTATTATATTTTAAACGTAAATTTATTTTAATTATTATTCCACGCGTATTATTAAACTAAATTAATAATTATATTGTATTTATAATATTAAATATATTGTATAGTTTTAATAAAGCAAATTAGGACCGTTAAAATAAACATTTTCAAATAATTATATATATATATATATTTGTATAAGTATATTAAATAGTTTGCACAGGATCGGGAGATCTCCCCACGTCTAATCAACTCAGACAGCAATATGTCCGTCGCCATGTGGAGGAAATGGTTGCAAAAATAAAGGAATCTTTAGATCGCAAACAAGTTTTAAACATAATTTGCGATGAAATAGATTCTGCGTATTTGCTATCTTAGTCAAATCACAAGATGCTTCATTTCATCAAGAGACCCAAATTTCTTTATAGGAGGACCTATTTTCAAACTACCGTTAGAAACGTTACAAAACTGTTCAATTGCTTATGTAAAGTACTTAACAGATTCAACACCATATATGATAAAATCTTTTGAATTAATAAAAGGAATCATGGGCTCACAAATTCAGTATTTTTGGAGATACTTCACAACATAATTTATATGAGCTTAACTCAAATTAGCTGAAACCAAAATTGTTTTCCCTCGTTCAGGAAAATAAAACACTTGTACTGCTCTATGTAAATGAAAATCTGTTGAAGAATTGATTCCTTTGCATGCAGAATCAGTTCTAGCTAGCTGGAGCAGTTGGTTTATATCTCCAAATTAGTTACACAAATATGTTAATGTTCTGAAAACATTTTTCAGCCAGTTGAGTTTCAAATGTGTCCCTGGTAAATTGATTCCTTTGCATGCAGAATCAGTTCTAACTAGCTGGAGCAGTTGGTTTATATCTCCAAATTAGTTACACAAATATGTTAATGTTCTGAAAACATTTTTCAGCCAGTTGAGTTTCAAATGTGTCCCTGGTAAATTGATCAAAAGAGTTAGAAACTGTACAAAAGGATTTTCATGAAGATTGTGAAGTTATTGCAAATGTAATTTTAGATTTACAAGGGAGTGAATATCTTACAGTCACGTTCTTGTATCTAAAGTAAATGATATAAAGTGTAGCATGAATACTGTAATTTCTAGTAATGCAGGAGAATCAGTAAGCGAAGTAATTAACACCCTCAGATTGGATTTAAATATTCAAATGCAGGTATTATTTACGCATGTCATTAAACTTGTCGCTCAGAAAATAGAAAAATATGAGTTGCATGATTCTTATTCACTATTTGTAAATTTTAATGAATTATTCAACCCAGCAAATATTTTTCAATGTTAATGCAATCGCACAAAAGGGCTAAGAAAGGTTGCTTTAACATAAAAATTAATAATTGTAGGCTAGCATTTCTTACTTTAAAAGAAGTACTTTGGAACAATCATCAAATAATTTCAATGTTGAAATTCATGTGATTCAGGCATTAGAAGCTCTGAATAACCGAATTTACATCAGATATGCTGAAATGTATTTGGGTTCCTTGTGCATTTGTTGATGCAGAAAGATTTTTCTCTAAGTATAATTTAATTGTTAGTGGTCGTAGACGTAAAATGAAAGAAAATAAAGAAGTGACTTCTGCTGTTCTTTCATTCCATAAATAAAAAAGCAGACCTTGAATAACTGTTACCTCTCAGTATTGTAAAAGTGTGTATAATTTTAATACTTATTTACAATAAATAATATATTTGGTATATAGTGTTTTCTATGTATCTACATTCTCTTTAAAATTTGCACGAAAGTATTGCAACAATCTTGCAACTATTAAGCGAAATCCAATATTCACATCGCAATTTTTTTCGAAATTAATGCGAATAATATCCTAGGATATTAGAGAAATTACCACACATAATCTCTGGTTGATGTAATTTTGCGCCATGATGTGCTTTCTGAAACTTAATGTGAGCTGAGTTGTTTTCGGAGTACCGATTTATCTCATAGCAAATTGTTGAGTTATATATTAAACACAGATGTAAAGCTCATACTTATCAGAGTACTTGTTGAAGAGTAAATATGAACCAAAGGAAAGCATCTGTACGTTTTTACAGCAGCTGCTGCGTTGTGTCCACCGAAATATTAAATTAAGGTTAGGTCACCAGGCCGAAGCGTAATCTTGGTGGGGTAAGCTTAAGTTTACTATATGTGTATGAACTAGGTCGAAAATGGAGTTTCTGAAAACTATCTCTAAGAGTTTTTGAAAAAGCAATCACATTAGAGTTTTTGGAGAACAAAATCTGAAACCCGTTCTGTGGTAAGGATAAACATTTGCCCAGATAAATCAGGATATAACATTTCTACTTTTTCACAAGCGAAAACTTTCATACACACTGCTTGTATGAAAAAAGTATTATTTCCACTGGTTGACCTAATAGATGGTTCAACTATGACATTTAAGACATTTCAAGTCGCCATTTATACCAATGGCGACCTGAAATGTCATCCCAAATAATCGAAGACCTGCTTGTGGTTTACTAGAAAAATGTGAGTTAATTGAGGAATATAATGTCAGATCTGTATGTTGCCATAGTAGCTCAGTCGATAAGAACCTCCTTATGGAAAGCTAGAGATCCAGCTATGGCATTTCTTTTTCAATCTGACTTTAGCTTTCCAAGTATTGTCTTACACAGGATTTGTTCGCTTAAGCAAACATATTCCAAGGTGCAGTATAACAGGACTGCCGAAAACAAAATAAAACCAAACTAAGCAGAGCAGTAGGAAACTATAATTCTGAGTTTTGTGCCTAAGCATCCTGCGTTGGAAGCTAGTCTTCAATATTTGGGTAAGTAATTCATTGGTTTTTGATAAAGTGCATATTCCAGAAAAAGGTCAAGCGCCAACGGTAGCTGTCAATTTCATCGACCAAGTTTGGATTCTAACCCACACAACCTTAGCTCATAGGAAGAAAGAATGAAGATGAAAAATCAAGAAGCGGTCAGTATCCTACTTCAGTAAAGGAGTTGCGAATTCAACTCAGAAGAAGAAGAAGAAGAAGAAGAAGAAAGGAAGAGAAAAACAAAAACATCATCGCGTCGTATTCCAGTAAGCCAGTTGAAATTTCAGCGCAGCAGAAAAATGAATGAAGATTTAAACAAAAAACATATCACATCATACTTCAATGAGAGACCTATGAATACGTCACAGAAGCAGAAACGAACAGGAGATAAATAAACAAGCACAATTATTCTTCTGTGACAAAATATGCGAATTAAGCGAAAATACATTAAGAATTCAAGAAGTTTTATTGCATGTATTGCCAATGCCTCTTAACATGAAGAAAGTAGTAACGTATAGTATATATAAGGTGTATAAATAAATAAAACATTAATAATATTAGAGAGCAAAGTCTAGTTTTAAGAAAAAGAAGTATTCTTTCTGAAACTTAAACACGTGAGTTTAAGAAAAGCATGAACATTATAAACGAAAAGCAACAGGAGTAAACAGGAAAAATAAGGAAAGAAGCTCTGGTTAAACTTGTATAGTTTATATGTATCTACACATATTTACATGCAGTTTAGTGTTTGGGACAAATAGTTGTAAAGATATATCAAACAAAGTCGCCAGAATGAGATCTGGCAACATTGCGTGTACACCACCTGTCGAACAGAAAAGAAACGAAAATTTAAGAAGTTTGAATTAAACTTAAGAAAAAAAAAATTATGTGTTCTATTCACATGACTTTCTCTACGTCTCTGCAACAAATAATTGTTAAATAGCTTATGCTTCTATTTACTTCATGCTAATCGAGAAAAAGAGAGCAGAAATAGTCTTATTACTTGCTTCCTTGTAAGCAGAAGCGAAATAAGGGAGTACCATAGATTAAAGTGATAGTCAAAATCTGGTTGATATGTAACTGAAGCTATTTTGTTTGTGTGGACCAGATTTAAAAAATTCCTGTATAGAAAACTATAGATATTTATAGAAAACCAAAAACAAGGAATATCTAAAAAAAAAAAAAAAAAAACGATCAACTCCAAGAAAAAAATATATAACATAAATTGTGTGTTTTAAAGTGTTCTAGTATTATTGTATAATAAGTTTTTGTCCGTGGCTTACGGTTTAGCAGTTAAGAAAAAATCCGTAAAATTGATCCAGAATAAACTAGTCTTCATTCCAGAAAATTCAAGATTATATTTTATTTGTCAGGTAAATATCTTTAATATACAATACTTTAATCAAAACCGTTAGAGCCATTTTTAATAAAATCAAAATTTTCGAAAAAAGTTCCATGTTGGGGTGGGGGGATTTTCTTGAAAATCTTCGTGTTGCATCCTTGGAAGACAAAAATCTTAAATACCAAATTTGGTATTTAACGGTCTTTTCGTTTTTGAGCTATGCTGTCCACAGGCACATACACAACACAAACACAGATATTTTTCTGAAAATGCTCTTTTATTTTGGATTCAGGGGGACCCAAAACATGTATTTCCAGAGAAACCTCGTATTCAAAATTTGGGTGGAATGCAATACCTTCTCTATACACTATGTACATAGTACGTGTAGAGAAAGTAATTTAAGGAATATCAAAAGAATACTTTTAGCACATATTGGGATTTTTAATACCTAGGAAAAAAATATGTTTTTTTTACATTCACAGGACTTTTTCTACCAGTACTTCAATATACTATATTTCAAAAGCTTTCGTATTATTTTCTACTTTTATGTTATCGAGATAATCATTTATAAAAATGGTTTTATTATATTTTTACGAATGGGTAACAGTGAAGACGAGGGGACCGTATGACAAACATTATATGGAGTTGTTGCTTGAAATTGCCTTGTAAACAAAAAAGTTGGCCAATAAACTAATTATTATTTCAAAATCTTCTCGGGCTTCTAACCAGGTAAAAACTTTGAAACCAACGTTTTGAAGAAGTGCATCTTTATTGTCTTCAGGATGAACTGATGGATTGAGCTTGCGGAGACTGGTATTTATAAGAGCTGGAATGAAGCTAATATCTGATTGGTTCGTGTGACATTATGGCCATGTTGTAGCAGCAACGAGTTGACGTTGGAAGGAGGCAAGCCTGCTTCCGTCTGTTTCAGGGCTAGGCCCTCTACTGGAGGTGGAGGGGTTTTTGTTTAGGGACGGGAATAGCGGGAGGATGTTTGATTATAAGAGAAATGTGGAGGATGTTTTTTGTTGGGATTTAAAGGAGATGTGGATTTGGATTTGTTTGTGTTAGGTGCCCAGCAGGAGTCTGGGACGTTTGTCGACATCGTACTCACCTAGACCGCGGATATGGGCATGGAAATTATTTGGGAGGTTTTGGAAGAAGGATCGAGCCAGGCGCAGGATGTGGTCCATCAGGGTTGGGATGTTTAGATCCTGACGGATTGTACGGTTAGGAAGGTACCATGGCGAGTTGGTGGCTATTCAAAGATAGCGGGATTGCAGGGTTTCAAGGCGATCTAAGTGAGTTCTGGCGGCAACGCCCCAGACTCCGCAGGCGTATGAGATTGCAGGTCGGTGAACCTGCTTGTAGAGCTGCAAAGTCAACGTGATCCCTCCAGGTCAGCTTGTAGTCCAGAAGTACTCCCAGGTACTGGACAGACGTCCTCCAGTGGACCTCCTCGCCAGCCAACCGGATGGGAGCTACGTCCCTCAGGAGGCGCCGGCTGAAGTTTATTGCCTGGCTCTGCTAAGGATGGATGCGCAGGTGCTATCGCTTGAACCAGGTGGTGAGGAGATCGGAGTACTGCTGGATTCTTCGGACTGCAATTTCAAGCTGCGTTGATGTGGAGGTGACCGCTGTGTCGTCGACGAGCAAGTAAAGCGTGTATCGTGGCAATGAAGGGAGGGTATTTATGTACAGAAGGAATAGCGTGGGTCCCAGGACGCTGCCCTGAGGTACACCAGCTTTTACGGAACGGGGTAAGGAGAGTTTCCCATTGTGGGAGACGGAGAACGTTCTCTGTTGGAGGTAGGAGTGAATGAGATGGAGTAAGTTGGGAGGGGTTGCATAATTTATAAGACGGGAGAGCAGACCTTCATGCCACACGCTGTCGAAGGCTCTGCTGATGTCCAGGAGTAGTGCTGAGGTTTACTGCTTTTTATTGAAGGATGTGTAGATTTCGTCGACCAGCCGAAGTATTTGGAGTTGGGTGGAGTGGTGAGCCCGGAACCCGAATTACTGCGGCCTTACAACGTTGTTGACTTCCAGGATGGCTCTCAGCCGCGTTTGCACCAGTTTTTGCAACAGCTTGCTGAGGGTGAATAGCAAGCTGATTGGGCGGTAACTGGTGGGCTGAGCTGCATCCTTTCCGGGTTTGCAGATGGTGATGACTTTTGCATGCTTCCACGCCATCGAGAAGTGTCCGTAAGTCATTATGGCGTTGAAGAGATCCACTAACGCAGCCACCCAAGAGGGAGGAAGGGCTTTAAGTGCTGCGTTAGGGAGATCATCAAACCCGGGAGATTTGTAGGGCCGGAGGGAGCTGATGATGCCTCTGACTTCGTCTGCTGAGGCGGGCTCGGGAAGGTCCCCCTTCTTCGGCTGGTCGAGGAAAGACTGAACCTGGTGCTCAATCATGTGGATGTGGTCGATGTCGGAGGTGTCCGCCGCTGTAAAAGTCGTCTCGAGGAAGGCTGCGTGGAGTTCCGCCTTCTCCGTGTCAGACTGGGCCAGGCTAGTTCGTGACATAGTGGAGGATCCTTGCGCGAGTGGTTCAGAAGTGTCCTGGGCATATGCCAGAGCGATCTGTCCTCCACACACAAGGTGGAGATACGTTCCTCCCAGCACTCATTCCGGAAGTCTCGAAGCTCCAGTTTCAGGAGTTCCTGAAGATGGCGATACTCCCAGCGATCTGCTGGGCTGCGGGTGTTCATGTACCTCCTCCTGGCGCAGTTCTTGGTGGCCTGGATGTTGGCTTGTTGGGGAAGAATAGATGGACAGGGTAGTGATCTGATGAGAGGGCAGTAGCTGTGAAGAGGGTGATATGAGGCCGCTCGTTTCGCACCAGGGCAATGTCCAGCCAGTCTATTTATATCATTTATACGGCTTATGTTTTGTGTTAGAGCACGGACTTGCTATAAAACAAGCCTAGGAAGACTGCAGTTAGAGGATTAGATGTTAAGGCTCTTTAACATCGGTGTCTATGCTGAACTTAGTTGTAGGCCAGAATCGCGATTTAGATTATTTGTTTCAGATGAGATGGCTAAAGCTTCTTTTACTCTCCTTTCCCAGTAGTTTGAACACTTTGCCACTATCTTGGTGTTGGTAAAGTTAGCTCTGTGGCTTTGTTCTATACAGTGTTCAGCCAGTCCAGATTTTTCGGGTTGCATAAGCCTTATAGATCTTTGGTGTTCAGAAACGCGTGTGGCAATAGTGCGTCCTGTTTGGCCAATGTACGCTGCGCTGCATTTGTAAGGAATGTGGTAAACACCAGGTACTCTTAAAGCTAAATTATCTTTAACTGCCTGACCAAATTTTTTATTTTAGGTAGTGGCTTATGGATGGTTTTGATATTATATTTGTAGAGTGGTCTACTAATCTTTCCCGAAAAATTGCCGGTAAACGGTATATAGGCTATGGCGGCTGACTTGTCTGTTTGTTGAGTGTTCTTGCTGGGGTTTCTTTTTTGTCCGGCTCTTTTCAACGCAGATGTGATGTCCCTGGCTGAATATCCATTTTGTTGGCTCTATGTGCAAATGTATTGAGAATGCCATTCGTTGTGACTTTTTGCGTTGAGCTAAAGATCCGTGTGTGTAGGTTTTCGGTAGACGGCATGACCAACAGTTCCGTCCGTTTTTTTGGTAACCAGAACGTCCAGAAAAGGGAGGGAAGCGTTTTTCTCAACTTCCATTGTGAACCGTATTTGTGATCTGAGCTATTTATTATTTTCTATTATTATTTATCTTACTCGCCTGCTTTGCGAGGGCTGTGGAGCTGAAGGTAGTATCTCCAAGAATGGCGTCAAACTGGTGGAACAAATATGACGAACGGGTTACTGGACAATTTGTGTTACAGACAAAAGGTGTAAATTCATGTTCAGGAACTGAGTTATACAGAAATGCACCATGTAAAACAAAAAGGATCAGAAAAGTTCACAATTTTGCATTCCTTGAAAAGGGATAGAAAGTTCTTTATATTTATTTATTTATTTTTGGAAAACTCTTCTAAAATAAATTGTTTAAAATAATCCGAATTAATTATGAAAAGGTAAAATCAGATTAAAAGAAGCGGCAGTATCATAGGGAATCAAATCACTTATCTGTAACTTTCCATTCTATTGCTCTGCTACCTCATATTTTTCTAAAAATGTTTTTATTCAGGGGGACTCAAAACATATATTTCTAGTGAACTCTCGAAATCGAATATTTTTGTGGAACGTAATACTTCCTTTACTTACTTTTGAAAATAAGTTACAGAATTAATAAACAATATTAAGAACCCATCGAGATTTGAATTGGAATTCAGAACTTTAGTTGCTGTTTATTTTAGAGTACTTAAATATAAATCTGATACGTTACATTTACATGGCTTTCTCTAGCTGTTCCACATGAAAACTATTTTTCCAAAAGGTTGTTCTTTTATTTATATCATACTAATGGAGCTAGCCATTGGTAGAGTTATTTTTACTACATGCTTCCTTGAAATTAGAAGGGAAAACACTAGACTGAAGCGATTGTCTAATATTTAAAAAGCTAGTCGTCATGTGAAAAAATTGAAGTTCGGTTCCTTTTGCATGGACCTCAATAAAACAAGAGGCATGAAACGAAAGTGACTTCCCGTTTGAGAAAAGTTACATAATTGAAAATTGAAACCAATAACAAGGAATATCTCCGAAAAAGTTTTTTTTTTTTTTTTTTTTTTAATGATTTATTGATCGATCAGCGCATGTGCGCTCTACAGATTACTGATTTTAGAGATTATTTACATGCATTGTACTGAATAACATTGAAATGAGGTAAGCCCTATTGGGACCCTCATAAGTAGGTATTTTTGTTTTTATTTTACAGAGATCTTATTGTGAAAGCTGGTCCAGTGGTAGGCGACTCTTGATGCGGGTTGGATAGCTAGATTTTTTGCCAAGAGAATAGCGAATGGCTCCTGAGACGTCTTTCAGTTTGCTATAGATCTGTTCGGCTTGTGAAGAAATTAACTGTTGAATGATGCTGATTCCAGTTTCTCTGTGCATTCGTTGAGATTCGCAATATTTTGTTTTGAAATGTCTGGATACTTTTGAATTCGGAAGGACTGGTTCCTCCCCAAACTGGACAAGCGTATAGTAGCAGTGGTCTTAATGAAGTGTGCAGTTTTTTAGTTTGAGTGAAGATCCTTTGTTGAGGAGAGGGTAGAGTTTTGCCAGTCTTGCTCGGGCGAGTCTAAGTTTGTTGCGTATATGTGGTTTCCATGTGAGTCAATCCAGGAGTACACCGAGATATTTCACTGTTTCTGTCTCAGTTTTCCAGGGTATCTGTTTCGCTGGGAGCGTTACTGATGGTGGATAATCCTGTCTGCATAGTGTAACGATCATTGCTTAATATTTTCGCTGGTTGAGCGAAATACGCCAATTGTCTAGCCAGGGTATAGTTAAGTTTAAAGCTTCTTGAGGGTGATTTCTGGCGGTGTGGATATTGCAATGTGCTGAGAAGATTGCTCCGTAAAATTTAACTCTACAGAAAAAGTATTTGACATAAATTAACTTTTAACGAGATCTACATTTTTTCTCTAGTAAAAGTTTGTCTATTTCTTATACTTTTAAGAAATTCATCCGGAATAAAGAGTTTTTCAGACGCTATTCCATTAGCTTGCTACATAGTTTTATAAAGGTATTTTAATCAAAATCGTTTGAGCCAATTTTGAGGAAAAAAAAATGTTCAAATTTTTTCCGTGCTTAAAATCTTCGTGTCGCTCCTTGAAGCATACTAATCATACTTAAACATAAATTTGGTATTTAACGGTATTTTCATTCTTAGCTATGCTGTCCAGATACATACATACACGGAGTCTTCTTTAAAACGATTTTTTAATCATGGTATCTCAAAACATATTTTTGTGAACTCGAAATCGAATTTTTTGTTGGAATACAATAGGTAGGTTTTCTAGCTACTATGTGCATTGTATGTACACACGAGCTAGAGAAAGTGAAAACAAAGTACGGATACCACTCTTATGATTAGCATTACTGAAATTGATATTTTGATTGGTATTTATATTTCTGTATAGAGATAAAATAACCCTCACAGCGTAGTTCTGTGGAGGCAGTTGTTCAGGAAACAGTATTTCGATGTAAGGGGCGAACACACTATTTGCTCAATTTCCCGTATCGGTCTGAGCAAATATACCCCTCTTGCATCCACAATCGATATGCCTCTGTGATACAGATCTCTATTCACTTCACACTGCTCCAGAGTTCCTTGCTGCCGTCAACACTTCAGACTTCAGATACTTTATATCGTACTGGAGACTCCGCGACAAGCCTATTGTACTAAAGCCTGCCTTATGTTACATGCTATCTTCGTTTATTGTGAGCACAACTTGAACAGACATTCATATTTAACACTTCCGTGAGCATGTTAGTCTACGGTATCGATAGGCTTCAAATGCACATAGTTCATATTACAGCAACGTTTCTCCCTACAAAACTGTTTACTTTCTCTGCTGCTTACCTATCGTTAGATTAGGAAAGGAGTCCACAGTCATGGGGCAGAGTACCATAAAACTTCTTATGACTTACATGAGCCTAGGGAGGGAGAGATGAGGAGAGAGCTCCGAAAGAACCGGTCCCCGTGGCCGCGCTCGCTAAAGAGCCTAGCTTTGGGTCTTCGGGGATCGTGGGTTTGATTATCGCCTTGGGCATGCGTGTTTGTGTGTTTATAAAGGTGTATATATAGGTATGGCTATGTATGTGTTAGTAAAACGAAAACAGTAAATAAATGGGTCAACAAAGGAAATATTCAAAATCAATAAAAAAATAGGAAAAGAGGTAACTAGGATAAAGGAATACAGCGCCGGAGTCCCGAAAAAACTCCGGAAGTCCACCTGGGTAGTGTGGTGACAGTTTGTCTGCCTCACATTCAACAGGTCACGAGTTCGAATTTCGCTTAGAGTGAGTTACATGATAAGGTTTCTTTCAGGGGTTTCTTTTATCCTGAGTAACGAATGTCAACTAACTTTAAGTTCCTTGGACTCCGAGGGCATTTGAGCATCATTTCCTCAATTCAATCATCGTCCGGTATGACCAAACGGGTTAAAGGACGCGAAACAAACAAACAAAAACACCGGAACTGTATTTTTTTAGACAAAAAAGGCGACTAAATCCGGAAGACGACGGGCGCAAGCACTGACGGTGTCCCTAGCGGTTTCGGATTGCATGCTTTCGACTCCGCCCGAGTCCATCCCATGAGATACGAGCCTCCATGGTTTCTCCAAGACACCCTAGCGCGAAAACATCGTAACATAGGTTACACAACGTCGCCAGGAATATGCCTCTACAGTGCGCAAGTGAAAATTCATCTGCAACCGCCTCAACACCACCTCCTGACCTTTCAAATCTGAAGTGGATGACAAGGAAGAGATGGAGACAGGAAATGATGGACAGGAAATTCGGGATATGTAAGCTAGCCACAGCAATCAAATATAGGACTGCCGAAAGCGAGTCAACATGCCACCTCAGCGCCATCACATGTGGTTCAGCTATCCTAAGAGCAGCTGGCCATACCAACCACATACAGGACTACACGAATGCGAGTCAACATGCTACCTCAGTGTCATCACATGTGGTTCAGCTATCCTAAGTGCAGCTGGCCATACCAACCACATACAGGACTACCCGAATGCGAGTCAAAATGCTACCTCAGTGTCATCACATGTGGTTCAGCTATCCTAAGTGCAGCTGGCCACACCAACCAAATACAGGACTCCTCGAATGCGAGTCAACATGCCACCGCGGCGCCATCACATGTGGTTCAGCTATCCTAAGTGTAGCTACCACAGCAATCAGATACAGAAGTGCCCGAATGCGAGTCAACATGCCACATCAGCGCCATCACATGTTGTTCAGCTATCCTAAGTGTGGCTACCACAGCAATCAAATATAGGACTGCCCGAATGCGAGTCAACATGCCACATCAGCGCCATCACATGTTGTTCAGCTATCCTAAGTATAGCTAGCTACCACAGCAATCAAATATAGGACTGCACGAATGCGAGTCAACATGCCACCTCAGCGCTACCACATGTTGTTCAGCTATCCTAAGTGTAGCTACCACAACAATCAAATATAAACCTGCCCGAATGCGAGTCAACATGCTACCTCAGCGCTATCACATGTGGTTCAGCTATCCTAAGTGTAGTTGCCACAGCAATCAAATACAGGACTGCCCGAATGCGAGTCAACATGCCACATCAGCGCTATCACATGTGGTTCAGCTATCCTAAGTGTAGTTGCCACAACAATCAAATACAGGACTGCCATAATGCGAGTCAACATGCTACCTCAGCGCTATCACATGTGGTTCAGCTATCCTAAGTGTAGTTGCCACAACAATCAAATACAGGACTGCCATAATGCGAGTCAACATGCCACATCCGCGGAATCACATGTTGTTCAGCTATCCTAAGTGTAGCTACCACAACAATCAAATACAGGACTGCCCGAATGCGAGTCAACATGCCACATCAGCGCCATCACATGTTGTTCAGCTATCCTAAGTGTAGCTACCACAGCAATCAAATATAGGACTGCCCGAATGCGAGTCAACATGCCACATCCGCGCCATCACATGTTGTTCAGCTATCCTAAGTGCAGCTGCCCACACCAACCACATACAGGACTGCCCGAATGCGAGTCAACATGCCACATCAGCGCTATCACATGTGGTTCAGCTATCCTAAGTGTAGTTGCCACAACAATCAAATACAGGACTGCCATAATGCGAGTCAACATGCTACCTCAGCGCTATCACATGTGGTTCAGCTATCCTAAGTGTAGGTGCCACAACAATCAAATACAGGACTGCCATAATGCGAGTCAACATGCCACATCCGCGGAATCACATGTTGTTCAGCTATCCTAAGTGTAGCTACCACAACAATCAAATACAGGACTGCCCGAATGCGAGTCAACATGCCACATCAGCGCCATCACATGTTGTTCAGCTATCCTAAGTGTAGCTACCACAGCAATCAAATATAGGACTGCCCGAATGCGAGTCAACATGTCACATCCGCGCCATCACATGTTGTTCAGCTATCCTAAGTGCAGCTGCCCACACCAACCACATACGGGACTGCCCGAATGCGAGTCAACATGCCACCTCAGCGCTATCACATGTTGTTCAGCTATCCTAGTGTAGCTACCACAGCAATCAAATATAGGACTGCCCGAATGCGAGTCAACATCCCACCTCAGCGCCATCACATGTTTTTCAGCTATCCTAAGTGTAGCTACCACAACAATCAAATATAGGACTGCCCGAATGCGAGTCAAATTGCTACCTCAGCGCCATCACATGTTGTTCAGCTATCCTAAGTGAAGCTACCACAGCAATCAAATACAGGACTGCCCGAATGCGAGTTAACATGCCACATCAGCGCCATCACATGTTGTTCAGCTATCCTAAGTGTAGCTACCACAACCATCAAATACAGGACTACCCGAATGCGAGTCAACATGCTACCTCAGCGCCATCACATGTTGTTCAGCTATCCTAAGTGTAGCTACCACAGCAATCAAATATAGGACTGACCGAATGCGAGTCAACATGCTACCTCAGCGCCATCACATGTTGTTCAGTTATCCTAAGTGTAGCTACCACAGCAATCAAATATAGGACTGCCCGAATGCGAGTCAACATGCCACATCCGCACCATCACATTTTGTTCAGCTATCCTAAGTGTAGCTACCACAGCAATCAGATACAGGACTGGCCGAATGCGAGTCAACATGCCACATCCGCGCCATCACATGTTGTTCAGCTATCCTAAGTGCAGCTGGCCACACCAACCATATACAGGACTGCCCGAATGCGAGTCAACATGCCACATCAGCGCCATCACATGTTGTTCAGCTATCCTAAGTGTAGCTGCCACAGCAATCAAATATAGGACTGCCCGAATGCGAGTCAACATGCTACCTCAGCGCCATCACATGTTGTTCAGCTATCATAAGTGTAGCTACCACAACAATCAAATACAGGACTGCCCGAATACGAGTCAACATGCCACATCAGCGCTATCACATAGTTCAGCTATCCTAAGTGTAGCTACCACAACAATCAAATACAGGACTGCCCGAATGCGAGTCAACACGCCACATCCGCGCCATCACATGTTGTTCAGCTATCCTAAGTGCACCTGGCCACACCAACCACATACAGGACTGCCCGAATGCGAGTCAACATGCCACATCAGCGCTATCACATGTTGTTCAGCTATCCTAAGTGTAGCTACCACAGCAATCAAATATAGGACTGCCCGAATGCGAGTCAACATGCCACATCAGCGCTATCATATGCTGTTCAGCTATCCTAAGTGTAGCTACCACAGATATCAAATATAGGACTGCCCGAATGCGAGTCAACATGCCACATCAGCGCTATCACATGTTGTTCAGCTATCCTAAGTGTAGCTACCACAACAATCAAATACAGGACTCCCCGAATGCGGGTCAACATGCCACATCAGCGCTATCACATGTTGTTCAGCTATCCTAAGTGTAGCTACCACAGCAATCAAATATAGGAGTGCCATAATGCGAGTCAACATGCCACATCAGCGCAATCACATGTTGTTCAGCTATCCTAAGTGTAGCTACCACAACAATCAAATACCGGACTGCCCGAATGCGAGTCAACATGCCACCTCAGCGCTATCACAAGTTGTTCAGCTATCCTAAGTGTAGCTACCACAGCAATCAAATATAGGACTGCCCGAATGCGAGTCAACATGCCACATCAGCGCTATCACATGTTGTTCAGCTATCCTAAGTGTAGCTACCACAGCAATCAAATATAGGACTGCCCGAATGCGAGTCAACATGCCACATCCGTGCCATCACATGTTGTTCAGCTATCCTAAGTGTAGCTGGTCACAACAATCAAATATAGGACTGCCCGAATGCGAGTCAACATGCCACATCAGCGCTATCACATGTTGTTCAGCTATCCTAAGTGTAGCTGCTCACAACAATCAAATATAGGACTGCCCGACTGCGAGTAAACATGCCACATCAGCGCCATCACATGTTGTTCAGCTATCCTAGTGTAGCTACCACAGCAATCAAATACAGGACTGCCCGAATGCGAGTCAACATGCCACATCAGCGCCATCACATGTTGTTCAGCTGTCCTAAGTGTAGCTACCACAGCAATCAAATATAGGACTGCCCGAATGCGAGTCAACATGCCACATCAGCGCCATCACATGTTGTTCAGCTGTCCTAAGTGTAGCTACCACAGCAATCAAATACAGGACTGCCCGAATGCGAGTCAACATGCCACATCAGCGCCATCACATGTTGTTCAGCTATCCTGAGTGTAGCTACCACAACAATCAAATATAGGACTGCCCGAATGCGAGTCAACATGCTACCTCAGCGCTATCACATGTTGTTCAGCTATCCTAAGTGTAGCTACCACAGCAATCAAATATAGGACTGCCCGAATGCGAGTCAACATGCCACATCAGCGCTATCACATGTTGTTCAGCTATCCTAAGTGTAGCTACCACAACAATCAAATACAGGACTGCCCGAATGCGAGTCAACATGCCACATCCGCGCCATCACATGTTGTTCAGCTATCCTAGTGTAGCTACCACAGCAATCAAATACAGGACTGCCCGAATGCGAGTCAACATGCCACCTCAGCGCCATCACATGTTGTTCAGCTATCCTAAGTGTAGCTACCACAGCAATCAAATATAGGACTGCCCGAATGCGAGTCAACATGCCACATCAGCGCCATCACATGTTGTTCAGCTATCCTAAGTGTAGCTACCACAGCAATCAAATATAGGACTGCCCGAATGCGAGTCAACATGCCACATCCGCGCCATCACATGTTGTTCAGCTATCCTAAGTGCAGCTGCCCACACCAACCACATACAGGACTGCCCGAATGCGAGTCAACATGCCACCTCAGCGCTATCACATGTTGTTCAGCTATCCTAAATGTAGCTACCACAGCAATCAAATATAGGACTGCCCGAATGCGAGTCAACATCCCACCTCAGCGCCATCACATGTTTTTCAGCTATCCTAAGTGTAGCTACCACAACAATCAAATATAGGACTGCCCGAATGCGAGTCAAATTGCTACCTCAGCGCCATCACATGTTGTTCAGCTATCCTAAGTGAAGCTACCACAGCAATCAAATACAGGACTGCCCGAATGCGAGTTAACATGCCACATCAGCGCCATCACATGTTGTTCAGCTATCCTAAGTGTAGCTACCACAACCATCAAATACAGGACTACCCGAATGCGAGTCAACATGCTACCTCAGCGCCATCACATGTTGTTCAGCTATCATAAGTGTAGCTACCACAGCAATCAAATATAGGACTGACCGAATGCGAGTCAACATGCTACCTCAGCGCCATCACATGTTGTTCAGCTATCCTAAGTGTAGCTACCACAGCAATCAAATATAGGACTGCCCGAATGCGAGTCAACATGCCACATCCGCACCATCACATTTTGTTCAGCTATCCTAAGTGTAGCTACCACAGCAATCAGATACAGGACTGGCCGAATGCGAGTCAACATGCCACATCCGCGCCATCACATGTTGTTCAGCTATCCTAAGTGCAGCTGGCCACACCAACCATATACAGGACTGCCCGAATGCGAGTCAACATGCCACATCAGCGCCATCACATGTTGTTCAGCTATCCTAAGTGTAGCTGCCACAGCAATCAAATATAGGACTGCCCGAATGCGAGTCAACATGCTACCTCAGCGCCATCACATGTTGTTCAGCTATCATAAGTGTAGCTACCACTACAATCAAATACAGGACTGCCCGAATACGAGTCAACATGCCACATCAGCGCTATCACATAGTTCAGCTATCCTAAGTGTAGCTACCACAACAATCAAATACAGGACTGCCCGAATGCGAGTCAACACGCCACATCCGCGCCATCACATGTTGTTCAGCTATCCTAAGTGCACCTGGCCACACCAACCACATACAGGACTGCCCGAATGCGAGTCAACATGCCACATCAGCGCTATCACATGTTGTTCAGCTATCCTAAGTGTAGCTACCACAGCAATCAAATATAGGACTGCCCGAATGCGAATCAACATGCCACATCAGCGCTATCATATGCTGTTCAGCTATCCTAAGTGTAGCTACCACAGATATCAAATATAGGACTGCCCGAATGCGAGTCAACATGCCACATCAGCGCTATCACATGTTGTTCAGCTATCCTAAGTGTAGCTACCACAACAATCAAATACAGGACTCCCCGAATGCGGGTCAACATGCCACATCAGCGCTATCACATGTTGTTCAGCTATCCTAAGTGTAGCTACCACAGCAATCAAATATAGGACTGCCATAATGCGAGTCAACATGCCACATCAGCGCCATCACATGTTGTTCAGCTATCCTAAGTGTAGCTACCACAACAATCAAATACCGGACTGCCCGAATGCGAGTCAACATGCCACCTCAGCGCTATCACAAGTTGTTCAGCTATCCTAAGTGTAGCTACCACAGCAATCAAATATAGGACTGCCCGAATGCGAGTCAACATGCCACATCAGCGCTATCACATGTTGTTCAGCTATCCTAAGTGTAGCTACCACAGCAATCAAATATAGGACTGCCCGAATGCGAGTCAAAATGCCACATCCGTGCCATCACATGTTGTTCAGCTATCCTAAGTGTAGCTGGTCACAACAATCAAATATAGGACTGCCCGAATGCGACTCAACATGCCACATCAGCGCTATCACATGTTGTTCAGCTATCCTAAGTGTAGCTGCTCACAACAATCAAATATAGGACTGCCCGACTGCGAGTAAACATGCCACATCAGCGCCATCACATGTTGTTCAGCTATCCTAGTGTAGCTACCACAGCAATCAAATACAGGACTGCCCGAATGCGAGTCAACATGCCACATCAGCGCCATCACATGTTGTTCAGCTGTCCTAAGTGTAGCTACCACAGCAATCAAATATAGGACTGCCCGAATGCGAGTCAACATGCCACATCAGCGCCATCACATGTTGTTCAGCTGTCCTAAGTGTAGCTACCACAGCAATCAAATACAGGACTGCCCGAATGCGAGTCAACATGCCACATCAGCGCCATCACATGTTGTTCAGCTATCCTGAGTGTAGCTACCACAACAATCAAATATAGGACTGCCCGAATGCGAGTCAACATACTACCTCAGCGCTATCACATGTTGTTCAGCTATCCTAAGTGTAGCTACCACAGCAATCAAATATAGGACTGCCCGAATGCGATTCAACATGCCACATCAGCGCTATCACATGTTGTTCAGCTATCCTAAGTGTAGCTACCACAACAATCAAATACAGGACTGCCCGAATGCGAGTCAACATGCCACATCCGCGCCATCACATGTTGTTCAGCTATCCTAGTGTAGCTACCACAGCAATCAAATACAGGACTGCCCGAATGCGAGTCAACATGCCACCTCAGCGCCATCACATGTTGTTCAGCTATCCTAAGTGTAGCTACCACAGCAATCAAATATAGGAGTGCCCGAATGCGAGTCAACATGCCACATCAGCGCTATCACATGTGGTTCAGCTATCCTAAGTGTAGCTACCACAACAATCATATATAGGACTGCCCGAATGCGAGTCAACATGCCACATCAGCGCTATCACATGTTGTTCAGCTATCCTAAGTGTAGCTACCACAGCAATCAAATATAGGACTGCCCGAATGCGAGTCAACATGCCACATCCGCGCCATCACATGTTGTTCAGCTATCCTAAGTGTAGCTACCACAACAATCAAATACAGGACTGCCCGAATGCGAGTCAACATGCTACCTCAGCGCCATCACATGTTGTTCAGCTATCCTAAGTGTAGCTACCACAGCAATCAAATATAGGACTGCCCGAATGCGAGTCAACATGCCACATCCGCGCCATCACATTTTGTTCAGCTATCCTAAGTGTAGCTACCACAGCAATCAGATACAGGACTGCCCGAATGCGAGTCAACATGCCACATCCGCGCCATCACATGTTGTTCAGCTATCCTAAGTGCAGCTGGCCACACCAACCACATACAGGACTGCCCGAATGCGAGTCAACATGCCACATCAGCGCCATCACATGTTGTTCAGCTATCCTAAGTGTAGCTACCACAGCAATCAAATATAGGACTGCCCGAATGCGAGTCAACATGCTACCTCAGCGCCATCACATGTTGTTCAGTTATCCTAAGTGTAGCTACCACAACAATCAAATACAGGACTGCCCGAATGCGAGTTAACATGCCACATCAGCACCATCACATGTTGTTCAGCTGTCCTAAGTGTAGCTACCACCAAAGAATTCGATATCGATAATTGCGCTGAATCTAAAGGAACTATTTTAGAAGCTCAGTCAGTATATTCTAGGGATGCAAAGATATACCAGGAAAATTTCCTATACAGACTACTCGTTATATAGAAGGCTTGTTTTCAAAATTGCTATAATATGGCAAATAAAATGTATATTTTCACTTATTTGTGAATACCTTTGAAATCTTCTTCTTTCTGAAAGATTTTTGCATAACTGACAAAGACAAAACATAATATACAAAAATGTAGATCTCGTTAAATACACAACTTATGTCATGTACATTATTTTGGAATTTAGCTAACAAATTCCGAGATATTAGTTTTCATTTATTTCAATTTTAAAATATTATAATTTTTCCAATGGGAGGTTGACATACGTTTCATTGTTGCTTTGTTTCACCCCTGACCATGCAAAAAGAACCAAACTACATCATCGCTTACTGACAGCTTTCAAAATATTTTACTATCGGTTTAACCTAAAGTATTCCCTCAGTTCTCTTGTACCTACAACGAAATAAGGAATAACACCATTTTACCTTAGTAAAATGGTGTTATTTGGATTAGCATGGAGCAGATGGAAGAATAGCATTTTAAAATATAGTTTGTTTGCAGAGCAGTTCGAGAAAGTCGTTTGGATGAAAGATATGAGAATGTTTTCGTTACTTCAACCCTGTAACTTCTGAAAGCTGCAAAACACCATTTTCTAGCTATTAAAATGTAAATTCTCCTCTTTGACTTTTGGCATTGTTATGTATCGGATTACTTTTACTTTCTGTACTCATACTTATGGTAAGTTGATTAGGTATTGTATTTCACCTAAAATATTGCAATTTCATAAAAATATATATTTTGAGGTCCGCGAAACCAAAAATGTTTTTTTCGAAATAGTGTTTGGGTGGGTGTTCTAATAGCTAACTCAGAAACTAAATGGTAGATTTATACCAAAATTGAAGTCTGGTATCTTACAAAGGAGAAATACGAAGATTTATTAAAAAATCTTATGTGTTCCATTCACATGACTTTCCCTATATCTCTGCAAAAAAGTACTGGTAAAAAGCTTAGGCTTCTGTTTACTTCATGCTAATTCAGTGGTAGTAATACGTCTTATTACTTGCTTCCTTGTAAGTAGAAACGAAATAAGGGAGTACTATTGGCTATAGTGATAGTCAAAAACTGGTTGCTATGTGACTCACGTTCCTTTGTTTGTAAAGACAGGAGTTGCTAAATTCCTGTATGAGAAAAGTATGTTTTTCAAAGCTGCAACTAAAACAAGGACTATCTTAAAAACGATCAACTCCACGAAAAAATTGTATATACATAAATTGTGCGTTTTAATATGCTCTACGTTTTCTGTGTGGTAAGTTTTTGTCCATCTCTTACGGTTTAGCAATTATGCAAAAATCCGTAAAGTTCATCCAGAATAAAGTAGTCTTCAGAGGCTATTCCCAGAAAATTCAAGATATACAATTTATTTAGGTCAAGTAAATGTCTTATATGTACGAGATTTTAATCAAAATCGTTAGAGCAATTTTTAAGAAAATCAAAATTTTCGAAAACTGTTCAATGTAAAGGGTAGTTTGGGGTGGGAGGATTTTCTTGAAAATCGTCGTGTCGCATCCACCAAACTTAAATACCAAGTTCGGTTTTTAACAGGCTTTTCATTTTTGAGCTACACTGCCCACAGACACACACACAAAGACATATACACAGCCAGACAGACACACACACACGGACATTTTCCTAAAAATGTTTTTTTTTAATTGGGGGATCTCAAAACACATATTTTTGGTGAAATCTTGGTATCGAATTTTTGGGTGTAATACAATACCTTCTCTATACACTATGTTCATAGTACTTTTAGAGAAAGTAAAACCCTTCACTCCAATAACCCTTTATAGGAAAATGTTTCGTTGTTTTCATTTTATTTAAGACCGCATTAAGAGAACTACCACATAAGAATTGATATAAAGCTCGATTATACAGTTATTTTATATAAATATTTTAGCGTATTAGCCATTTCCGCGATATTCGTTGTTAATGGTTTGAATTTTCCAGAACTTCAAAATAACTAAACAACTAGAGTATAGGTATTTTTTATTCCTATACTTAAAGGTATTTGCACTTTAAAAAACCGCCATATTGTCATCTATTTAATAAAGATTTGACTATCATTTAGTGTCGTGTATCCTCTTCACCGAATGAAGTAACGTGTGCGACTCACATTCGGTAGGTCGTGGGTTCGATACTTGTGGCCTGCTTTCCTTATCATAAGTTCTTTTCGGGGGTGTCTCCCGGTCATCAGGAGAACGAAATGAAATGAAACGAAGTGAAGTTTTATTTATGGATGTGCTTTAACTATTGTGGTACTCAGCGTCCCGTTTCATGTTGGCGCGAAAGACCATTTAATTTTCGTCAGAGACCTCTTTATCAGGCTTGAGGTATTTTTACTTGTCGCAAATCTTCAAAGCGGGACAAACAGCTTTACTTCGCTTCCAAAGGAAGCGATACTAAGGATTTTACTTCCGAAAAAATCCATCGCCCTGAGATCTTGGGTGCAAGAGGAACCACTAGACATGATGACAACTACACCACGGAGGTCGACGAATTCCGGGAAGGTTTATTACATCCCCCGAAATGTTTTATTCTCCATAATTTGCTGTTCCCACCGCGATGTTCAGCAAGTTGCGATTCGGCGGTTGATTGGGCACTGTTGAGGTTTTTTCTTGGCGTCGTCCGGGGTTTCTTCATCAGAACCGTTCTTCTCGGAGCTCAGGCAGCGTCGCATGTGTTCAGTTGGTGCTGTACATCCTTGCAGAAGTTAACCTTCAGATCCCTGCCTCATCCCTCCCTCCCTGGGGCCACGGAAGCATTAAAGCGTCCCTAGGCCTAGATGCGGTGATTTGGCTATGTGAGTCAACTCAATCCAACCCACGCTCTTTTATAGAATAAAATATGTAACAAAGGAATTTGTTTAAATGTTAATCTCAATAATAGAGAGTAAATGCATAATGAATTGTTTATAGAGTAGGTACAAAGAAAGCTATAGTGGCTACAGAAGATCATGTGAAGGAGCACATATGAGTTTTACATAAGCTTTTTTCTACACAGAAACTTTAAAGATACCCTTCCTTTACGCATGTAAGCATACCTTTATTAAAATAGCAGAGTTAAGCAGAACGCTGTACTTAATCTAGAAAGAAGAGTGTGGCGGAAAAGGCCTATTTCTGAATATACACTGAGGCGGTGTATGGATACCGTTAATGCTATTTTCTATACATCTTTGGAATTTTAGTTCCAATTAGTATATGATTAGGTACAGTCATGTAAAACATTATTGAGCGCACTCTGAGAGCAGAATATTTCTAAGTCTCACTTCGTATCGCAGCTAGGTTTACACTGGTTGCTATTTCCAATATGCAGCTAGACTTACCTAACAGTGTCTGTGACATACGTTATCGCCTGTCGAACGCATCAACAGGCTGTATCTTGCACCGTATTTCGCATTTGTATTGGTTCTTGATAAAGAATTCCGCAACAAGCGCCATGTTACCCATTCTTCGTTGGCCAATTAGTAAACAAACCCAAAATGTTTCAACCTGATGCTATATTCATTGGTAGTTATACATATAGGTGGAGCAACCAATTCCCAATCAACTGAATTAACCAATGAGCTGGTTCAAAAGCCATGAAGTACCCTGAATACAATAAAGGAATCACGGTATCATAAGAACCATGACTAATAGTACAGCGCCTATATGAATGTGGCAGCAGACAGCTTTTTGACACAAGCAAATATAGCTCAGAAGTAACCCAGCGCTTAGAAAATTACCGAACTTAAGTTCAAATCTCTGAAACAGAATTACTTTTTTTCTCCCCCATTTATGTTGTTTCTTGTATCATATTTTTTATTTCACATACTTAATTTATACTAATACAGAGTTATATTAGTTATAATTTGAGTGTATTAGATAGTATGCAGATATATATATATATATATATTATGTATAATAGCCAAAGTTTACAACTACTGTTGATAAGCTTGATTCCTTTGTCGTTATTGTGTTTCTTTCTGTGTTGGTCAAATGTTTGTGCTTGGTTCCATTAGTCACCAAAAGAGGTCTTCAGTCACTACTACAACGACGCATTCATTCATACTTTAGAAGTGGCAGAGGCCGTTGGTAAACGTTCTGCTGTTCTCACCCTGGTTTCACAGGGTTATACGGCCACCAGAGCGGGTGGCATTTGTGATGTTCCACAGTCCACTTAGAGGAAGTGGGAAAAGCTATATCGTGAAGAGGGACAGGTTGCTGCAAGAAAGAGCACCGTAGCTCGCGTGTATCTACCGAGAATGAAGACATGTTGAAGGAGATTCGTTTCTGACGGCCGCTGAATACAAGGCTTTATCTTTATTCCCCGGTAATGCACGGACGATTAGCAACCGTTGCAAAGATGCCGGCGTAAACGTGCGGCCTCAAAGAAAGTGCTAACTGAAGTACACAAAATTGACAGATTGACATACTGTACAGTACGAGAACTTCGATTGGAGCGGAGTAGTTTTTTTTCCGTTGTACTGCAGATGTCAATTCTCCTGTATTTGTTTACACACCTAGTGGTACTCGATATGATTTGCGTCATTTGGTCACTCGTGCAAGTAGTGTTTTTCTTTATATATATAAAGAGCATATCATATCGAGTACTTTATATATACTTCCCGTCATATTAGTCTCTTGGAACTGCTGGAGGCATTACTTTAAGAGACGATGACACAACGGTATTCATTTTTCCTATTTAATTACTTCAGTTTGAGTTATGTCTATTTTGATTTGACATCATTATTTTGCCATAGTCATTTTTCTCCTGCAGAATTTCCTTGATAAATGTTGCAACAGCTGCAAGGAGTGGTCGAACGAGCGTTACTGCTTAGGCATGGATATCTCGGGAAGGTGCAGGTATACTGGAATGTGATCTTGGAAAGCTGAATAAGAAAACCTGTTCTGAATTTTTATAACATGTTCTGCTTCCATCTGCCCAAGAAGGTATTATTAAATTCCAACAGGATAATCATTCGGTCCAAATTTCCAAAGTAGTTTTCGGAGCACACGAATATCTTAGAGCAGATGCCGTGTCCTACAAAGTCAGCAGATCTCAACCCAATTGAACATGTTTGGACGAAAGTAAAGCAGAGGCTTTCTCGAGGTTCCAGATTGAATAATGCTACATAACTCTGGTGTGACATGACACGACACTTGGGATTCACTAGCAGAAGACATTACTTATTTTCAAATGCCGGTGGATTCCATGCCCCGAAAATTGAGGGCAGTGATACCAAATAATGGGGACCACACAAAGTATTAGAATTTGTTTTCTCTTGTTTTATTAGCATTTTTGTTGCATTTAAATGCAACCGGAGATCAGGTTGCAGTGTTATTCCTTGTTTATTAGTTTGCGAAACCAGCAGATAAAAGATTTCACATTTCACAGAGTGAATGATTTATATAACGTAATCTACATCAGCTGTAAAGAGTACTAACATGAACTAAAAAACAAAATGTATGCTGCTTGTTGGGCTCGCACCAACGCTAGGTAGCCCACTGAGTTTCAAACGGAGATCGTTAGCACTGAGCCATTTCTACTCTGAGTATTCTTCTCCCTGTTTATAAAGAACTGTAGCGGACTGCTCAACTATCAAGGTTTCGTTTATTTTTTAGTGTTTTTGTGCATTGTTTGGTTGTTCCCGGTAGCTATTTTACGTTATAAAGCAATAAACTACGTCATAACTCGCTATATAAAAGCATATTTTGTAGCATAGCGCACGTCCACTTGTAAATCTAGCTTGTGTAATTTCGTGTGCTTCCGTGAGGCCGAAGTGATACTTTGAAAGGTTATACAATTCATTTTTTCATTTACATTTATTTAGTTATCCCTTCATCATGTTCATTTATTTTTCAACCCAGGTTAAATGCCATTGCACTCTGTTGTTATTGTTACGATCTAGAAACTTTCTTTTGTTTTGTTAGTTCAAATGATATACCAGTAAATACTTTATACCATATCGCTCCTATTCAATTGAAAGAAAATACCACTTCAAAACTCTACTATTTCGTTTTCCTTTTAGAATTTTTCAAATGTCATGCTGGCTATACTTAAATTATTATTTTTGGTAATGTTCCATTAAAAGCCATTTCTGTTCCTTGTAATGCTTTTCTGCATCAGTGTGCTATCCATTTTACATAAAATAAAGGTTCTCTTTCTTGACTAAATCCTTCCTTGTTCATATTGAATTAACGACATTTGACGTCTTACACTTTTCAAAAAAGTTATATTTGTATAGATTTGTCCACCGAAAACATTTTTTTAATTTGAAAACAATTCTACCGAATTAGCATTACTTCTTCAATTCTTTAACCAAAAAAGAGTGTGGAGTAAACCTTTGTTAGGAAGCCGATATTTGCCATATTGCCATAAATAGGATAAATTTGATAACGTGCTGCTCTAGTTTTTTTTTGGAAACCATTAGCTCAGAAATAGGTAACATCACTATTATTTTAGGCAGCCAATGTGTTGTTAATATGCAGTAACCGATCAGTGCGGTATTTGATTTCCTTTGTGTTCGTGCGCAAGCATTTTATCTTTCCTTAAACTTGGAAAATGTATGGGATGTTATTAACTATTTTCCAAGAATTTAATGTGACCACACAAGTCGTGAAAGAAACAAGTTACTAATTTCAAACTGATTTTCTACATTGAACTATTATCGTGAACTTCTATTGTAAATACGCTCATTGTATATCTTATACTAAATAATTAAAACCTGCCCACGTTGTGGTTCGTCTTTAGGAATTAGGATCTGGAGTTCTCAAAGTGTAAAGTAACAAAATATTATTGTTCATTTATAAGTAATTTATGTTCTAGTAAATTTTATCATTAATTCTTATATAAGAAAATAGACAAAGTGAAGTATTTTTTCCACATTATTTTCTATATTAAGCATAATAAGTGGACTAAAAAATTAATATTTAAAATCACTCAAGAAAAATTGTTAGTTCAAATTTGGGTTTCTTGGATAGGTGTTGTGTTATCTGTTGTATCAGTTTCAATCGAAGCTAACGAACAGAAGCATAGTATTTTTGAAAATAAAATAGCTTTATTTAAGGCATTTTTCTGAATAAATATTTCAATTTTGGAGCTGTGACAATTAACACGATTATTATCTGCACCATGGCCCTTTGCATGGCACTCTTGGTCTTTTTTTAGATAGTACTTTTCACGCTTAGTTTTAATTTACTTTGTAAGGAGGAAAGGTTTTGAAGTGACTATACCCACCTGTGGTAGATACTAAGTAGAAAAACAAATACGATATAAGCAAGCAAATTTACAATTTTCGGAAGTTTGGAGCATTGCTATGCAAGAGTTGATGCCGAAAACAGGAGCATCTTACAGAGCTATGGTATCGTGTTGCTGTACTCAATCATCAAACTGCTTTATAAACTGCTGCAACTAAAAGTAGAGCTTTAAGATGAGTCGCTCATATCTTACATTGAAAATTACAGCACTCAATTAAATAAATGTGTATAACACTCCTTGTTTCATGCGATGGAAGTTATGTGTACCTATAGCAAGCGGAGAACTTGTGCCGATTAAAGTAATGACTCTTCATTTGAATGACTAGGATACGAATTCGACAGAAATAATGTGGGCAACGGAGAAGTCGAGGAATCAACTGAGATTTCAACCCCGAGTCGCACATCAAACATGTAACTATTAGGTCTAAGCTCCTTCCTTGCACCTGAATGCAACATATCGTAGTCTCACTGGTAAGGCTACTCAATACCTGGAAAAGTTGTAAACATACTACTCACTCCCCTTTAACAACATTTTCTTCTTCTCCTGCAAGAGAATCTCCTGTTCCCTTCTCAACTTGGCATCTTGCGCGTCACATTACTGATGCAATATTGGAAAACAGTCCGATTTTCTTACATCCTGTGTTAGCTTCGTGGATTGTGACTTGTCTGACTTCCCACTCTCTTCACGACTGCCAGACACTTGAGGCTTGCGTCCCTATGCCGTGCTGCATTTACCTGCCAGACACTGAGGCTTGCGTCCCTATGCCGTGCTGCATTTACCTGCCAGACACTTGAGGCTTGCGTCCCTATGCCGTGCTGCATTTACCTGCCAGACACTTGAGGCTTGCGTCCCTATGCCGTGCTGCATTTACCTGCCAGACACATGAGGCTTGCGTCCCTATGCCGTGCTGCATTTACCTGCCAGACACTTGAGGCTTGTGTCCCTATGCCGTGGTGCATTTACCTGCCAGACACTTGAGGCTTGCGTCCCTATGCCGTGCTGCATTTACCTGCCAGACACATGAGGCTTGCGTCCCTATGCCGTGCTGCATTTACCTGCCAGACACATGAGGCTTGCGTCCCTATGCCGTGCTGCATTTACCTGCCAGACACTTGAGGCTTGCGTCCCTATGCCGTGCTGCATTTACCTGCCAGACACATGAGGCTTGCGTCCCTATGCCGTGCTGCATTTACCTGTGAGCACACTTGAGGCTTGCGTCCCTATGCCGTGCTGCATTTACCTGCCAGACACATGAGGCTTGCGTCCCTATGCCGTGCTGCATTTACCTGCCAGACACTTGAGGCTTGCGTCCCTATGCCGTGCTGCATTTACCTGCCAGACACTTGAGGCTTGCGTCCCTATGCCGTGCTGCATTTACCTGCCAGACACTTGAGGTTTGCGTCCCTATGCCGTGCTGCATTTACCTGTGAGCACACTTTGCATAGAACTCATCTTTTTTTTTTTTAGTGCTAGCTGACCAAATAAACGGAAATCCAAACAATGCTCTGATATGTCAATGCAACATCTCAAAAAAATATGTTTATATTGATGTCAAAATGAACAACGGACATTCCTTTATACAGTATAGATTGTCATGTAAATTAAACAATGAAAACCAAACATCAAACTAGAACTCACTGATGCGTGTGTCCGATTGTAATCTGTTATTTCTTAGAAATTTCAGCTAATACTTTAAATTCAGTATTTCAGCTTCTGCAGGATTTGCTTTATCGGATTAGTGTCAGCAGCTGTTTTTGCTGATCGTAAACGTCACTAAAATTCTATATTCAGAATGCGTTTTTAGGTTATCAGAATTCCTTTTCTATAAGTTTAGATCAAATCCGATTTAAATAGCAATGGCATGAATATAGCATGAATATAACTATGGCACACCACCGATGTTGTGTCTTAATTTATTTTATTCGAGTGTGATGAGTTAAGTTGGTTTAGAGTTTTGTTTATTTTATTTATATAGTCTCCTTTAACATCTAAGGTCATATGGGAGGCTTTACTTCAGAAACAACTCATTGACTGTAGATTCTTACGTTCGATTTTTTAATAATTCAGTCTATATACGTACTTGCAGATTCTCTGGAGAATAGGAAATGGTTCTGGTTAAAGAAAGCTTCGGCGCCACAGCCGGGACCTATGGGTAAGGAGTTAGCTCGCTGACCACGGAGTCAGTTTGGATATTTTCGTAGGATAGTTATTAAACGGAATCACGTTTTGAGAGATTGAGAGTTATATGTAGCACCAACAGTCACTATTATAAACAGTTAGCTCGTAGGATAGTTATTAAACGGAATCACGCTTTGAGAAATTGAGAGTTATATGTAGCACCAACAGTCACTATTGTAAACAGTTAGCTCGTAGAATAGTTATTAAACGGAATCACGCTTTGAGAAATTGAGAGTTATATGTAGCACCAACAGTCACTATTGTAAACAGTTAGCTCGTAGAATAGTTATTAAACTGAATCACGTTTTGAGAGTTATATGTAGCACCAACAGTCACTATTATAAACAGTTAGCTCGTAGGATATTTATTAAACTGAATCACGTTTTGAGAGTTATATGTAGCACCAACAGTCACTATTATAAACAGTTAGCTCGTAGAATAGTTATTAAACTGAATCACGTTTTGAGAGTTATATGTAGCACCAACAGTCACTATTATAAACAGTTAGCTCGTAGGATATTTATTAAACTGAATCACGTTTTGAGAGTTATATGTAGCACCAACAGTCACTATTATAAACAGTTAGCTCGTAGGATATTTATTAAACGGAATCACGTTTTGAGAGTTATATGTAGCACCAACAGTCACTATTATAAACAGTTAGCTCGTAGGATATTTATTAAACGGAATCACGTTTTGAGAGTTATATGTAGCACCAACAGTCACTATTATAAACAGTTAGCTCGCTGACCACTCGACCACGGAGACAGTTTGGATATTGTCGTAGGATAGTTATTAAACGGAATCACGTTTTGAGAGATTGAGAGTTATATGTAGCACCAACAGTCACTATTATAAACAGTTAGCTCGCTGACCACTCGACCACGGAGACAGTTTGGATATTGTCGTAGGATAGTTATTAAACTGAATCACGTTTTGAGAGTTATATGTAGCACCAACAGTCACTATTGTAAACAGTTAGCTCGCTGACCACTCGACCACGGAGACAGTTTGGATATTGTCGTAGGATAGTTATTAAACGGAATCACGTTTTGAGAGTTATATGTAGCACCAACAGTCACTATTGTAAACAGTTAGTTCGTAGGATAGTTATTAAACGGAATCACGTTTTGAGAGTTATATGTAGCACCAACAGTCACTATTGTAAACAGTTAGTTCGTAGGATAGTTATTAAACGGAATCACGTTTTGAGAGTTATATGTAGCACCAACAGTCACTATTGTAAACAGTTAGCTCGCTGACCACTCGACCACGGAGACAGTTTGGATATTGTCGTAGGATAGTTATTAAACGGAATCACGTTTTGAGAGATTGAGAGTTATATGTAGCACCAACAGTCACTATTATAAACAGTCCGTATATTAAGACTTTCAGTGACCTATTTAGTGAGTAGTCTAATTTTTAGACCATAAAAAAGTAAGCAGAAACACAGTATACGTATTTTAGCGAGTTTATGATTTACATTTTATAAATTTTATAATACAATTTTTAGAAAATCCTAAAATATTTTAACTGTTTTATGTAGTACTTTACAATTTAATTTATGTTGTATTTTCTTTACAACTTATCAAATTCGCATTTAATCTGATGAAGAAACTAAACAGCGAAGCCTGAATAAAAGTCATTTTTGGAGAATGTTTTCCTTAATACTTAAATTTTCACTTCACAACTTCATAAAATAATTTACCTTACACTCTTTTCTATTATATCTTCGAACATTGCATAAAATATTTATTCTGCCAAATGATTTAAAGAGAATATGCACATTTGCTCATGAAAAAAGAGGTACATTAATCTTCATTTCCAGCGAGGAATGGTACCATAGATATGAAATTTGCGACAGAAAACAAGCACTATTTTGTTATAATGCCTATATTTTTAAATGCCATTAAAGATAACTGGTCATTCAAAATATTTTTTAATCATTTTTATTTTATTCTGCTAAGTATTAATGTAGCTAAAATATAATAAACTAATTGAGTTTAAGCAGTATAGCTGTTTTATTCTTCTTCTTTATCCCTTATGTTGGTTATCAATCTGTATTTATTCTTGCTTTATCTCGGATAACCACTAGATATCGATTGCAGATCTTCTCTCCATATTTTCTGTGGCTTTCCAGTACTTCATTTTCCTAGAAACTTCACATCTCTGGTTATTTTTAACAGTCTATCATCTTTTATTATTATTATTATTATTATTATTATTATTATTATTATTATTATTATTATTATTATTATTATTATTATTATAATACGACTTTTACATTTCTTTTTATTTCTTTTCAGAAATGTATTAATATAGATTATTGCACACTGATCCCTTAATCCGTATGTTTTTATCCTATCACTTCTAATCTTCTACTTCCAATCGTAAATATATTCTTTTCTACTGTGTAATATAGATATTTATTTTCTCTGTGACTGCTAAGGTTTTGACTGAATATTCAGTATCTGCCTTAACATTGTCTTATGCACTTAAAATTATAAATATCTTTGTTACGTTTGTTTTTAAATGTTTCTTTTTTGATTAAAATGTTCATACAAATTTGGGGTAAAAAATAAACTCTAAATTCTGAAGCACTTACTCCAGTACATTTTGTTCGTTCGTATGAAATGCATACACAAACAAAGCTTAATTTCAAAATTAAAGGGGCACGTGCCCTGCCTACAAAAATTTATATTATATTATCAGGTAAAATACTACAATCTATAACCTATTTTGTATGCATTTAAACCTACTATAAACTCTTTGAACACTGCACAGTTGTAGTGAAGATGGCTGTCGGAAATAGTAACCGGCCGTATTTCTCGGACACAAGCGATTTTGTAGTCATCCTATACGTACGCGCAGAAGAATTCAGTACTTTCTGCTGTTTATTTGCTTGTGCGGGGTTAAAGAGGCTGAGAGGGGTAGGTTCTCTTAGGGCACGAAAGCCTCTGTTGTCATTTACCGCGCATACGCAAAGAAAATATAAGAAGTAATAGGCAAAAATTAAAGTTTGAGTCAAATCCTTGACAAAAATATTTACCCAAAAAACTCTTCACGTGTGAGATTAAATAACAAAAAACAATTCTTAAGTTTGAATGTCTTTTATTTGAAAACAAAGTTGATCTATAAACCTCCCGAACAAATATACAAATATAAACATTTACAAAGCTAGTACCAAGCGGAAGACAACGTACGCTCGCGCGCCGAAGCACGTTGTTAGTTATCGTACAAGCAGTGTAACTGTTGTAAGTTTACTAACAAATAAATTCACAATAGATTTTAATCTTAACTTGAAAATCGGAAAAGGGTAAATAACCGATTATTGAAATTATGGACGTGAATAAACAGTAAAATAGTGCTTTGCATGCGAGAGGCGATTAATGATTAATATTGTGAAAATGAGTGCTTGAGTTAAAAAATACACCTTAAGAGGAAATTGACAAGAAGTGATGAAACAGTTTCTTGAATTATTTCACGTGTTAATGAAACATAATCTGAATGTGCTGGAGAATAATTTGGTGAAATTAACTGCAGAATAATACGCCGAGTTATCAGTAGCAAGCGTTCAAAGAAGCGGCAGTGTTAAAGTCGCCTTAAGAGCAAGATACGCGATGACTTGTGAAGTGTACAATTGGTTATAAAGAAAATGCTTAAGACACGATCACGATTACTTTAGTTTAAGGCTCTTTCGATAATTTTCTAAGAGAAAAGGAAGCTTCGTTTGTGAAAAGAAACATCGTGAACATTCTAATTGACATACATAAGCTATTAAAGTTGTGTAGAGCAGTATTGACGGCTGAAATCTTTCAAACTGAAGTAAATCAGCTACAAAGACCAGCTTCGCATTAATTTGCTGCAGGATCACCTCTCTGATGATGTTGTTGACACATGGTAAACATGTGAAGGTGACGGTTCGTGTTCAAATCGCTCGCAACATGTCGCGTTCAGTTCCTGACTTAAACAAAAGAGTTATCGAAGTATTTTCTCAAGCAAAGGATAGGAGGCTGGACATCATCTACAAACAGAAAAGTTGGTGTCTTATTCCAAAATTAGCATTTCATTTCCACAGAGAGATTTTAGTCTGTCGTCATCAGTGGTCTAGGGGTAACGTGCTAGCCTCTGGTTTTCAAGGTCGCGGTTTCAGGCCTAAAAATCCCTTCCTTCGTAAGAGAAGTAAAGTCGTTGATGCCGTATCGTGGATATACCACATATAAAACAGCCTTAAGCGTGATAAACAGGCTTCTGAGCAATTTAGGTGGTTTTTCACGCCCAAAATAGAGTTAATCGCTTACAACTGTAGCAGTTAAAGAGCCTTCATAAATAACACTTAATTTAATTTTAATTTTAGTCAATCTTAAAATTGTGCCTCAGTATGTAATTTGGCCACGAGCTGCCACGGATCTCAATATCTTAAAAATCTATCAGTCTTGTGGAAAACACTTTTTAAAAAGAGATTTAGCGCTAAACGAGCGCAATTTGGTGGAATACGTATAAAACTTCCCCATCTAATAATTAGAATGTAATTGCAAACATGCTATAGTAAATTTTGTAATGCATTTTTGATCCTCAAATGTGTCTCCTCTTAAGCTAATTCTAAAAAGCTCGCGAATCAGAATGTTGAATTTATTGTACATTTTACAGAAGTAATAAAACTGAACACTATGTAGTTAATCGTGAAAATCCCCATGTAAACTTAATATCTAATGTTTACACTTATCAAAACAAGAATTTTCTTTGCATTAGTTTGTCTACTGGAAATCTTTAAGTGGTGAGTAAGTACTTTCTTTTCTGTGGTAGCAAATTTCTGTATGATCGACTAAAAGTGGAAGTGTCTTAGTTATAGCTAAAATTTGATTGAGTACAAATTTTCTAGCGATAGAGCAGCATAAGGAGTGAGTGATACATGTCTAGCCAAGAGGATGCTTCTTAGTTTCTGGTGAGAAAAAATCAGACTGTTGGGTGGAAGATTCTAGGATGTGTTTCATAGTAGCAGTACAAAAAGTGACATTTTGTTCTTTGATAAGCCGATTTCGAAGTAATAAATGGTTTAAGTGCCAAATGGAATGTACGAAGATAATAGTTTGTTAGTTATAAGATGCGTAGAGTAACATATTTCTTATATTAGTTTCGGTAGTAATTCGGTAGTAATAAAATACATAAAGTTTCGAAATAATTAATCATTTAAAAGCATATAAAGAATACTCCAAGCAACCTCTTCAGATGTGAAGTAACTTGGTAACGTTGCGTTGGGCTTGGTCAGATTTCTGAACCGCCTTCTGGATGTAAACACGTCGGTCGCTTGCAAATACGACGCAGTGCGGTGTAATGTTTTGGGAGATAACGAATGCAACTAGCATTCTGATTTGCCTATACTGGTGTGGTAATAGCAGTGAGGCGTGTTTGTTTATGTACTGACCTAGTGCAAGTTACACCCACACAAGCTGCAGCATTGCGAACTTGTCTGTCTCTTGTTTTCGAAAACAAACTAAATTATTTCTGTAGGAAACGTTCAGAAACAAAAACGTAAGATAAAAAATGTGTTCTAATACCGAGATCTATCACTGGTTTAAATTAATGCAATAACTTCCCTTCCAGCCGGTATATGCAGAGTTTGTGATGAACCTCCAGTGTACCAAATGTAAGGCTTGGAGTCGTGAATCTTATACAGCCTATAGTAGAATAAGAGATTATTATTGCACTGGATGCGATGAAATAGATTGATATTACTTTCTGGTGTGCGATATTCGTAAGAAATATACAAGTTGTAGTATGATATGCTTTAAATTCTGAAATGAGTCCTGAAAATTCTTGAAAATATTATAAATGTGTGATACATGGGCTTCTGTGCAAAGAAATTGAGTGTATGCCTAGTGCACAACTGTTAACGTTCCAGTTTGAAGGGTTTTGGGTATTTAAAAAATTGCCAATCTTTTCTTAAAATATTTATAGATATTTAATCTATAATGAAAAATAAATGTATTTAAACTGAAAAAATAACGCAATAGTAACGTCTAATTTGATTTTATTATTGCCAATCGTTGTTGAAGTCTTCCCGGACTTCTCCTAAAGGAATATCACCATATTAAACTTCATATGGAACATTTGGGTAATAGGTTGTAATGCTGGATTTGTAATCAGTGCAAAGTTATTTTTTATTTAATCCTTTATGAATTCATTAAGATAAAGTGACGAATCTGACATTCTTCCAGCGATATTTAGTGGGGAATGTTAAATTTGGAAAACTGAATCCCTACTGTATGAGCGAAAGACATCAGCAATGAGTTTAATTTGCTATATTGGAAAACAATAATGCAATCATACATTTGATCGTTCACATTCTTCGTTTTTCTTTAATCGGCTTGATCCGCATTATCGTCATTCTCTATCGTGTTTCACCATACATGTCATTTGGCTGTGTGGCACATTTCTCACATTTAGAAACTCGTTTAGTGACCGCAAATATCCAACAAATCCGTACACATGATATCAGTGACGTGTTTAAACATAACATGCTATCCTTTGTTTAGAGGCTAATAAATATGTCTTCCTATACCAACACTGCCTTGTGGTTAAACAGTCAATGTTCTGGCCATTGGTAGAATTGTAAACAAACATTGGTCAGTGCTAGGCCTTTTATGCAAGTTTACGTCTATATGCGTTCAGTATACAAGTTTTACATACATTTTCCTATATCCTAATTAATAGCTGAAAACAATTAAAATAAATGAAATTAATTACAAAAAGTCTGTACTTTAAACCCCAAATATGGCAGAATAATACTTATGCTTTCCATTCACATGTATTTCTCTACCTGTTATACCTACAGACGATTATTCTTTGAGCTATACAATTCTAATCGAGATAAACAGAAGCAGAAATTATCTTATTATTTGCTACCTTGTAAGTGGAACGGGAACATGGTAATGCACTAGGTAAAGCGATAGTCAAATCCTTTAAAAGTGGTTGTCATATGATACAAATTCTGTTTTCTTCGCATGGTTAGGAGTAAAACAAAAGACATATGAAATCAATGAGCACTTCCGTTTGAGAAACATTTACGTTTTTTAAAATTTAAGGCAATGACAATGTATATCTTGGAAATGGTCAAATCTACAAAAAGTGTACAATATGTCAATTATTGTACACTTTTTGTAGGATATCTAAATGTTTTGTGCAGTAGGTTTTGCGGTTTATCAGTGATACGAAGGTCAACCACAGCCTTCAGAGACTATTCGCAGAAATTCAAATGTTGAATATAAGATATAGCAATCACAATCATTGGAGCCAGTTTTGTGAAAATCAAACGTTTTTAAAACATTTTCCATACAAAGGCTAGCTTGGAGGTGGAGGAATTTTCGTGTTGCACGTTTGGAAGACGTTGCACTTAAATTTCATGTTTGTATTCAACAGACATTTCGTTTTTGACTTATGCAGACACTCAAACGGACACATGGACATGAAAACAACACACATGTCAATTTTAAAAAAATGTTTTTTGGGCGGGAGAATTCAGGTACCTCAAAACAATATTTCCGGTAAATTTTAAAGCATACAATACCAAATTAAACTATTATGCACTGATACGTGTAGAGAAAGTAAACAGTGCTCAAATACAAGAGTATAATCATTTACACTGAAAACGTATTGTGATCCATCTAAAAGTGACAATTCGGATTTGAAAGCACACTGGGGACTTCAGGGCGGAGACGTTCACGTCACATAACTCGATATTACAGAACGTGTAGAAAATCTTCCATTGTAGCTTTGCATGCAAAATTCTTAATCTTCATAACTGATGAATTATCGGTATTTGTTTTAACATGATATCTTAACCTGACAAAATCATAGGAATTAAATAAGCACACATTTATATCAAGATAAGAATAAGCAGCATTAAAGCGAAGATAGTTTGATTAACGTTGGTAAATCGGCATCAGTGGACCCTGATGGCTGTCGTATAGGTGGAGCGCGTCATCCCACTATTCTCACAGTCGGTTGAATTGCTCAAGATGGGAGGAAGACTCGTCGAAAAGCGTTCCACCTACATACATGCCATCAGTGTCTAGGCGTAGAGTCCTGATGCAACAAAACTTTGTAATAACATTTGTGAATACGTAACCAACCACATTACAGTCAACTACTCTCATGCCATCAGTGTCTAGGCGTGGAGTCCTGATGCAACAAAACTTTGTAATAACATTTGTGAATACGTAACCAACCACATTACAGTCAACTACTCTCATGCCTATTTACAAATTATATCAATGATTGGCAAAAAGTTAACGAAGATAGTTATAACGTCGTGAATAAAGTAAAAGACGACTATGCGATATAAACAGGCAGGAAATAGAATATGAATGTGGAAAAAAATCGTCATTGCAGTTACAAAACGAAATAAAATGTGGGTGGGGTAAAAAACATATATGTTAAAATTGGGTATAAAGGTCGGGAATATGGTGGCTGAGGTTGGGAAGGGGGGAAACCCGTAAGGTATTTGATGAAGCTGATAGGCGGATTTGCCCATTATGTGGGTATCAGGAAGACTGGACGCATATTTTGGCAGATTGCGTGCAGATGGAGGATATTAAGAAAAAATTACTGCCGGAAGTATGTTTAGCTTCAAACAGACGAAGGACAGCATTCTGTGATTTGATTCCAAACAGCCAAAACTGGCCAACCCTGGGCACATACTGAATGGAAGTAGGTGCAGTAAGAGATAAAATATTTTTGTAAATATTGTAAACTTATTTGGTGTTTGAGTAATCGATATGTGTGATTAGCTGGTGTAGTTGTGAGTGCAAGTGTGTGTGATATCAGAGTGTTCTTTCTTTTGTTGTTCCATGGTAATGTCCTGGCGCAGGAGCATATGTGTGTGTATTACCTGGTGTAGTTGTGAGTGCAAGTGTGTGTGATATCAGAGTGTTCTTTCTTTTATTGTTCCATGGCAATGTCCTGGCGTGCGAGCAAATGTATGTGTATGTGTTTGTGTGTGTAGTTGTGAGTGCAAGTGTGTTTGATATCAGAGTGTTCTTTCTTTTATTGTTCCATGGTAATGTCCTGGCGCGCGAGCATATGTATGTGTATGTGTTTGTGTGTGTAGTTGTGAGTGCAAGTGTGCGTGATATCAGAGTGTTCTTTCTTTTGTTGTTCCATGGCAATGTCCTGGCGCGCGAGCATATGTATGTGTGATTACGTGGTGTAGTTGTGAGTGCAAGTGTGCGTGATATCAGAGTGTTCTTTCTTTTGTTGTTCCATGGCAATGTCCTGGCGCGCGAGCAAATGTATGTGTAGTTGTGAGTCCAAGTGTGCGTGATATCAGAGTGTTCTTTCTTTTGTTGTTCCATGGCAATGTCCTGGCGCGCGAGCATATGTATGTGTATGTGTTTGTGTGTGTAGTTGTGAGTGCAAGTGTGCGTGGTATCAGAGTGTTCTTTCTTTTGTTGTTCCATGGCAATGTCCTGGCGGGCGAGCATATGTATGTGTGATTACCAGGTGTAGTTGTGAGTGCAAGTGTGTGTGATATCAGAGTGTTCTTTCTTTTGTTGTTCCATGGCAATGTCCTGGCGGGCGAGCATATGTATGTGTGATTACCAGGTGTAGTTGTGAGTGCAAGTGTGCGTGATATCAGAGTGTTCTTTCTTTTGTTGTTCCATGGCAATGTCCTGGCGCGCGAGCATATGTATGTGTATTACCTGGTGTAGTTGTGAGTGCAAGTGTGCGTGATATCAGAGTGTTCTTTCTTTTGTTGTTCCATGGCAATGTCCTGGCGCGCGAGCATATGTGTGTGTGTATTACCTGGTGTAGTTGTGAGTGCAAGTGTGCGTGATATCAGAGTGTTCTTTCTTTTGTTGTTCCATGGCAATGTCCTGGCGCGCGAGCATATGTATGTGTAGTTGTGAGTGCAAGTGTGCGTGGTATCAGAGTGTTATTTCTTTTGTTGTTCCATGGCAATGTCCTGGCGCGCGAGCATATGTATGTGTAGTTGTGAGTACAAGTGTGCGTGGTATCAGAGTGTTCTTTCTTTTGTTGTTCCATGGCAATGTCCTGGCGCGCGAGCATATGTGTGTGTGTATTACCTGGTGTAGTTGTGAGTGCAAGTGTGCGTGATATCAGAGTGTTCTTTCTTTTGTTGTTCCATGGCAATGTCCTGGCGCGCGAGCAAATGTATGTGTATGTGTTTGTATGTGTAGTTGTGAGTGCAAGTGTGCGTGATATCAGAGTGTTCTTTCTTTTGTTGTTCCATGGCAATGTCCTGGCGCGCGAGCATATGTATGTGTATTACCAGGTGTAGTTGTGAGTGCAAGTGTGTGTGATATCAGAGTGTTCTTTCTTTTGCTTGTTCCATGGTAATGTCCTGGCGCGCGAGCAAATGTATGTGTAGTTGTGAGTGCAAGTGTGTGTGATATCAGAGTGTTCTTTCTTTTGTTGTTCCATGGTAATGTCCTGGCGGGCGAGCATATGTATGTGTATTACCTGGTGTAGTTGTGAGTGCAAGTGTGCGTGATATCAGAGTGTTCTTTCTTTTGTTGTTCCATGGCAATGTCCTGGCGCGCGAGCATATGTATGTGTATTACCAGGTGTAGTTGTGAGTGCAAGTGTGTGTGATATCAGAGTGTTCTTTCTTTTGCTTGTTCCATGGTAATGTCCTGGCGCGCGAGCATATGTATGTGTATGTGTTTGTGTGTGTAGTTGTGAGTGTAAGTGTGCGTGGTATCAGAGTGTTCTTTCTTTTGTTGTTCCATGGCAATGTCCTGGCGCGCGAGCATATGTGTGTGTATTACCTGGTGTAGTTGTGAGTGCAAGTGTGTGTGATATCAGAGTGTTCTTTCTTTTGTTGTTCCATGGCAATGTCCTGGTGCGCGAGCAAATGTATGTGTATGTGTTTGTATGTGTAGTTGTGAGTGCAAGTGTGCGTGATATCAGAGTGTTCTTTCTTTTGTTGTTCCATGGCAATGTCCTGGCGCGCGAGCAAATGTATGTGTGATTACGTGGTGTAGTTGTGAGTGCAAGTGTGCGTGATATCAGAGAGTTCTTTCTTTTGTTGTTCCATGGCAATGTCCTGGCGCGCGAGCATATGTGTGTGTATTACCTGGTGTAGTTGTGAGTGTAAGTGTGCGTGGTATCAGAGTGTTCTTTCTTTTGTTGTTCCATGGCAATGTCCTGGCGCGCGAGCATATGTGTGTGTATTACCTGGTGTAGTTGTGAGTGCAAGTGTGTGTGATATCAGAGTGTTCTTTCTTTTGTTGTTCCATGGCAATGTCCTGGCGCGCGAGCAAATGTATGTGTATGTGTTTGTATGTGTAGTTGTGAGTGCAAGTGTGCGTGATATCAGAGTGTTCTTTCTTTTGTTGTTCCATGGCAATGTCCTGGCGCGCGAGCAAATGTATGTGTGATTACGTGGTGTAGTTGTGAGTGCAAGTGTGCGTGATATCAGAGTGTTCTTTCTTTTGTTGTTCCATGGCAATGTCCTGGCGCGCGAGCAAATGTATGTGTAGTTGTGAGTGCAAGTGTGCGTGGTATCAGAGTGTTCTTTCTTTTGTTGTTCCATGGCAATGTCCTGGCGCGCGAGCATATGTATGTGTATGTGTTTGTGTGTGTAGTTGTGAGTGCAAGTGTGCGTGATATCAGAGTGTTCTTTCTTTCTTTTGTTGTTCCATGGCAATGTCCTGGCGCGCGAGCATATGTATGTGTAGTTGTGAGTGCAAGTGTGCGTGGTATCAGAGTGTTCTTTCTTTTGTTGTTCCATGGCAATGTCCTGGCGCGCGAGCATATGTATGTGTAGTTGTGAGTACAAGTGTGCGTGGTATCAGAGTGTTATTTCTTTTGTTGTTCCATGGCAATGTCCTGGCGCGCGAGCATATGTATGTGTAGTTGTGAGTGCAAGTGTGCGTGGTATCAGAGTGTTCTTTCTTTTATTGTTCCATGGTAATGTCCTGCCGCGCGAGCATATGTATGTGTATGTGTTTGTGTGTGTAGTTGTGAGTGTAAGTGTGCGTGGTATCAGAGTGTTCTTTCTTTTGTTGTTCCATGGCAATGTCCTGGCGCGCGAGCATATGTGTGTGTATGTGTTTGTGTGTGTAGTTGTGAGTGCAAGTGTGCGTGATATCAGAGTGTTCTTTCTTTTGTTGTTCCATGGCAATGTCCTGGCGCGCGAGCATATGATGTGTATTACCAGGTGTAGTTGTGAGTGCAAGTGTGTGTGATATCAGAGTGTTCTTTCTTTTGCTTGTTCCATGGTAATGTCCTGGCGCGCGAGCATATGTATGTGTATGTGTTTGTGTGTGTAGTTGTGAGTGTAAGTGTGCGTGGTATCAGAGTGTTCTTTCTTTTGTTGTTCCATGGCAATGTCCTGGCGCGCGAGCATATGTGTGTGTATTACCTGGTGTAGTTGTGAGTGCAAGTGTGTGTGATATCAGAGTGTTCTTTCTTTTGTTGTTCCATGGCAATGTCCTGGCGCGCGAGCAAATGTATGTGTATGTGTTTGTATGTGTAGTTGTGAGTGCAAGTGTGCGTGATATCAGAGTGTTCTTTCTTTTGTTGTTCCATGGCAATGTCCTGGCGCGCGAGCAAATGTATGTGTGATTACGTGGTGTAGTTGTGAGTGCAAGTGTTCGTGATATCAGAGTGTTCTTTCTTTTGTTGTTCCATGGCAATGTCCTGGCGCGCGAGCATATGTGTGTGTATTACCTGGTGTAGTTGTGAGTGTAAGTGTGCGTGGTATCAGAGTGTTCTTTCTTTTGTTGTTCCATGGCAATGTCCTGGCGCGCGAGCATATGTGTGTGTATTACCTGGTGTAGTTGTGAGTGCAAGTGTGTGTGATATCAGAGTGTTCTTTCTTTTGTTGTTCCATGGCAATGTCCTGGCGCGCGAGCAAATGTATGTGTATGTGTTTGTATGTGTAGTTGTGAGTGCAAGTGTGCGTGATATCAGAGTGTTCTTTCTTTTGTTGTTCCATGGCAATGTCCTGGCGCGCGAGCAAATGTATGTGTGATTACGTGGTGTAGTTGTGAGTGCAAGTGTGCGTGATATCAGAGTGTTCTTTCTTTTGTTGTTCCATGGCAATGTCCTGGCGCGCGAGCAAATGTATGTGTAGTTGTGAGTGCAAGTGTGCGTGGTATCAGAGTGTTCTTTCTTTTGTTGTTCCATGGCAATGTCCTGGCGCGCGAGCATATGTATGTGTATGTGTTTGTGTGTGTAGTTGTGAGTGCAAGTGTGCGTGATATCAGAGTGTTCTTTCTTTCTTTTGTTGTTCCATGGCAATGTCCTGGCGCGCGAGCATATGTATGTGTAGTTGTGAGTGCAAGTGTGCGTGGTATCAGAGTGTTCTTTCTTTTGTTGTTCCATGGCAATGTCCTGGCGCGCGAGCATATGTATGTGTAGTTGTGAGTACAAGTGTGCGTGGTATCAGAGTGTTATTTCTTTTGTTGTTCCATGGCAATGTCCTGGCGCGCGAGCATATGTATGTGTAGTTGTGAGTGCAAGTGTGCGTGGTATCAGAGTGTTCTTTCTTTTATTGTTCCATGGTAATGTCCTGCCGCGCGAGCATATGTATGTGTATGTGTTTGTGTGTGTAGTTGTGAGTGTAAGTGTGCGTGGTATCAGAGTGTTCTTTCTTTTGTTGTTCCATGGCAATGTCCTGGCGCGCGAGCATATGTGTGTGTATGTGTTTGTGTGTGTAGTTGTGAGTGCAAGTGTGCGTGATATCAGAGTGTTCTTTCTTTTGTTGTTCCATGGTAATGTCCTGGCGCGCGAGCATATGTATGTGTATGTGTTTGTGTGTGTATTTCTAATCTTGTTAAGATATATAAAATAGATATGTGGCTAATATTCTAAATGCGACTGTGTGACGCAGAAATTCAAAATGTTTCAAAACCTTCAATAGGAATTTATTTTTTTAAATGACTACAGGATATAAAAGGGTGACTTCAAAGAACACTACATTTTTGTGAATCTAATAGCAGTTCTTCCAACAATAAAAGTGAATTATTTAATTCAATTAATGAAAATCTGGCTCTCTCAATTTTATGTCCTCGCACCGCGCGATTATGTTAAACATTCACATGTTGCTGTTTAGCTCTACTTAAAAGTTCAAATTGTCAAAAAACAATGTCTCCTATTTATACAATTTACTTGTTGATTGAATTAAATAAAAACATGGTTATAATCACAGGGATTATTAATGTCAAACTTTTGTTCTGAAAAGAGAACTTCGTCATCTGTGTAACTGAATTAGGAAGCCGGTTGACCTACTGAAAGCTTTGCTTCAGTTTAATACGGTTACCTTAATTTTCATAGAATGTATATAAACACATTCCTTCAGAAATTACTGTAAGGGCCTGCAAATAAAAATACGTTACATTTACGAGACATTCTTTATTAGGGCGTATACACACTACAGTTTAGCTTTCACCATTTATTTCATTTTAATTGAGATACGCCTTTTCAGAAATAAATACATTACACATTTCTTTACACACACACACACACAAGGATAGTAAAATGTTTAAGAACTGAACGCCCTTACAAGGCATATTGCTTTCATGTAATCGCGATTAACATATTAATATAAAAAGGATCTTAAAATAATGAAAAAAATATTAAATAGTTCAAACCATTAAAAACGAGTATCTGGGAAAAAGCTTATGGCTCAAAAAGACATATTTGCAATAAATGTGTATATTAAATATATTTACATTTTTAGTATATTAAGCTCTTATCTATCGCTTAAGCATTTACCTGCAATACAAAGAATACAAAATTCTTTCCAAATGAAAACAGTTGCACAGACTATTCCCAAACATGCAATGCACACACTTTATTTGTCTTGAAAATATCTTTAAAATATGATGTTATATTTTCTTATTTTTCAGAAGCTTAAAACATTTCGAATTCTTAGGGTGAGGGGATCTTCTTGAAATCTTCCTATCGCATATTTTGAAAAGTTTGAACTTAAATACCAAGTTTGGTATTAAGTAATTTGTTGTTTCTGAATTATGTTGTTCACACACATTCAAACATATCAAGCGCGTGCATGCTTTTACTTTCTCTAACACGGACTATACACATCAGATAGAAAAGCTATTGTATTCCAATTAGAAATTCGGTATCGAGATTTCATTGGAAATATATGTTTTGAGTACCCCTGGATAAAAAGCTAGAATTTTTAGAAATAAACTATTGGGTACATCATAGCTCAAAAAGCAAGAGTGCTTTAAATACCAACGTTGGCATTTAAATTCAGTATATTAGAAGGATGCGACACAAGAGTTTCAGAAGAATTCCACAACCCTAAAGTACCCTTTAAATGGAATCTCGTTGAAACAGAATTTTTGTGAAGTTAACCATTTCTGAATATATCTTGTTATTTACTCGTACTTTAGTTTTGCAATACTAATAACATATCTCAAATGGGAAGACATTATTCCGTTTTTATTTTCCTGCTCATTGCAAGATATAGGCATTTCAAAACCATCGCATGGCGATCGGCTTTTAAAAAATTACTATCGCTTTAGCTTATTTTATTTTCGTATTTCCTTAATTTGAGGAAATGACATAGCTCGCCTTTGTAGTCCGGTGGTACGATGTTTGCCTCATATTCAAGTCCGACCCTTATCGTAAGGGCGAGTTCTCTTTCTTTGGGGTTTACCTTATCATAAGAAGATGACTGACTTTCCATAAACTTTAAGCTCTGTGGATTTGAGTTCACTTGAGCATCAGTTCACTGATTTATATAGCATCCCATAGAACCCACCATATTCTAGGCCGTTAATAAAAAAAGAGGAAGATATGTAATAAACCAAATTTCGGCTAATATTATCTAGATAAACCTGAAGTGGATAGAGGAATAAGCTTTTTTGAATATATTTTGTTGCAGAATAGAGACATTATGTATGTAACACATAATATTTTCTTTTCCTAAGGGGACCTAATTTTTTTATCCAGAGAAATATATATATATGGGCTCCCAATGACATCTCTTTATTGATTAGGTAAATCAGACTAGAAACTGCAATGCCATAACCGAGATTTGAAACACGGATCTTCCGGGAGCGATTGTCTGACCCTATCTTCAGTCTGACTCTAACTAATCAACTCCTTCCTATACATGGCTAATTAATTAGCACTAATGAATCTAGCAGTTGCTTAAACTACAAAGATGCGACTTGAAGCACTTACGACATGTAAGTCGCTATTGCGGTAAGTATATTGAAATCACCTTGAGGTTTACAGGGAAAACATGCGAGTCAGTTGAGGAATTTAATATTGTGTCGGTGTTACCATGGTAGCTCAGTTGTAGAGTAACCACCCTGGTTCATATCCCGGCTATGGCTTTAAATTTTTCAGTCTGACTCTATCTAATCAACTCCTGTCCTCCACACGGCTTATGTGAACAAAGCAATTAATTTATTGAACCTCTTTATATACTGCTTTCTTGGAAGTCATGCTTTCTCTACTTACTGTAATAGGTAAATAGTAGAGAAAGTAAAAGACTGATAAATTGTCGCTTTCATTATAATTTATATCACAATGCTTTGACACCTCAAAACGTACTATTTTTAAGGCAACTATTACCTAAAACTATCTGATGTCATCAAAATATGGCTTTTTAAAACTTCGTGAATCCAAAAGTGTATTTTTGGAGAACTGTCTGCGCCAGTGAGCGCGAATAGCATGACTGAAATCGAAAATGTTGTTATATATTAAACTTGATATTTAAGTACCAAGCATAATACTAAAATACCTTCTCTACAAAATGTTCTTGCATTTATTTTTGGTTTTCTCATAAATGAATCTCAAACTTTATGTTAAAATATTTGATATTAACATTTGTGTGCCAATATGTTTATTTGGAAATTACTAAGTAACCTGAAAACCTCATTCTGAATGAAGTTTGTATTGGAAAATCGTAGACACAAAACACGTAGATCTCCTCAAAGCACAAAACTTATGTTAGACTTTCTTTCGGTATACGCCATGTTCGTGATATTCTTCGTTATTGCTTTCAAAGTTCAAATATTTATATCTCTTTAAGGCAATTACATTAGTTTTTTTCTCTTTGTTATTTAATAAATATGAAATTTCAATGATTTCACATTGTGATGCACTTTTTAAAAATATTATATCCTTCGTATACCCATAACATAATGTGTAACTATACTATGATTAAGAGAAAGTGCATAGGCCCGACTATTGTAAGAATAGTTTGAGATGAGAGGTGGATAAGCCAACTTAATGCAATGCATTGGTTTTTGATTTAGCGAAAGTCATTATGGTTATTCTGTTTTTACTTTCTCTACATAGTACATGGTACTTAGAAAGAGGTGATATTGCACTTCAATGCAAAATGTAACCGAAAACACGTTTTACGGTCTCTTGTATAAAGAAATTTTAGAGAAAGTTCCATGTGTATGTGTGTGTCTGTTTTAACGTCCACTTTTACCACATAGAATGACACTGATGCTACATGGAATGAAGATGGAGCACCGACGGAATATGATGGCGGGGGAAACCGGAGAATCCTCCCCTTTTCCGTTTCCTCCATCACAAATCCCACATTTGGTCGCCTAGGATCGAACGTTTGGTGAGAGACGAGTGGTCTAACCACTTGGCCAAGATGCGGCCTCGTGTGTCCGTGAATCTGTAAACACTATAACTAAAAAATCTGATGTGTACCATTCACGTGACTTTCTCCATATCCCTGTACCAAATAATTCTTAAAAAGCTTATACTTCTATTTACTTTATGCTAATCAGAAAAAATTAGCAGAAATAGTCTTATTATTCGCATCCTTGTAAGTAGGAGCGAAATAAGGGACAACCGTAGGTTAAAGTGATAGTCAAAAGCTGGTTTCTATGTCAATGAAGTTCCTTTGTTTATATGGATAGGAGTTGACAAGTTCCAGTATGAGAAAAGTATACGTTTTTCATAGCAGAAACCAAAAATAAGGAATGTCACAAAAACGACGAACTCCACGAAAAAAATGTATATAACATAAATTGTGTGTTTTAATATGCTCTACATTTTTTGTTTAGTAAGTTTTTGTCCATCCCTTACGGTTTAGCAAATATTCAAAATTTAGTAAAATTCATCCAGAATAAACTACTCTTCAGAGGCTATTCCCAGAAAATTCAAGATATACATTTTATTTGTCAGGTAAATATGTTTAATATACGAAATTTTAAACAAAATCATTAGAGCCATTTTTGAGAAAATCAAAATTTTCGAAAAAAGTTCCATGTAAAGGGGAGTTGGGGGTGGGGGATTTTTCTCAAAATCTTCGTGTCGCATCCCTGGAAGATACTAAACTTAAATACCAAGTTTGGTATTTTACCGACTTTTCGCTTTTGAGTTATCATGTTCACAGACACACGGACACACGGACACACACACACACACGGACCTTTTTGTGAAAATGCTTTTTTTGGATATTGGGGACCCTAAAACATATATTTCCGGTGAAATCTCGGTATCGAATTTTTTGGTGGAGTGCAATACTTTCTCTATACACTATGTACATAGTGCGTATGGAGAAAGTAATATACCATTTCTATAATGTTTATCTCCATCAGAATATAGTAAACAGCAGAATTAGCTTGTTAAAATCATTTTTTTGAACATTTTATCACAGAAGACTTGCTCCTGCTATTGATATTGGATCACTATGACCTCCTATAAGAATTATTCCTTTTAATGTGTTACAGAGGTGTAGAGAAAATCTGAATATAACATGTTAGATTCTTTATTTTACTTTTTTTTATGGAAAACCAGTTTCAGGATGAGTTTATTCTATGCAAAAACAGTTCAGTTTTAATTGAGATGTTTTAATTAAAACCCTATTTTTATAAACGTTTCAGAAATTTTACAACATTTTTTTAGGGGTAACACTTTGAAAGTCTGAAGTTTTATGGTGTTCAATGTTTCAAACTGTTATAAATTGTATGCATACATTTAAGTAAGCATATGATATATGAACCTGATTTATGGGTCTACAATTTAAGTATCCAGATAAACATATAACAAAATATACGTGATATAAACTTAATTTAATATCAGGTAATTAACTTAAATGTAAATTAAGTTTTAATATAAACACCGAGTAAATCTCGAATATTTGATGAAGTCTATACCGTTGTGTATGCTTTCAATTTTTTTTATTAATTTCATAACAAATGTTTTTGTGTTTATTAAAACTATATTCTAGTGAAAAATGCAAATTCTATAAAAACTATTATAAACTTATGCTATTCATTCCACAAAATTAAAAAATAATCAAATACAATTCATCTCACGCTTAGTTTAAACAAAAATTCAAAATTATAAAATAACTGCTGGAATATCCATGTTTACATTGCAGTACTTGATGAAGAATTTTGACTACGAGTTAACAAACGTAAGTTATCACGTAAAGTTAAACATATTTGCATATGTTGTTGTAAAACATTTAAAAGAATAAATACCTGCATATTTCGGTCTATTTTAGGACAGGGTGACTAGGTAAATAGGAATGAAGGTATGATACTGGTAGTTAGGGTGTAATCTGTCAGCTTGTGATTACTACCTAAGATTTTTTTCCTGCATTGTTAAGTTACTACTGAAAACAAACTTAATCATCTAATTGATACAAAGAAACTTCTAATGCTAAGATCGACTAGCTAATGGTTTTCAAGACTCTCAATCTTTCTCTATTTTTTGTAATATTGTTTCCACTCTGGTAGCCATGCAAATATTGGTGTAATGAACTACTGAGGAATCCAAACAGGCAACATTAAAGCAGGATACTCACGACGTCGATGAGCTGGGAGAGGCGCAGACCCATCTTGACGGTGAGACGGTCCGAGTTGTTGCCCACAGGCCTAATCAGACGATTGTAGTTGCTGAGGAGATCGTCGTACAACCTCTTCGCCTCAGGGTTGGCCACGGTTCCCCCGATCACCGCCAGAAGGAGCGCCAACACCACGCTCCCCATCTTAGGCCTTGTCCACCCCTGCAAGAATTAAAATATATTGGCATTAGACAATTCAAAGGAAGAGCGATACCAAACCAAGGGGTACTAAATGGCTAAGCAACCACAACATCAACATTTGGAAAGAAACAAATGATAGGGATACCCGGAAAGTACCATTAACGTAAACGAGCAAAGAGAATGTAGGAATAGGTATAGGGGTTATTGGAATAATAGAAATCAGTTTAAGTTGTGACATTTCACAAAAACATTTGAAGAATGTGATCATTTGTTACACGGGGCTGGTTGTTACAGTTTGATTTGAAGGATCCCGCCAGATTTACAGTATTTCTTTGAATGGTATTTGGTAATCCAAGCCTTCCCACTCGCTGGCTTTTCTGCCGCTACAGAACAATGCAGTAGACGTGTTAGAAGAGGGAATGTGTCTTTCTTTATCGAAAATAATTTTTCCAACTAAAATAATTTTCACAGCTGTTAAAACGTTGCTTGCTTGTAAATGAGATTAACATACCAGATGTATTACACTGTTATCACACAATCAAGGTTTTTATACAAGGGCAATCCAGAAAATAACGAGATTTGGCATAACTAAATAATAGCGAAAAACGTAAGTAAATATAACTCCATGGCACGGTAGGCCACAAGGTACCATGGTCTACCAACCGGGCGTTGCATCCCACATCTCGGTTCGACGGTGCCATGACTTGGGTGCATGCTGGATGGTGAGAAATGATCAGCACCTTGAATCCCTCCCGGCCGGTTAATGAGGTCTCAATCAAGTAGTTCTTCAATTGGCCCCCAGGGACTTCACAAAGCTAAGTGCATCCCGGAGCAGGTCCCCCAGCGGGGGAAAATTCCCCACGCCGGTAATGGGAATCGAATCTTGTCTCCCACTTTGTAAGCAGCCGCTGCACTAAGAAGACGACCCACAACGAAATACATTAACAGAAACTTTACTTACAGCATCGCAATAGCTTACTTTACTTGTCAACATAATCTTCATTCTTTCAAGACATGTATTTTCACGTTGTACCAGTTTTTCAATGCTGATGTTATATTTTTCTACCTTCAAAGTATTTCTTTATTTATTTTAATGCAGAAATTGTTCAGACAATCGAATTTATAGGCAAATAATAAAAGTTATTGTGATAATGCAATGAATGTGTCTTCAGTGAGGAAATTGTGCAAAATTTACGAGTAATCAAGGAAGCAACCAGTGAGCACGACAAGGATCGGAGCGGACGTTCATCCATCGTTATGGAGGGATGGAAAGCAAAATGTTAATAAAAGAATTCGGACACGTCCGAATTTCCCTTTGGACACCGTAGTTTACTTTTTGGTTGGAAAAGATTTCCCAGCAATGAAGATCTCAACATCTTGACTAACGTCTTTAGCCGTCAGTGTATTAAAAACCGGTACACAATAAATATCTTGAGAGCAATTGCGATTACGTTGAGAAATAGAGTAGGTATTGTAACTAAAGTTTTGTGTTGATATCTTTCGTTATTATTTAGTTATGCCAAATCGCTTGTAATGAAACTCGTAACATTGAAACGTTGGTTAGTTATCCCTGAAACACAAATGGCGTAAGATGGAGTTAATTGTTACTCAAATCGGAGCTAGTTGGAATAATATAACAGCCTACCCAAAGTTATTTTCTTTCTATGTTTGATTATAACTCATTTTCAAGTTTACAGCAGACATGAGGAACTATAAAAAGAAAATTTGCAGGCAGAGCATGGCAAGGAGGTCTTTCGTAGGATCATCTTGGAAGAACGAGCTACAGACAAAGTGGGCAAGGGCAAAAGGAAGAACCGACAATCGCAACCTGCCAAACCGGCAGCCGACGGCACACCCCTAGATGACCCGGCGGTTGCTGGCAATATTTTACAGCCAACTGTGCTGACCTCCCTGCTGCCAGTCATCACCGTACAGCGAACGCAATTACAATGATCCTTTTCTAGAAGGAGTGATAGCTAGAGATGAGATGTGGATTGAGAATAACGTCAAAAAGAGTAAATAAATAAATAAATCATGGCGCAGGAAAGGGTAGCCACCACTTCGGTTCCTAAACCAGGGCTGCATCCGAGAAAGGTTTTGCTATGCATTTAGTGGGATTGAAAAGTAATCCTCTATTGGAATTTCTTCCAAATAATGAGGCTATCGAATACTGTTCTCGGTTGGATCGTCTCAAGGCAGCCTGTGAAGAGAAAAGACCAGAATTGGAAAAGCTAGAGATGAGATGTGGATTGAGAATAACGTCAAAAAGAGTAAATAAATCATGGCGCAGGAAAGGGTAGCCACCACTTCGGTTCCTAAACCAGGGCTGCATCCGAGAAAGGTTTTGCTATGCATTTAGTGGGATTGCAAAGTAATCCTCTATTGGAATTTCTTCCACATAATGAGGCTATCGAATACTGTTCTCGGTTGGATCGTCTCAAGGCAGCCTGTGAAGAGAAAAGACCAGAATTGGAAAACGATGTTTTTCACCACGACAACGCCAGACCACATGCTCATATGATCACCCATCAAAGTTTAAGTAATTTTAAGTAGAATGTGTTACCCCAACCACCGTTTTCATCAGACATTGCCTCATCCGACTTTCATATACCTATTCCGTTCCTTGCAGAATTTCTTGAATAGAAAACGCCTCACCTCCTTGGAAGGCTACAACTGGACATAGAAACGTTCAAGGAGCAGGAAAACCCCCACATTTCGCAGAAGTGGAATTTATAAACTTCCAGGGTAATCTCCATATATTGCCGACAATAACAGTGTATACTGAGACAGTAAATAGTTTGTTTATAAAACCTATCTCTCTTATTTTATTCTGAAACACTTGTGTGTAAACAGAATGTTTAGCAACTACTCGGTCGTAACTGTGCTATGGGTGAGGTGTGTTCCCAAACGTTCGTAATGATTGAATGTGACGAAAAACAATCGAACTTATGAGACACCCTTATATATACAGAGGTGCACTGAAGTGTACAAAATATTCTAAATAGGCCCACAACATCTATACAGACTTTGACATATTTTATATTTGCAAGTATTGTAATTCTCATAATAACTATGATATTGATGGTTGAAAAACATACATTTGCAATATGTATCACCTAATTTAAATTATTAAATATAAATTTAACACATTCTGACTCTTCATTTTAATATATTCTTTATCTTTAGCACATTATTCCAATGAATGAAACAACTTTTTCCATATATGGGATACACTGTTACAATTTCCTTAGATAGAGATATAATACATATTTACCAAAATAAACTGAATTTTCTTGTTTGAAATGCTGATGATCGTTCCTTAATTACTACTAAAATATTTTCATTAGTTTGGATTAAAATTATATATGTTAAAAACGTAACAAATTTCCCAGTCTTCCCTACTTCAATTCTGACGGCCATTACAATTCAGTAGCGAAGCCAGAAAATGTTAAAAAGATTATATATGGGAGCCATTTTTAAACAGTTTCTATCAAATAAAATGATAAATATGAATTAATACTGAATTTAATTATTCATTGATTAAATTCCGCAATTGGAATTACAATTATACTGTGCTATTACCTCTTACATTTTTAATAAGGGGGAGGGGCCTCCAAAATCCTATCCTTATGACAATGGCTGAATCTTTATTGTGTAATCCTGACAGAACAATCAAGGTGTGTCCTAAACTAAAGAGTGAGTTTAAGGCAATTAACTGAAGTAATAAAACAGACACTGCATAGCCTGGCTATTATCTTGGGTTTTCGAATGTAGGAGTTGTCCTATATAAGCCGGTTCACTCCTGCTTACTGGACTACATGCATACAGTTACCTCACAATTCATTTGATTGAAACAGACAAATGTCTTCTAGTCTGCAATAGTACAATAAAGCCTCCTAGCTGAAATACCATTTGTTTCTCCCTTCAAATGTCAAAAATAAAAGCGGCGTGAATGATATTGTCTCCTTTAGTGAAACAAAGTGGGCAAGGGCAAAACAAGGTAAAAATAAAAGCGACCTGAATGATATTGTCTCCTTCTCAGAAACCCATTTAGAATTTTGAAAGTTTGCTAAATTTAGATTCAAAAACCTTATTTTGTTAATTGACAAACAGCAAATATTTGCACAATGCACCTAGAAGGTTTCGTTGGTTGTGCAGTCTAGGCTAAAATCGGATTGAGGTATGGAGAAATGCATCAAAACAGATAACAGCTCCTTAGGCAGGGGCTCACATGGATTAGACTAGGAGCACGGCAAATGATAAAAATTACTGATGAAAATGGTTTGAGAGGAAGAGTTGTGGTTGCATATCTGGGCAAGATGTAGGGTTATGGAGGAATGGAGGAAAAATAATTTACCGCCATCTTTACCACCGCGAATGGAGAGTTAGGAGTATTTTGGACGCCATGGCAGGCGTCGGAGGAGATAGTAAAATTCTGATTAAGGTCTGAGAATGCTGATATTAGGGAAGAGCCATAAGAAGGGCTAAAAATTGATGATAGTGTTTTAATATATTTTTATTGTCATTTTTTCGATCATTGTTATGTGTTGTTTATATATTTCTCTTAAGTGTATTTACTCACTAGCATAGGGCACACTAATGAACCGAAATACGGTTACCGTTTATGGGGTGTTGTAAATTTGGGATGCTACGAGGGACATTCAACAAGCCCTTAGAAAAAATAGAAACAAATATTTTGGTAGACAGTTTTAGTATTCAACTTAATCTCCTTTTAGCTCCATACATTATTATTCCCAACGTTTCTTCAGCTGTTTTAAGGCTTCCAAAAGGTATGATTTCGGAAGATTGTCAAAATGGGCCTCTGTTTGGGAGATGACTTCTCCGTTAGACGTGAATTGTTTTCCGCTAAGTCAATTTTTCAAGTTAAAAAAAAAAAAAAGAATAAGAGTAAGCGGGCCTACATCTGGTGAGTACGGTGGAAGTTGCAGTAATTCGAACGTTAATTCTACAATTTTCGCCACCGAAACTGCATTGCCTTGATGGAAGAGAATAGTTTTCTTTGCTAGATGAAGGCGTTTTTACAATAACGTTGTATAATACTCTTCATGTATGGTTCTTCCTTTCTGCTAGTAGAGGCCATCACCAGGTCTGCGGATTTCTCGGGAGCCGGTTCCCCTTTAAAAAGGGACCTTTGTCTCTGCAGTGTAGTAGTGTATCCATGTTTCATTAACAGCTATGTATCGAAGCAGAAACTCGTCAGGATTGCGACGGAAAAGTGCCAAATTTCCGAATCGATCACACGATTGCACTTATTCTCCATTGAGAGCAAACGCGACACCCATCTTGCCGAGAACTTTGTCACACCTAGTTTTTGTTGCAAATTTGAGAACACGTACCTTGTAACATGCCTGTGACCTCTGCTATTTCTCGAACTTTGATTAGTCGATGAAACAAAACCATATTCTGGATTTTTGGAGGAAGTCGCTTCTCTTCGATGTCCGGAACAATTTGTGGATGTACAGTCACGTTTACATTCATTTATCCAATAATTGTAAATGTTTGCAAACGCAGGAGCTGATGTGCCATGAACTGCATCCATTTCAGTTTTTATCTTATTCGGTGTTATGCTTTTAAACAGAAGTGTTTTATCACCGCAGGAAGCTCGTTTCCCCCCCCCCCCCAACTTTCTACAGAAGCACAAGATTGTTAAATCAATCGCCCATGGCAATGAAGTCACGTGATAGAGTAGCTGGAACTTTACTGCCATCTAGTAAGCGACGACAGTTACTAAATATAAACTTTCTTCGAAGCTACAGGTGTGATTTCTCGATATTCTAACAACTTATTGAACACCCCTTGTATATTTGAATATGTTTGTCCTTTTAATTTTCGTGTTCACTTTTATCCTTTTTTAAATATTGATTTTATTGTGTGTATTACATTGATTTTATTTTATTGTGTGATTGTGGACCTATCCAATTGATGTAGTGTATGTATACTTCTATTTAAATAAATATACTTATCCATTCACTCACTTACCTCATCAAGAGAGCAAGAAACCTGGCTAGAAGCCCGAGAAAATTTACCCAGAACTTCGGCAGAAAGCTTCAGCTCTCACTGTTTGATTTTATTTATTAATCAATAACTAATTTATCTTTATGTGCTGTGTTATCTTAACTCTAAGTGATTTCCGGCTTCTAGCTAGGTAATTTCACGATAGACTCCAACGTTTCGAAGATGCGCGTGATTGTAGTCAGTCTATCTACTTTCCTGTCCAGTGTACCGAGTCAGGAAAGCTTCAGCTCTTACTTTTTACTTTCTCTACACGTACTATGTACATAGTGTATAGAGAAGGTATTGCACTCCACCAAAAATGTTGATACCAAGATTTCACTGGAAATGTATGTTTTAGGGTACCCTGAATAAAAAAAAAAAGGATTTGCAGAAAAATGTCCGTGTGTGTGTGTGTGTGTGTGTGTGTGTGTGTGTGTATCAAATAGCTTACTTTGGCGTACCAACGTACTAGAACATGGGCTCATTTCAAACCTTCACGTGCCCCCGCTCGTCTCTGCATACGCCCTAGCTCGGGGCAGGATTTGTCGAGCATGGCTCACTTAATACTTTATCGAAAATAGGGAACAACAGAACCAGTACTTCCTCGAAAATAAATGTAATAATTATCTAACAGTGATAAACAGGGTATTAGTGCATGAGTGCACTGATGTCGCGTTCTGGGAAATCCATATTGATGGATAATAAATTCCAATAATAATTTCATCTATGAATACATTGTCTGGCAACAGAGTAGGATAAGAACAGAATGTTTTGTTTTGCAGTCAGACCAATATTTTGTTTTGGTTTGCGCTTGAAATCTGGTTCACCACCAGCTTCTGTCACTAACGAGAGGTGGGGCGGTTTTCTTTCAATCTATCCGATGGTATTCATTCACGAGACCGCATCTAAAAGTTGAGTAATAGGCTACGCATACGATTTTGCCTGGTCATCGAAGATAAAGCCAATTAAAATGAATAATGGGAATACCTCATTTAGGTGTATCGTGGAACAGTTAAATCAAATCCTTATCTTTATATTACACAGGAAATTTATTAATGGTCAAAAACTGCAAATCAACAATATAATATATTCATTTACAGTAGATGTTGAAAATATGCTCGTTAGAATAGAAGCACACATTTAATCTTCCAACCCTAATTAGAGCTTCTGCGTTCTGCCTAACCTCTAGAGATGCTTCAAACACACATATGCAAAGGTCATCAATGGTAGCAATTTCGTCATAGTGCACTTTACTCTTCAAATGCCCCCAAAAATTACAATCTAAGAGAATCAGCATTGCCATTACTCTAGACTGTCATACTTCTGAATGCATTTATCTATTTGAAATTCTGATATAAGCAGCTGTTGTGCAAGGTGTCGAGGAACAACATTACTATAAACATTTCTGACCTTCCTCACGTCAAAATGCCCAATGTGGCGTGGTTGTCAAGTGTATATTAAGGACTTTATTCTGGTAGACATGCTAGAACCAATTTTTTAATATAATTTTGTGGCTAAAAATCTCATGTTAGCAACATTTGCTAAAAACACAAATAATTTGTCTTTTATGCCTCTACCTTGCTATTCTAATTGCAAAAGTAAATCATAAGAGTGATGACATATTCGCAATCCTACAATGACTAATTTTATTTTTATATATACAACCATGCACTTTAGGGAAAATAGAACAGAGACTTATACTTTGGCTTAACGTCATGAAGTTATCATTGCAGTCTGCGCAATCCTTTATATTGTGGTTCCAGATTAACCTCATGGCAAACTATATCGAGTATCTTCTCGTTGTTAACGTCATGAAGTTATCATTGCAGTCTGCGCAATCCTTTATATTGTGGTTCCAGATTAACCTCATGGCAAACTATATCGAGTATCTTCTCGTTGTTAACGTCATGAAGTTATCATTGCAGTCTGCGCAATCCTTTATATTGTGGTTCCAGATTAACCTCATGGTAAACTATATCGAGTATCTTCTCGTTGTTAACGTCATGAAGTTATCATTGCAGTCTGCGCAATCCTTTATATTGTGGTTCCAGATTAACCTCATGGCAAACTATATCGAGTACCTACTCGTTGTTAACGTCATGAAGTTATCATTGCAGTCTGCGCAAACTTTTATTGTGGTTCCAGATTAACCTCATGGCAAACTATATCGAGTATCTTCTCGTTGTTAACGTCATGAAGTTATCATTGCAGTCTGCGCAACCTTTTATTGTGGTTCCAGATTAACCTCATGGCAAACTATATCGAGTATCTGCTCGTTGTTAACCAAAAATAAAAAAGAACAAAACAGGAATAACAACGATTAGCAATTCGCTAATCGTTATGAACTAAATTATAAATAAATATTAAAATCTCTGTTGTGTGCATTCATATGACTTTCACTGCCTATTCTAAAATCAAACTATTCTTGCATAAGATTATTATTTTTTACTTTCTCTATACGCACTATGTACATAGTCTATAAAGAAGATATTGCACTCCACCCAAAAATTCAATACCGAGACTTCACCGGAAATATATGATTTAGGGTTCCCTTTATTAAAATAAAAAAAAGAAGGTCCATGTGTGTGTGTGTGTGTGTGTGTGTGTGTGTCTGTTAACACGATAGCTCAAAAACGAAAAGTCGGCAAAATACCAAAGTTGGTATTTAAGGTTAGTATCTTCCAGGGATGCGCCTCGAAGATTTTGGGAAAAATCCCTCCACACCAAACTACCCTTTACATGGAACTTTTTTCGAAAATTTTTATTTTCTCAATGATGGCTCTAACGATATTGATTAAAATTTCGTATGTTAAAGACAATTACCTGACAAATAAAATGTATATCTAGAATTTACTGGGAATAGCATCTGAAGACTACTTTATTCTGGAGGAATTTTACGGAATTTTGCATAACTGCTGCACTGCAAGAGATGGACAAAAACTTGCCACACAAAAAATGTAGAGGACGTTAAAACAAACAATTTATATTATTTAGCTATTTTGTGGAGTTTATCGTTTTTTTAGTTATTCCTTGTTTTTGATTTCACCTTTAAAAAACTTATTCCTTTCTCATACAGGAATTTTTTAACTCCTGTCCATACAAACAAAGGAACTTGAGTCACACAGCAACCACTTTTGACCATCACTTTAATCTATGGTACTCCCTTATTTCGCCTCTACTTACAAGGAAGCAAATAATAAGACTATTTCTGCTAATTTTTTCTCGATTAACATGAAGTAATTAGAATCCTAAGTATTTTAGCAATAATTTATTGCAGAGATGTAGAGAAAGTCATGTGAATGGAACACACCAGTTTTTTCTCAATCATGCTAATCAACAAAACGCTTGCAGAAACTTCCTCATACTTGCTTCCCTGTAAGTAGAAGAAATACAGGAATGCTCCAAACTAAAAGAATAGTCAGAGCTTTTAAAAGATGATCGCTATGTAAACAATCTAAAATCGGTACTCTATACATGGCCAGAAGTAAAACAAAAGAGATATGAAACGAAATATGACTTCCCGTTTGAGAAAAGTTTAATTAGTTTGAAAATGAAGCCATTAGTAAGGAATATTTTGGAAACGGTTAACTCTATAAAACAATGTTTATAATAATGTACCTATATGAGTTTTAACCAGATACACATTTTGTATAGTAAACTTTTATCCATCTTCAACGGCTTACCAGAACTGAGAAGCTTTCAAAAGTTATTCCTGAAGAATTCAACAAACACATTTTTTTTTGCCATAAAATATCTGAAACTATGGTATATAAATCAAAATTGTTTATAGATATTTTGGAGAAAATCAAACATTTCGAAACATTTTTCATGTAAAGGACAGTGATTTTGTCGAATCACCAGAGCAGTTGAAAAAGCGACTCCAGAGTGGGCTATATAACTCAATAATGTAGTTAATGAACGCTCAGTGTCGCACTATCAAGTGATTAGTTCGAGATTTTACAGATGTTTGCAACATTAAATCTTGAGAACGCTAGTAACGATATTTATATAATGGGACAGCAGTTTTAAAGACATTCTAAGCCATTTTTTTTCAACCTGCTTTGCTTTATCACCGACTTATCAGCACCTGATACCCACACGTTTAACGCTATGTAGCTGCGTTATGTTTATCCGGGGACCATGCCACGCTGATCTCAAATAACTTATATAGTCATGTGCACAATCTCGCAAATTATTTCAGTGTAGTTCATTAACATCCTGTGAAATGTTGCTGGAACACTTAGTAGACACTTAAGATCCTTGTTTTTAGATTTGCATACAAATAGATTATCTTGTGCACAGTAAGCAAGTTATTTCACTTAGAGTTGAAAATCTCACGTAAAGGCAAAATACTTGCTAGAGAACGAGTACACGAAACATTTGCTATTTTATTATACTGCAAAAATTGTATATCCTAAAATCTCAAATCAGAAATATGTAATCTCTCCAAGAAAAATACTCATCTTTAGGAGCGAATTATACAAAAGAACCCAACAGGAACAAACTTCGTCTAAACTTGGGAAGGAAATTGGAATTGTTAACTTACGTTTATGAGGGCAACGTTGATTGCCATGCTTTGGACGTCTCCTCAATTTAATTAACTGATGGCGTGCAACTAAGCTAATAAACCGGCGCCGTACAAGTCTGCATGGCACATACATTGGCTAATATGGGTGTTCTGGGAAACCTCCAGCTTACCACAGTTTGGGGATATTTAATCATGGTGTAACATTTGCACATACCCATATGCAGGTCAGAAGCGAATATACGACAAAAATACATTCTGAAAAAATGAAAACCATACTTTTTTACTTTCTCTGCACGTTATATGTACATAGTGTATGGAGAAGTTATCTGTTGTATTCCACCCAAAATTTCGGTACCGAGATTTCAACAGCAATACAGGTTTTGAGGCATCCTGAACCGATAAAAGCATTTTTAGAAAAAACGTCAGTGTATGCGTGTGCGTGTGTATGTGCCTGTGTGTGTGTGTGACTATGGACAGCATAGCTCATAAACGAAAAAGCCGTTAAACACCAAACTTAGTATTTAAGTTAAGGATGCGAAACGAAGATTTTCAAGTAACCCAACTACCGTTTACATGGAACATTTTTCAAAACTTTTTATTTTCTCAAAAATGGCTCTCTTAACGATTCTTATTAAAATGTTTAAGTTATTTTCATGAAAAATGAAAGTATTACTTTGAATGTTCTGGAAATAGTCTCTGAAGAGCTCTCCATTCTGGATGACCTTTCATAACTGGTAAACGGTAAGGGGTAGACAAAAACTACTACACAAAATTGCAGATCTCATTAGAACACAATTCATGTCATATTCATTTTATTTTTTAATTTGTAGAGTTAACCGTTTTAGAGATATTTCGAGTTAATAGTATTTAGTTTAAAGCTATTTAAACTTTTCACAAAAGGGAAGTTGATCTTTCTTTTCGTCTGCCTTTTGTTTACTCCTAGCAAGCAAAGAAAACCGAATTTCAATTGTTTCACATAGGGACCGGCTTTTAAAGAATTTGACTATGGCTTTAGTTTGCGCGTTCCCTTATTTTTCTTCAATTTACAAGGAAGAAAGTGATAAAACCAATTTTTGGTAGTGTTTATCTGGTAGCAGAGTTTAGAAAAAAATATTTTGTAAGAAAAGTTGTTCGTGGAACAGCTATATGAAAGTCATATGAATGCAACATATCAGATTTTTGAAAAACGCCAGTGTGTGTATATGTGTGTGTCTGTGGGCAGCATACTCCAAAAACGAAAGTCTGTTATATACCGCATTTAGTACAGTGAGGCAAAAGGAAACGGGAAATTTTGACCGTTAGTCTTGTCCACTTTGTCATGTGGGCGGGTTTCCGGAATCGATGCGCAGTTGTTGTGAACGTGTTGCCATTTAGTAATCATGCAACGTTGCAGTGATACGGTCGCTGTGAGAACGCATTACAAGCAGGATGATAGTGGGATTATTTCGACGAAGTTACCAGCTCGGACGTTATGGATCTGTTCCATCTGCTCATGCGATTCACACGTGGGTACGTATTTTTGAGGAAACGGGTTCAGCTTTGAAAAAGAAGCCTCCAAGTGGCGTTCTAACGATACGCACAGCTGAGAACATTGCAGATATTCGAGTTTCCATCGAGAGGAGTCCTCGCTGCTCCGTTCATCAACATGCATCAGCGCTATGGATTGGACGACGAAGTGTGCAAAGAATACTGTATGAATTTAAGTTTCACCCTTAGAAGTTGCAGACTGTGCAGCTATTACATCCACAAGACCCTGTGTAAGGAGTTTGCAAACGGGTGCTCAACAAGGATGTCAGAGGAGGTCCATTTCCACCTTAAGAGTACGTAAGCAAACAGACGTTTCGTCACTGGGCACAGGCCAATCCTCGTGAGTTTCACGAGCATCCATTACATAGCGTCAAGGTTAGAGTGCTCTTTCATATCATTGCGTCATTGCCCTTACTCTTTTTTTGAAAATGAGGATGGAATGGCAACAATAGTAATATTCGCTAGGTATGTTGATATGCTTGAACCACTCTTTACTGCCAGACTGCACGCTCTGAACATCGAAAACATATGGTTTCAGCAGGACGAACCACATCATATATTGCTCAACAATCGATAGAAGGTGTTCGCCAATTGTTTGCAAGTCGCGTCGCCTGATCTCAGTGTTTGCGACTTCTTCCTGTGGGGACATCTTAAAAATAAAGTGTACCGTTCATGCCCTGCAACTATTCAAGGACCTAAACACCAGATTCAAGACGAAATCATTCCCCAATACATGCTACAGCGAGCATTCCAGAGATTTCAGAAGAGGTTATTAGAATGTGAACGCAAAAAACCAGCGTATTTTTTTATGTCATCTTTAAGAAGTAAAGTAAAGTGCCATTTTGTAATGAAAACATAAATGGCATACTGTACGCATGAACTTTCGTCAATAAAGGTGTTGTTTCCTATATACACTCATACAAATTACATTACTTCATACTTTTCCGTTTCCCTGCGCCAACGGTCTTTAAGCTTAGTATCTTCCAAGAATGCGACACAAAGATTTTCAAGAACATTCCTCTACCACAAACTATCCTTTGAATAAAAAATTTCCCAAATGTTGATTTTCTAAAAAGACACTAACGAATTTGATTATAATACCGTATATTAAATATATTTGACAAATTAAGTGCACATTTCCTGAGAATTTTCTCTGAAGTCCTCTTCATTCTGAATAAGTTTTGCATAAGTTGTAAACCGTAAAATATTAACAAAATCTTACTGCACGAAAAATGTAGATCACGTGAAAACTTTTTTTTTTTTTGCTGTTGGGTATGCAAAGAAGCAAATTTCAATGCACAGGGACAGTTTTTAAGGTATTTGACTATCACTTTATCATAGTGTATTCCTTTAGTTCACTTCTACTTATAAGGAACCAGGTAAAAAAGCTATTATGCTAAAGCTTATCTCGATTAACATGGAGTGGAAAGAAGAATGATGTTTTATAAGAAATGTATTTGTAGAGCAGGTAGAGAAAGTCATATGAGTGTAAGACGTCAGGATTTTCTAAAAACACTTTCAATTAAGTTTCTATATATAAAATCTTACTTTTTTTCCCCATCACCTCGCCATTAAAGGTGTGTTTGTGTGTTTGTGTGTTAGTGTGTGTGTGTGTTTGAGTGTGTGATCGTGTGTGTGTGTGTGTGTGTACAAGAACTGTAAAGTTACATTCTTGAGTGTAATGTTATTTAATGTACGCATTCATTTGGACCTATGGATCGCGTTACGCACTACAAGAGCTGTCAAACTACAAACTTTATGCTTGCATTGCGTACATAGGAATTTTTTACTTCAGTTTATGCAAATAAAAAATTATTACATAGAAATTATTATTGCAATGAATAAAAAGTTTCCTACTCGTAGGGCAAGAGATCTGCAACCTTTCTTGCTCTTCAACAGTAGTACAAGGCTTTAGAACGCCTACTATATATATGCTTCTCTTCTTTTTGGCAGTGCCGCACCCAGAGAGGGACCAGGCCCGATACTCCGACCAGATCTGCAACCTTTCTTGCTCTTCAACAGTAGTACAAGGCTTTAGAACGCCTACTATATATATGCTTCTCTTCTTTTTGGCAGTGCCGCACCCAGAGAGGGACCAGGCCCGATGCTGCTTACCTTGGCCAGCCGCTTGCGGGCTGTCAAGGAAAGCAGTGCCGGCTAGCGGGGACACATGAAGGGATACTCCGACCAGATCTGCAACCTTTCTTCTATGAATTTCTTGCTCTTCAACAGTAGTACAAGGCTTTAGAACGCCTACTATATATATGCTTCTCTTCTTTTTGGCAGTGCCGCACCCAGAGAGGGACCAGGCCCGATGCTGCTTACCTTGGCCAGCCGCTTGCGGGCTGTCAAGGAAAGCAGTGCCGGCTAGCGGGGAGACATGAAGGGATACTCCGACCAGATCTGCAACCTTTCTTCTATGAATTTCTTGCTCTTCAACAGTAGTACAAGGCTTTAGAACGCCTACTATATATATGCTTCTCTTCTTTTTGGCAGTGCCGCACCCAGAGAGGGACCAGGCCCGATACTCCGACCAGATCTGCAACCTTTCTTGCTCTTCAACAGTAGTACAAGGCTTTAGAACGCCTACTATATATATGCTTCTCTTCTTTTTGGCAGTGCCGCACCCAGAGAGGGACCAGGCCCGATGCTGCTTACCTTGGCCAGCCGCTTGCGGGCTGTCAAGGAAAGCAGTGCCGGCTAGCGGGGACACATGAAGGGATACTCCGACCAGATCTGCAACCTTTCTTCTATGAATTTCTTGCTCTTCAACAGTAGTACAAGGCTTTAGAACGCCTACTATATATATGCTTCTCTTCTTTTTGGCAGTGCCGCACCCAGAGAGGGACCAGGCCCGATGCTGCTTACCTTGGCCAGCCGCTTGCGGGCTGTCAAGGAAAGCAGTGCCGGCTAGCGGGGAGACATGAAGGGATACTCCGACCAGATCTGCAACCTTTCTTCTATGAATTTCTTGCTCTTCAACAGTAGTACAAGGCTTTAGAACGCCTACTATATATATGCTTCTCTTCTTTTCGGCAGTGCCGCACCCAGAGAGGGACCAGGCCCGATGCTGCTTACCTTGGCCAGCCGCTTGCGGGCTGTCAAGGAAAGCAGTGCCGGCTAGCGGGGACACATGAAGGGATACTCCGACCAGATCTGCAACCTTTCTTCTATGAATTTCTTGCTCTTCAACAGTAGTACAAGGCTTTAGAACGCCTACTATATATATGCTTCTCTTCTTTTTGGCAGTGCCGCACCCAGAGAGGGACCAGGCCCGATGCTGCTTACCTTGGCCAGCCGCTTGCGGGCTGTCAAGGAAAGCAGTGCCGGCTAGCGGGGACACATGAAGGGATACTCCGACCAGATCTGCAACCTTTCTTCTATTGCTCTTCAACAGTAGTACAAGGCTTTAGAATGCCTACTATATATATGCTTCTCTTCTTTTTGGCAGTGCCGCACCCAGAGAGGGACCAGGCCCGATGCTGCTTACCTTGGCCAGCCGCTTGCGGGCTGTCAAGGAAAGCAGTGCCGGCTAGCGGGGAGACATGAAGGGATACTCCGACCAGATCTGCAACCTTTCTTCTATGAATTTCTTGCTCTTCAACAGTAGTACAAGGCTTTAGAACGCCTACTATATATATGCTTCTCTTCTTTTTGGCAGTGCCGCACCCAGAGAGGGACCAGGCCCGATGCTGCTTACCTTGGCCAGCCGCTTGCGGGCTGTCAAGGAAAGCAGTGCCGGCTAGCGGGGAGACATGAAGGGATACTCCGACCAGATCTGCAACCTTTCTTCTATTGCTCTTCAACAGTAGTACAAGGCTTTAGAACGCCTACTATATATATGCTTCTCTTCTTTTTGGCAGTGCCGCACCCAGAGAGGGACCAGGCCCGATGCTGCTTACCTTGGCCAGCCGCTTGCGGGCTGTCAAGGAAAGCAGTGCCGGCTAGCGGGGACACATGAAGGGATACTCCGACCAGATCTGCAACCTTTCTTCTATTGCTCTTCAACAGTAGTACAAGGCTTTAGAACGCCTACTATATATATGCTTCTCTTCTTTTTGGCAGTGCCGCACCCAGAGAGGGACCAGGCCCGATGCTGCTTACCTTGGCCAGCCGCTTGCGGGCTGTCAAGGAAAGCAGTGCCGGCTAGCGGGGACACATGAAGGGATACTCCGACCAGATCTGCAACCTTTCTTCTATGAATTTCTTGCTCTTCAACAGTAGTACAAGGCTTTAGAACGCCTACTATATGTATGCTTCTCTTCTTTTTGGCAGTGCCGCACCCAGAGAGGGACCAGGCCCGATGGTGCTTACCTTGGCCAGCCGCTTGCGGGCTGTCAAGGAAAGCAGTGCCGGCTAGCGGGGACACATGAAGGGATACTCCGACCAGATCTGCAACCTTTCTTCTATGAATTTCTTGCTCTTCAACAGTAGTACAAGGCTTTAGAACGCCTACTATATATATGCTTCTCTTCTTTTTGGCAGTGCCGCACCCAGAGAGGGACCAGGCCCGATGCTGCTTACCTTGGCCAGCCGCTTGCGGGCTGTCAAGGAAAGCAGTGCCGGCTAGCGGGGACACATGAAGGGATACTCCGACCAGATCTGCAACCTTTCTTCTATGAATTTCTTGCTCTTCAACAGTAGTACAAGGCTTTAGAACGCCTACTATATATATGCTTCTCTTCTTTTTGGCAGTGCCGCACCCAGAGAGGGACCAGGCCCGATGCTGCTTACCTTGGCCAGCCCCTTGCGGGCTGTCAAGGAAAGCAGTGCCGGCTAGCGGGGACACATGAAGGGATACTCCGACCAGATCTGCAACCTTTCTTCTATTGCTCTTCAACAGTAGTACAAGGCTTTAGAACGCCTACCGTATATATGCTTCTCTTCTTTTTGGCAGTGCCGCACCCAGAGAGGGACCAGGCCCGATGCTGCTTACCTTGGCCAGCCGCTTGCGGGCTGTCAAGGAAAGCAGTGCCGGCTAGCGGGGAGACATGAAGGGATACTCCGACCAGATCTGCAACCTTTCTTCTATGAATTTCTTGCTCTTCAACAGTAGTACAAGGCTTTAGAACGCCTACTATATATATGCTTCTCTTCTTTTTGGCAGTGCCGCACCAAGAGAGGGACCAGGCCCGATGCTGCTTACCTTGGCCAGCCGCTTGCGGGCTGTCAAGGAAAGCAGTGCCGGCTAGCGGGGAGACATGAAGGGATACTCCGACCAGATCTGCAACCTTTCTTCTAATGCTCTTCAACAGTAGTACAAGGCTTTAGAACGCCTACTATATATATGCTTCTCTTCTTTTTGGCAGTGCCGCACCCAGAGAGGGACCAGGCCCGATGCTGCTTACCTTGGCCAGCCGCTTGCGGGCTGTCAAGGAAAGCAGTGCCGGCTAGCGGGGACACATGAAGGGATACTCCGACCAGATCTGCAACCTTTCTTCTATGAATTTCTTGCTCTTCAACAGTAGTACAAGGCTTTAGAACGCCTACTATATATATGCTTCTCTTCTTTTTGGCAGTGCCGCACCCAGAGAGGGACCAGGCCCGATGCTGCTTACCTTGGCCAGCCGCTTGCGGGCTGTCAAGAAAAGCAGTGCCGGCTAGCGGGGACACATGAAGGGATACTCCGACCAGATCTGCAACCTTTCTTCTATTGCTCTTCAACAGTAGTACAAGGCTTTAGAACGCCTACCGTATATATGCTTCTCTTCTTTTTGGCAGTGCCGCACCCAGAGATGGACCAGGCCCGATGCTGCTTACCTTGGCCAGCCGCTTGCGGGCTGTCAAGGAAAGCAGTGCCGGCTAGCGGGGACACATGAAGGGATACTCCGACCAGATCTGCAACCTTTCTTCTATGAATTTCTTGCTCTTCAACAGTAGTACAAGGCTTTAGAACGCCTACTATATATATGCTTCTCTTCTTTTTGGCAGTGCCGCACCCAGAGAGGGACCAGGCCCGATGCTGCTTACCTTGGCCAGCCGCTTGCGGGCTGTCAATGAAAGCAGTGCCGGCTAGCGGGGACACATGAAGGGATACTCCGACCAGATCTGCAACCTTTCTTCTATGAATTTCTTGCTCTTCAACAGTAGTACAAGGCTTTAGAACGCCTACTATATATATGCTTCTCTTCTTTTTGGCAGTGCCGCACCCAGAGAGGGACCAGGCCCGATGCTGCTTACCTTGGCCAGCCGCTTGCCGGCTGTCAAGGAAAGCAGTGCCGGCTAGCGGGGACACATGAAGGGATACTCCGACCAGATCTGCAACCTTTCTTCTATGAATTTCTTGCTCTTCAACAGTAGTACAAGGCTTTAGAACGCCTACTATATATATGCTTCTCTTCTTTTTGGCAGTGCCGCACCCAGAGAGGGACCAGGCCCGATGCTGCTTACCTTGGCCAGCCGCTTGCGGGCTGTCAAGGAAAGCAGTGCCGGCTAGCGGGGACACATGAAGGGATACTCCGACCAGATCTGCAACCTTTCTTCTATTGCTCTTCAACAGTAGTACAAGGCTTTAGAACGCCTACCGTATATATGCTTCTCTTCTTTTTGGCAGTGCCGCACCCAGAGAGGGACCAGGCCCGATGCTGCTTACCTTGGCCAGCCGCTTGCGGGCTGTCAAGGAAAGCAGTGCCGGCTAGCGGGGAGACATGAAGGGATACTCCGACCAGATCTGCAACCTTTCTTCTATTGCTCTTCAACAGTAGTACACGGCTTTAGAACGCCTACTATATATATATGCTTCTCTTCTTTTTGGCAGTGCCGCACCCAGAGAGGGACCAGGCCCGATGCTGCTTACCTTGGCCAGCCGCTTGCGGGCTGTCAAGGAAAGCAGTGCCGGCTAGCGGGGAGACATGAAGGGATACTCCGACCAGATCTGCAACCTTTCTTCTAATGCTCTTCAACAGTAGTACAAGGCTTTAGAACGCCTACTATATATATGCTTCTCTTCTTTTTGGCAGTGCCGCACCCAGAGAGGGACCAGGCCCGATGCTGCTTACCTTGGCCAGCCGCTTGCGGGCTGTCAAGGAAAGCAGTGCCGGCTAGCGGGGACACATGAAGGGATACACCGACCAGATCTGCAACCTTTCTTCTATGAATTTCTTGCTCTTCAACAGTAGTACAAGGCTTTAGATCGCCTACTATATATATGCTTCTCTTCTTTTTGGCAGTGCCGCACCCAGAGAGGGACCAGGCCCGATGCTGCTTACCTTGGCCAGCCGCTTGCGGGCTGTCAAGGAAAGCAGTGCCGGCTAGCGGGGACACATGAAGGGATACTCCGACCAGATCTGCAACCTTTCTTCTATTGCTCTTCAACAGTAGTACAAGGCTTTAGAACGCCTACCGTATATATGCTTCTCTTCTTTTTGGCAGTGCCGCACCCAGAGAGGGACCAGGCCCGATGCTGCTTACCTTGGCCAGCCGCTTGCGGGCTGTCAAGGAAAGCAGTGCCGGCTAGCGGGGAGACATGAAGGGATACTCCGACCAGATCTGTAACCTTTCTTCTATTGCTCTTCAACAGTAGTACAAGGCTTTAGAACGCCTACTATATATATGCTTCTCTTCTTTTTGGCAGTACCGCACCCAGAGAGGGACCAGGCCCGATGCTGCTTACCTTGGCCAGCCGCTTGCGGGCTGTCAAGGAAAGCAGTGCCGGCTAGCGGGGAGACATGAAGGGATACTCCGACCAGATCTGCAACCTTTCTTCTAATGCTCTTCAACAGTAGTACAAGGCTTTAGAACGCCTACTATATATATGCTTCTCTTCTTTTTGGCAGTGCCGCACCCAGAGAGGGACCAGGCCCGATGCTGCTTACCTTGGCCAGCCGCTTGCGGGCTGTCAAGGAAAGCAGTGCCGGCTAGCGGGGACACATGAAGGGATACTCCGACCAGATCTGCAACCTTTCTTCTATGAATTTCTTGCTCTTCAACAGTAGTACAAGGCTTTAGAACGCCTACTATATATATGCTTCTCTTCTTTTTGGCAGTGCCGCACCCAGAGAGGGACCAGGCCCGATGCTGCTTACCTTGGCCAGCCGCTTGCGGGCTGTCAAGGAAAGCAGTGCCGGCTAGCGGGGACACATGAAGGGATACTCCGACCAGATCTGCAACCTTTCTTCTATGATTTTCTTGCTCTTCAACAGTAGTACAAGGCTTTAGAACGCCTACTATATATATGCTTCTCTTCTTTTTGGCAGTGCCGCACCCAGAGAGGGACCAGGCCCGATGCTGCTTACCTTGGCCAGCCGCTTGCGGGCTGTCAATGAAAGCAGTGCCGGCTAGCGGGGACACATGAAGGGATACTCCGACCAGATCTGCAACCTTTCTTCTATGAATTTCTTGCTCTTCAACAGTAGTACAAGGCTTTAGAACGCCTACTATATATATGCTTCTCTTCTTTTTGGCAGTGCCGCACCCAGAGAGGGACCAGGCCCGATGCTGCTTACCTTGGCCAGCCGCTTGCGGGCTGTCAAGGAAAGCAGTGCCGGCTAGCGGGGACACATGAAGGGATACTCCGACCAGATCTGCAACCTTTCTTCTATGAATTTCTTGCTCTTCAACAGTAGTACAAGGCTTTAGAACGCCTACTATATATATGCTTCTCTTCTTTTTGGCAGTGCCGCACCCAGAGAGGGACCAGGCCCGATGCTGCTTACCTTGGCCAGCCGCTTGCGGGCTGTCAAGGAAAGCAGTGCCGGCTAGCGGGGACACATGAAGGGATACTCCGACCAGATCTGCAACCTTTCTTCTATTGCTCTTCAACAGTAGTACAAGGCTTTAGAACGCCTACCGTATATATGCTTCTCTTCTTTTTGGCAGTGCCGCACCCAGAGAGGGACCAGGCCCGATGCTGCTTACCTTGGCCAGCCGCTTGCGGGCTGTCAAGGAAAGCAGTGCCGGCTAGCGGGGAGACATGAAGGGATACTCCGACCAGATCTGCAACCTTTCTTCTATTGCTCTTCAACAGTAGTACAAGGCTTTAGAACGCCTACTATATATATGCTTCTCTTCTTTTTGGCAGTGCCGCACCCAGAGAGGGACCAGGCCCGATGCTGCTTACCTTGGCCAGCCGCTTGCGGGCTGTCAAGGAAAGCAGTGCCGGCTAGCGGGGAGACATGAAGGGATACTCCGACCAGATCTGCAACCTTTCTTCTAATGCTCTTCAACAGTAGTACAAGGCTTTAGAACGCCTACTATATATATGCTTCTCTTCTTTTTGGCAGTGCCGCACCCAGAGAGGGACCAGGCCCGATGCTGCTTACCTTGGCCAGCCGCTTGCGGGCTGTCAAGGAAAGCAGTGCCGGCTAGCGGGGACACATGAAGGGATACTCCGACCAGATCTGCAACCTTTCTTCTATGAATTTCTTGCTCTTCAACAGTAGTACAAGGCTTTAGATCGCCTACTATATATATGCTTCTCTTCTTTTTGGCAGTGCCGCACCCAGAGAGGGACCAGGCCCGATGCTGCTTACCTTGGCCAGCCGCTTGCGGGCTGTCAAGGAAAGCAGTGCCGGCTAGCGGGGACACATGAAGGGATACTCCGACCAGATCTGCAACCTTTCTTCTATTGCTCTTCAACAGTAGTACAAGGCTTTAGAACGCCTACCGTATATATGCTTCTCTTCTTTTTGGCAGTGCCGCACCCAGAGAGGGACCAGGCCCGATGCTGCTTACCTTGGCCAGCCGCTTGCGGGCTGTCAAGGAAAGCAGTGCCGGCTAGCGGGGAGACATGAAGGGATACTCCGACCAGATCTGCAACCTTTCTTCTATTGCTCTTCAACAGTAGTACAAGGCTTTAGAACGCCTACTATATATATGCTTCTCTTCTTTTTGGCAGTGCCGCACCCAGAAAGGGACCAGGCCCGATGCTGCTTACCTTGGCCAGCCGCTTGCGGGCTGTCAAGGAAAGCAGTGCCGGCTAGCGGGGACACATGAAGGGATACTCCGACCAGATCTGCAACCATTCTTCTATGAATTTCTTGCTCTTCAACAGTAGTACAAGGCTTTAGAACGCCTACCATATATATGCTTCTCTTCTTTTTGGCAGTGCCGCACCCAGAGAGGGACCAGGCCCGATGCTGCTTACCTTGGCCAGCCGCTTGCGGGCTGTCAAGGAAAGCAGTGCCGGCTAGCGGGGAGACATGCAGGGATACTCCGACCAGATCTGCAACCTTTCTTCTATGAATTTCTTGCTCTTCAACAGTAGTACAAGGCTTTAGAACGCCTACTATATATATGCTTCTCTTCTTTTTGGCAGTGCCGCACCCAGAGAGGGACCAGGCCCGATGCTGCTTACCTTGGCCAGCCGCTTGCGGGCTGTCAAGGAAAGCAGTGCCGGCTAGCGGGGAGACATGAAGGGATACTCCGACCAGATCTGCAACCTTTCTTCTATTGCTCTTCAACAGTAGTACCAGGCTTTAGAACGCCTACTATATATATGCTTCTCTTCTTTTTGGCAGTGCCGCACCCAGAGAGGGACCAGGCCCGATGCTGCTTACCTTGGCCAGCCGCTTGCGGGCTGTCAAGGAAAGCAGTGCCGGCTAGCGGGGAGACATGAAGGCATACTCCGACCAGATCTGCAACCTTTCTTCTATGAATTTCTTGCTCTTCAACAGTAGTACAAGGCTTTAGAACGCCTACTATATATATGCTTCTCTTCTTTTTGGCACTGCCGCACCCAGAGAGGGACCAGGTCCGATGCTGCCTACCTTGGCCAGCCGCTTGCGGGCTGTCAAGGAAAGCAGTGCCGGCTAGCGGGGACACATGAAGGGATACTCCGACCAGATCTGCAACCTTTCTTCTATTGCTCTTCAACAGTAGTACAAGGCTTTAGAACGCCTACTATATATATGCTTCTCTTCTTTTTGGCAGTGCCGCACCCAGAGAGGGACCAGGCCCGATGCTGCTTACCTTGGCCAGCCGCTTGCGGGCTGTCAAGTAAAGCAGTGCCGGCTAGCGGGGAGACATGAAGGGATACTCCGACCAGATCTGCAACCTTTCTTCTATGAATTTCTTGCTCTTCAACAGTAGTACAAGGCTTTAGAACGCCTACTATATATATGCTTCTCTTCTTTTTGGCAGTGCCGCACCCAGAGAGGGACCAGGCCCGATGCTGCTTACCTTGGCCAGCCGCTTGCGGGCTGTCAAGGAAACCAGTGCCGGCTAGCGGGGAGACATGAAGGGATACTCCGACCAGATCTGCAACCTTTCTTCTATGAATTTCTTGCTCTTCAACAGTAGTACAAGGCTTTAGAACGCCTACTATATATATGCTTCTCTTCTTTTTGGCAGTGCCGCACCCAGAGAGGTACCAGGCCCGATGCTGCTTACCTTGGCCAGCCGCTTGCGGGCTGTCAAGGAAAGCAGTGCCGGCTAGCGGGGAGACATGAAGGGATACTCCGACCAGATCTGCAACCTTTATTCTATTGCTCTTCAACAGTAGTACAAGGCTTTAGAACGCCTACTATATATATGCTTCTCTTCTTTTTGGCAGTGCCGCACCCAGAGAGGGACCAGGCCCGATGCTGCTTACCTTGGCCAGCCGCTTGCGGGCTGTCAAGGAAAGCAGTGCCGGCTAGCGGGGACACATGAAGGGATACTCCGACCAGATCTGCAACCTTTCTTCTATGAATTTCTTGCTCTTCAACAGTAGTACAAGGCTTTAGAACGCCTACCATATATATGCTTCTCTTCTTTTTGGCAGTGCCGCACCCAGAGAGGGACCAGGCCCGATGCTGCTTACCTTGGCCAGCCGCTTGCGGGCTGTCAAGAAAAGCAGTGCCGGGTAGCGGGGAGACATGAAGGGATACTCCGACCAGATCTGCAACCTTTCTTCTATGAATTTCTTGCTCTTCAACAGTAGTACAAGGCTTTAGAACGCCTACTATATATATGCTTCTCTTCTTTTTGGCAGTGCCGCACCCAGAGAGGGACCAGGCCCGATGCTGCTTACCTTGGCCAGCCGCTTGCGGGCTGTCAAGGAAAGCAGTGCCGGCTAGCGGGGAGACATGAAGGGATACTCCGACCAGATCTGCAACCTTTCTTCTATGAATTTCTTGCTCTTCAACAGTAGTACAAGGCTTTAGAACGCCTACTATATATATGCTTCTCTTCTTTTTGGCAGTGCCGCACCCAGAGAGGGACCAGGCCCGATGCTGCTTACCTTGGCCAGCCGCTTGCGGGCTGTCAAGGAAAGCAGTGCCGGCTAGCGGGGAGACATGAAGGGATACTCCGACCAGATCTGCAACCTTTCTTCTAATGCTCTTCAACAGTAGTACAAGGCTTTAGAACGCCTACTATATATATGCTTCTCTTCTTTTTGGCAGTGCCGCACCCAGAGAGGGACCAGGCCCGATGCTGCTTACCTTGGCCAGCCGCTTGCGGGCTGTCAAGGAAAGCAGTGCCGTCTAGCGGGCAGACATGAAGGGATACTCCGACCAGATCTGCAACCTTTCTTCTATGAATTTCTTGCTCTTCAACAGTAGTACAAGGCTTTAGAACGCCTACTATATATATGCTTCTCTTCTTTTTGGCAGTGCCGCACCCAGAGAGGGACCAGGCCCGACGCTGCTTACCTTGGCCAGCCGCTTGCGGGCTGTCAAGGAAAGCAGTGCCGGCTAGCGGGGACACATGAAGGGATACTCCGACCAGATCTGCAACCTTTCTTCTATTGCTCTTCAACAGTAGTACAAGGCTTTAGAACGCCTACTATATATATGCTTCTCTTCTTTTTGGCAGTGCCGCACCCAGAGAGGGACCAGCCCCGATGCTGCTTACCTTGGCCAGCCGCTTGCGGGCTGTCAAGGAAAGCAGTGCCGGCTAGCGGGGAGACATGAAGGGATACTCCGACCAGATCTGCAACCTTTCTTCTATGAATTTCTTGCTCTTCAACAGTAGTACAAGGCTTTAGAACGCCTACTATATATATGCTTCTCTTCTTTTTGGCAGTGCCGCACCCAGAGAGGGACCAGGCCCGATGCTGCTTACCTTGGCCAGCCGCTTGCGGGCTGTCAAGGAAAGCAGTGCCGGCTAGCGGGGAGACATGAAGGGATACTCCGACCAGATCTGCAACCTTTCTTCTATGAATTTCTTGCTCTTCAACAGTAGTACAAGGCTTTAGAACGCCAACTATATATATGCTTCTCTTCTTTTGGGCAGTGCCGCAACCAGAGAGGGACCAGGCCCGATGCTGCTTACCTTGGCCAGCCGCTTGCGGGCTGTCAAGTAAAGCAGTGTCGGCTAGCGGGGAGACATAAAGAGATACTCCGACCAGATCTGCAACCTTTCTTCTATGAATTTCTTGCTCTTCAACAGTAGTACAAGGCTTTAGAACGCCTACTATATATATGCTTCTCTTCTTTTTGGCAGTGCCGCACCCAGAGAGGGACCAGGCCCGATGCTGCTTACCTTGGCCAGCCGCTTGCGGGCTGTCAAGGAAAGCAGTGCCGGCTAGCGGGCAGACATGAAGGGATACTCCGACCAGATCTGCAACCTTTCTTCTATGAATTTCTTGCTCTTCAACAGTAGTACAAGGCTTTAGAACGCCTACTATATATATGCTTCTCTTCTTTTTGGCAGTGCCGCACCCAGAGAGGGACCAGGCCCGATGCTGCTTACCTTGGCCATCCGCTTGCGGGCTGTCAAGGAAAGCAGTGCCGGCTAGCGGGGAGACATGAAGGGATACTCCGACCAGATCTGCAACCTTTCTTCTATTGCTCTTCAACAGTAGTACAAGGCTTTAGAACGCCTACTATATATATGCTTCTCTTCTTTTTGGCAGTGCCGCACCCAGAGGGGGACCAGGCCCGATGCTGCTTACCTTGGCCAGCCGCTTGCGGGCTGTCAAGGAAAGCAGTGCCGGCTAGCGGGGAGACATGAAGGGATACTCCGACCAGATCTGCAACCTTTCTTCTATGAATTTCTTGCTCTTCAACAGTAGTACAAGGCTTTAGAACGCCTACTATATATATGCTTCTCTTCTTTTTGGCAGTGCCGCACCCAGAGAGGGACCAGGCCCGATGATGCTTACCTTGGCCAGCCGCTTGCGGGCTGTCAAGGAAAGCAGTGCCGGCTAGCGGGGACACATGAAGGGATACTCCGACCAGATCTGCAACCTTTCTTCTATTGCTCTTCAACAGTAGTACAAGGCTTTAGAACGCCTACTATATATATGCTTCTCTTCTTTTTGGCAGTGCCGCACCCAGAGAGGGACCAGACCCGATGCTGCTTACCTTGGCCAGCCGCTTGCGGGCTGTCAAGGAAAGCAGTGCCGGCTAGCGGGGAGACATGAAGGGATACTCCGACCAGATCTGCAACCTTTCTTCTGTTGCTCTTCAACAGTAGTACAAGGCTTTAGAACGCCTACTATATATATGCTTCTCTTCTTTTTGGCAGTGCCGCACCCAGAGAGGGACCAGGCCCGATGCTGCTTACCTTGGCCAGCCGCTTGCGGGCTGTCAAGGAAAGCAGTGCCGGCTAGCGGGGAGACATGAAGGGATACTCCGACCAGATCTGCAACCTTTCTTCTATGAATTTCTTGTTCTTCAACAGTAGTACAAGGCTTTAGAACGCCTACTATATATATGCTTCTCTTCTTTTTGGCAGTGCCGCACCCAGAGAGGGACCAGGCCCGATGCTGCTTACCTTGGCCAGCCGCTTGCGGGCTGTCAAGGAAAGCAGTGCCGGCTAGCGGGGACACATGAAGGGATACTCCGACCAGATCTGCAACCTTTCTTCTATTGCTCTTCAACAGTAGTACAAGGCTTTAGAACGCCTACTATATATATGCTTCTCTTCTTTTTGGCAGTGCCGCACCCAGAGAGGGACCAGGCCCGATGCTGCTTACCTTGGCCAGCCGCTTGCGGGCTGTCAAGGAAAGCAGTGCCGGCTAGCGGGGAGACATGAAGGGATACTCCGACCAGATCTGCAACCTTTCTTCTATGAATTTCTTGCTCTTCAACAGTAGTACAAGGCTTTAGAACGCCTACTATATATATGCTTCTCTTCTTTTTGGCAGTGCCGCACCCAGAGAGGGACCAGGCCCGATGCTGCTTACCTTGGCCAGCCGCTTGCGGGCTGTCAAGGAAAGCAGTGCCGGCTAGCGGGGAGACATGAAGGGATACTCCGACCAGATCTGCAACCTTTCTTCTATGAATTTCTTGCTCTTCAACAGTAGTACAAGGCTTTAGAACGTCTACTATATATATGCTTCTCTTCTTTTTGGCAGTGCCGCACCCAGAGAGGGACCAGGCCCGATGCTGCTTACCTTGGCCAGCCGCTTGCGGGCTGTCAAGGAAAGCAGTGCCGGCTAGCGGGGAGACATGAAGGGATACTCCGACCAGATCTGCAACCTTTCTTCTATTGCTCTTCAACAGTAGTACAAGGCTTTAGAACGCCTACTATATATATGCTTCTCTTCTTTTTGGCAGTGCCGCACCCAGAGAGGGACCAGGCCCGATGCTGCTTACCTTGGCCAGCCGCTTGCGGGCTGTCAAGGAAAGCAGTGCCGGCTAGCGGGGACACATGAAGGGATACTCCGACCAGATCTGCAACCTTTCTTCTATGAATTTCTTGCTCTTCAACAGTAGTACAAGGCTTTAGAACGCCTACCATATATATGCTTCTCTTCTTTTTGGCAGTGCCGCACCCAGAGAGGGACCAGGCCCGATGCTGCTTACCTTGGCCAGCCGCTTGCGGGCTGTCAAGGAAAGCAGTGCCGGGTAGCGGGGAGACATGAAGGGATACTCCGACCAGATCTGCAACCTTTCTTCTATGAATTTCTTGCTCTTCAACCGTAGTACAAGGCTTTAGAACGCCTACTATATATATGCTTCTCTTCTTTTTGGCAGTGCCGCACCCAGAGAGGGACCAGGCCCGATGATGCTTACCTTGGCCAGCCGCTTGCGGGCTGTCAAGGAAAGCAGTGCCGGCTAGCGGGGACACATGAAGGGATACTCCGACCAGATCTGCAACCTTTCTTCTATTGCTCTTCAACAGTAGTACAAGGCTTTAGAACGCCTACTATATATATGCTTCTCTTCTTTTTGGCAGTGCCGCACCCAGAGAGGGACCAGACCCGATGCTGCTTACCTTGGCCAGCCGCTTGCGGGCTGTCAAGGAAAGCAGTGCCGGCTAGCGGGGAGACATGAAGGGATACTCCGACCAGATCTGCAACCTTTCTTCTGTTGCTCTTCAACAGTAGTACAAGGCTTTAGAACGCCTACTATATATATGCTTCTCTTCTTTTTGGCAGTGCCGCACCCAGAGAGGGACCAGGCCCGATGCTGCTTACCTTGGCCAGCCGCTTGCGGGCTGTCAAGGAAAGCAGTGCCGGCTAGCGGGGAGACATGAAGGGATACTCCGACCAGATCTGCAACCTTTCTTCTATGAATTTCTTGTTCTTCAACAGTAGTACAAGGCTTTAGAACGCCTACTATATATATGCTTCTCTTCTTTTTGGCAGTGCCGCACCCAGAGAGGGACCAGGCCCGATGCTGCTTACCTTGGCCAGCCGCTTGCGGGCTGTCAAGGAAAGCAGTGCCGGCTAGCGGGGAGACATGAAGGGATACTCCGACCAGATCTGCAACCTTTCTTCTATGAATTTCTTGCTCTTCAACAGTAGTACAAGGCTTTAGAACGCCTACTATATATATGCTTCTCTTCTTTTTGGCAGTGCCGCACCCAGAGAGGGACCAGGCCCGATGCTGCTTACCTTGGCCAGCCGCTTGCGGGCTGTCAAGGAAAGCAGTGCCGGGTAGCGGGGACACATGAAGGGATACTCCGACCAGATCTGCAACCTTTCTTCTATTGCTCTTCAACAGTAGTACAAGGCTTTAGAACGCCTACTATATATATGCTTCTCTTCTTTTTGGCAGTGCCGCACCCAGAGATGGACCAGGCCCGATGCTGCTTACCTTGGCCAGCCGCTTGCGGGCTGTCAAGGAAAGCAGTGCCGGCTAGCGGGGAGACATGAAGGGATACTCCGACCAGATCTGCAACCTTTCTTCTATGAATTTCTTGCTCTTCAACAGTAGTACAAGGCTTTAGAACGCCTACTATATATATGCTTCTCTTCTTTTTGGCAGTGCCGCACCCAGAGAGGGACCAGGCCCGATGCTGCTTACCTTGGCCAGCCGCTTGCGGGCTGTCAAGGAAAGCAGTGCCGGCTAGCGGGGACACATGAAGGGATACTCCGACCAGATCTGCAACCTTTCTTCTATTGCTCTTCAACTGTAGTACAAGGCTTTAGAACGCCTACTATATATATGCTTCTCTTCTTTTTGGCAGTGCCGCACCCAGAGAGGGACCAGGCCCGATGCTGCTTACCTTGGCCAGCCGCTTGCGGGCTGTCAAGGAAAGCAGTGCTGGCTAGCGGGGACACATGAAGGGATACTCCGACCAGATCTGCAACCTTTCTTCTATTGCTCTTCAACAGTAGTACAAGGCTTTAGAACGCCTACTATATATATGCTTCTCTTCTTTTTGGCAGTGCCGCACCCAGAGAGGGACCAGGCCCGATGTTGCTTACCTTGGCCAGCCGCTTGCGGGCTGTCAAGGAAAGCAGTGCCGGCTAGCGGGGACACATGAAGGGATACTCCGACCAGATCTGCAACCTTTCTTCTATGAATTTCTTGCTCTTCAACAGTAGTACAAGGCTTTAGAACGCCTACCATATATATGCTTCTCTTCTTTTTGGCAGTGCCGCACCCAGAGAGGGACCAGGCCCGATGCTGCTTACCTTGGCCAGCCGCTTGCGGGCTGTCAAGGAAAGCAGTGCCGGGTAGCGGGGAGACATGAAGGGATACTCCGACCAGATCTGCAACCTTTCTTCTATGAATTTCTTGCTCTTCAACAGTAGTACAAGGCTTTAGAACGCCTACTATATATATGCTTCTCTTCTTTTTGGCAGTGCCGCACCCAGAGAGGGACCAGGCCCGATGCTGCTTACCTTGGCCAGCCGCTTGCGGGCTGTCAAGGAAAGCAGTGCCGGCTAGCGGGGAGACATGAAGGGATACTCCGACCAGATCTGCAACCTTTCTTCTATTGCTCTTCAACAGTAGTACAAGGCTTTAGAACGCCTACTATATATATGCTTCTCTTCTTTTTGGCAGTGCCGCACCCAGAGAGGGACCAGGCCCGATGCTGCTTACCTTGGCCAGCCGCTTGCGGGCTGTCAAGGAAAGCTGTGCCGGCTAGCGGGGAGACATGAAGGGATACTCCGACCAGATCTGCAACCTTTCTTCTATGAATTTCTTGCTCTTCAACAGTAGTACAAGGCTTTAGAACGCCTACTATATATATGCTTCTCTTCTTTTTGGCAGTGCCGCACCCAGAGAGGGACCAGGCCCGATGCTGCTTACCTTGGCCAGCCGCTTGCGGGCTGTCAAGGAAAGCAGTGCCGGCTAGCGGGGAGACATGAAGGGATACTCCGACCAGATCTGCAACCTTTCTTCTATGAATTTCTTGCTCTTCAACAGTAGTACAAGGCTTTAGAACGCCTACTATATATATGCTTCTCTTCTTTTTGGCAGTGCCGCACCCAGAGAGGGACCAGGCCCGATGCTGCTTACCTTGGCCAGCCGCTTGCGGGCTGTCAAGGAAAGCAGTGCCGGCTAGCGGGGAGACATGAAGGGATACTCCGACCAGATCTGCAACCTTTCTTCTATTGCTCTTCAACAGTAGTACAAGGCTTTAGAACGCCTACTATATATATGCTTCTCTTCTTTTTGGCAGTGCCGCACCCAGAGAGGGACCAGGCCCGATGCTGCTTACCTTGGCCAGCCGCTTGCGGGCTGTCAAGGAAAGCAGTGCCGGCTAGCGGGGACACATGAAGGGATACTCCGACCAGATCTGCAACCTTTCTTCTATGAATTTCTTGCTCTTCAACAGTAGTACAAGGCTTTAGAACGCCTACCATATATATGCTTCTCTTCTTTTTGGCAGTGCCGCACCCAGAGAGGGACCAGGCCCGATGCTGCTTACCTTGGCCAGCCGCTTGCGGGCTGTCAAGGAAAGCAGTGCCGGGTAGCGGGGAGACATGAAGGGATACTCCGACCAGATCTGCAACCTTTCTTCTATGAATTTCTTGCTCTTCAACCGTAGTACAAGGCTTTAGAACGCCTACTATATATATGCTTCTCTTCTTTTTGGCAGTGCCGCACCCAGAGAGGGACCAGGCCCGATGATGCTTACCTTGGCCAGCCGCTTGCGGGCTGTCAAGGAAAGCAGTGCCGGCTAGCGGGGACACATGAAGGGATACTCCGACCAGATCTGCAACCTTTCTTCTATTGCTCTTCAACAGTAGTACAAGGCTTTAGAACGCCTACTATATATATGCTTCTCTTCTTTTTGGCAGTGCCGCACCCAGAGAGGGACCAGACCCGATGCTGCTTACCTTGGCCAGCCGCTTGCGGGCTGTCAAGGAAATAGGTGCCGGCTAGCGGGGAGACATGAAGGGATACTCCGACCAGATCTGCAACCTTTCTTCTGTTGCTCTTCAACAGTAGTACAAGGCTTTAGAACGCCTACTATATATATGCTTCTCTTCTTTTTGGCAGTGCCGCACCCAGAGAGGGACCAGGCCCGATGCTGCTTACCTTGGCCAGCCGCTTGCGGGCTGTCAAGGAAAGCAGTGCCGGCTAGCGGGGAGACATGAAGGGATACTCCGACCAGATCTGCAACCTTTCTTCTATGAATTTCTTGTTCTTCAACAGTAGTCCAAGGCTTTAGAACGCCTACTATATATATGCTTCTCTTCTTTTTGGCAGTGCCGCACCCAGAGAGGGACCAGGCCCGATGCTGCTTACCTTGGCCAGCCGCTTGCGGGCTGTCAAGGAAAGCAGTGCCGGCTAGCGGGGACACATGAAGGGATACTCCGACCAGATCTGCAACCTTTCTTCTATTGCTCTTCAACAGTAGTACAAGGCTTTAGAACGCCTACTATATATATGCTTCTCTTCTTTTTGGCAGTGCCGCACCCAGAGAGGGACCAGGCCCGATGCTGCTTACCTTGGCCAGCCGCTTGCGGGCTGTCAAGGAAAGCAGTGCCGGCTAGCGGGGAGACATGAAGGGATACTCCGACCAGATCTGCAACCTTTCTTCTATGAATTTCTTGCTCTTCAACAGTAGTACAAGGCTTTAGAACGCCTACTATATATATGCTTCTCTTCTTTTTGGCAGTGCCGCACCCAGAGAGGGACCAGGCCCGATGCTGCTTACCTTGGCCAGCCGCTTGCGGGCTGTCAAGGAAAGCAGTGCCGGCTAGCGGGGACACATGAAGGGATACTCCGACCAGATCTGCAACCTTTCTTCTATTGCTCTTCAACTGTAGTACAAGGCTTTAGAACGCCTACTATATATATGCTTCTCTTCTTTTTGGCAGTGCCGCACCCAGAGAGGGACCAGGCCCGATGCTGCTTACCTTGGCCAGCCGCTTGCGGGCTGTCAAGGAAAGCAGTGCTGGCTAGCGGGGACACATGAAGGGATACTCCGACCAGATCTGCAACCTTTCTTCTATTGCTCTTCAACAGTAGTACAAGGCTTTAGAACGCCTACTATATATATGCTTCTCTTCTTTTTGGCAGTGCCGCACCCAGAGAGGGACCAGGCCCGATGTTGCTTACCTTGGCCAGCCGCTTGCGGGCTGTCAAGGAAAGCAGTGCCGGCTAGCGGGGACACATGAAGGGATACTCCGACCAGATCTGCAACCTTTCTTCTATGAATTTCTTGCTCTTCAACAGTAGTACAAGGCTTTAGAACGCCTACCATATATATGCTTCTCTTCTTTTTGGCAGTGCCGCACCCAGAGAGGGACCAGGCCCGATGCTGCTTACCTTGGCCAGCCGCTTGCGGGCTGTCAAGGAAAGCAGTGCCGGGTAGCGGGGAGACATGAAGGGATACTCCGACCAGATCTGCAACCTTTCTTCTATGAATTTCTTGCTCTTCAACAGTAGTACAAGGCTTTAGAACGCCTACTATATATATGCTTCTCTTCTTTTTGGCAGTGCCGCACCCAGAGAGGGACCAGGCCCGATGCTGCTTACCTTGGCCAGCCGCTTGCGGGCTGTCAAGGAAAGCAGTGCCGGCTAGCGGGGAGACATGAAGGGATACTCCGACCAGATCTGCAACCTTTCTTCTATTGCTCTTCAACAGTAGTACAAGGCTTTAGAACGCCTACTATATATATGCTTCTCTTCTTTTTGGCAGTGCCGCACCCAGAGAGGGACCAGGCCCGATGCTGCTTACCTTGGCCAGCCGCTTGCGGGCTGTCAAGGAAAGCTGTGCCGGCTAGCGGGGAGACATGAAGGGATACTCCGACCAGATCTGCAACCTTTCTTCTATGAATTTCTTGCTCTTCAACAGTAGTACAAGGCTTTAGAACGCCTACTATATATATGCTTCTCTTCTTTTTGGCAGTGCCGCACCCAGAGAGGGACCAGGCCCGATGCTGCTTACCTTGGCCAGCCGCTTGCGGGCTGTCAAGGAAAGCAGTGCCGGCTAGCGGGGAGACATGAAGGGATACTCCGACCAGATCTGCAACCTTTCTTCTATGAATTTCTTGCTCTTCAACAGTAGTACAAGGCTTTAGAACGCCTACTATATATATGCTTCTCTTCTTTTTGGCAGTGCCGCACCCAGAGAGGGACCAGGCCCGATGCTGCTTACCTTGGCCAGCCGCTTGCGGGCTGTCAAGGAAAGCAGTGCCGTCTAGCGGGCAGACATGAAGGGATACTCCGACCAGATCTGCAACCTTTCTTCTATGAATTTCTTGCTCTTCAACAGTAGTACAAGGCTTTAGAACGCCTACTATATATATGCTTCTCTTCTTTTTGGCAGTGCCGCACCCAGAGAGGGACCAGGCCCGATGCTGCTTACCTTGGCCAGCCGCTTGCGGGCTGTCAAGGAAAGCAGTGCCGGCTAGCGGGGACACATGAAGGGATACTCCGACCAGATCTGCAACCTTTCTTCTATTGCTCTTCAACAGTAGTACAAGGCTTTAGAACGCCTACTATATATATGCTTCTCTTCTTTTTGGCAGTGCCGCACCCAGAGAGGGACCAGGCCCGATGCTGCTTACCTTGGCCAGCCGCTTGCGGGCTGTCAAGGAAAGCAGTGCCGGCTAGCGGGGAGACATGAAGGGATACTCCGACCAGATCTGCAACCTTTCTTCTATGAATTTCTTGCTCTTCAACAGTAGTACAAGGCTTTAGAACGCCTACTATATATATGCTTCTCTTCTTTTTGGCAGTGCCGCACCCAGAGAGGGACCAGGCCCGATGCTGCTTACCTTGGCCAGCCGCTTGCGGGCTGTCAAGGAAAGCAGTGCCGGCTAGCGGGGAGATATGAAGGGATACTCCGACCAGATCTGCAACCTTTCTTCTATTGCTCTTCAACAGTAGTACAAGGCTTTAGAACGCCTACTATATATATGCTTCTCTTCTTTTTGGCAGTGCCGCACCCAGAGAGGGACCAGGCCCGATGCTGCTTACCTTGGCCAGCCGCTTGCGGGCTGTCAAGGAAAGCAGTGCCGGCTAGCGGGGAGACATGAAGGGATACTCCGACCAGATCTGCAACCTTTCTTCTATGAATTTCTTGCTCTTCAACAGTAGTACAAGGCTTTAGAACGCCTACTATATATATGCTTCTCTTCTTTTTGGCAGTGCCGCACCCAGAGAGGGACCAGGCCCGATGCTGCTTACCTTGGCCAGCCGCTTGCGGGCTGTCAAGGAAAGCAGTGCCGGCTAGCGGGGACACATGAAGGGATACTCCGACCAGATCTGCAACCTTTCTTCTATTGCTCTTCAACAGTAGTACAAGGCTTTAGAACGCCTACTATATATATGCTTCTCTTCTTTTTGGCAGTGCCGCACCCAGAGAGGGACCAGGTCCGATGATGCTTACCTTGGCCAGCCGCTTGCGGGCTGTCAAGGAAAGCAGTGCCGGCTAGCGGGGAGACATGAAGGGATACTCCGACCAGATCTGCAACCCTTCTTCTATGAATTTCTTGCTCTTCAACAGTAGTACAAGGCTTTAGAACGCCTACTATATATATGCTTCTCTTCTTTTTGGCAGTGCCGCACCCAGAGAGGGACCAGGCCCGATGCTGCTTACCTTGGCCAGCCGCTTGCGGGCTGTCAAGGAAAGCAGTGCCGGCTAGCGGGGAGACATGAAGGGATACTCCGACCAGATCTGCAACCTTTCTTCTATTGCTCTTCAACAGTAGTACAAGGCTTTAGAACGCCTACTATATATATGCTTCTCTTCTTTTTGGCAGTGCCGCACCCAGAGAGGGACCAGGCCCGATGCTGCTTACCTTGGCCAGCCGCTTGCGGGCTGTCAAGGAAAGCAGTGCCGGCTAGCGGGGAGACATGAAGGGATACTCCGACCAGATCTGCAACCTTTCTTCTATGAATTTCTTGCTCTTCAACAGTAGTACAAGGCTTTAGAACGCCTACTATATATATGCTTCTCTTCTTTTTGGCAGTGCCGCACCCAGAGAGGGACCAGGCCCGATGCTGCTTACCTTGGCCAGCCGCTTGCGGGCTGTCAAGGAAAGCAGTGCCGGCTAGCGGGGAGACATGAAGGGATACTCCGACCAGATCTGCAACCTTTCTTCTATGAATTTCTTGCTCTTCAACAGTAGTACAAGGCTTTAGAACGCCTACTATATATATGCTTCTCTTCTTTTTGGCAGTGCCGCACCCAGAGAGGGACCAGGCCCGATGCTGCTTACCTTGGCCAGCCGCTTGCGGGCTGTCAAGGAAAGCAGTGCCGGCTAGCGGGGAGACATGAAGGGATACTCCGACCAGATCTGCAACCTTTCTTCTATGAATTTCTTGCTCTTCAACAGTAGTACAAGGCTTTAGAACGCCTACTATATATATGCTTCTCTTCTTTTTGGCAGTGCCGCACCCAGAGAGGGACCAGGCCCGATGCTGCTTACCTTGGCCAGCCGCTTGCGGGCTGTCAAGGAAAGCAGTGCCGGCTAGCGGGGAGACATGAAGGGATACTCCGACCAGATCTGCAACCTTTCTTCTATGAATTTCTTGCTCTTCAACAGTAGTACAAGGCTTTAGAACGCCTACTATATATATGCTTCTCTTCTTTTTGGCAGTGCCGCACCCAGAGAGGGACCAGGCCCGATGCTGCTTACCTTGGCCAGCCGCTTGCGGGCTGTCAAGGAAAGCAGTGCCGGCTAGCGGGGACACATGAAGGGATACTCCGACCAGATCTGCAACCTTTCTTCTATGAATTTCTTGCTCTTCAACAGTAGTACAAGGCTTTAGAACGCCTACTATATATATGCTTCTCTTCTTTTTGGCAGTGCCGCACCCAGAGAGGGACCAGGCCCGATGCTGCTTACCTTGGCCAGCCGCTTGCGGGCTGTCAAGGAAAGCAGTGCCGGCTAGCGGGGACACATGAAGGGATACTCCGACCAGATCTGCAACCTTTCTTCTATGAATTTCTTGCTCTTCAACAGTAGTACAAGGCTTTAGAACGCCTACTATATATATGCTTCTCTTCTTTTTGGCAGTGCCGCACCCAGAGAGGGACCAGGCCCGATGCTGCTTACCTTGGCCAGCCGCTTGCGGGCTGTCAAGGAAAGCAGTGCCGGCTAGCGGGGACACATGAAGGGATACTCCGACCAGATCTGCAACCTTTCTTCTATTGCTCTTCAACAGTAGTACAAGGCTTTAGAACGCCTACTATATATATGCTTCTCTTCTTTTTGGCAGTGCCGCACCCAGAGAGGGACCAGGCCCGATGCTGCTTACCTTGGCCAGCCGCTTGCGGGCTGTCAAGGAAAGCAGTGCCGGCTAGCGGGGAGACATGAAGGGATACTCCGACCAGATCTGCAACCTTTCTTCTATGAATTTCTTGCTCTTCAACAGTAGTACAAGGCTTTAGAACGCCTACTATATATATGCTTCTCTTCTTTTTGGCAGTGCCGCACCCAGAGAGGGACCAGGCCCGATGCTGCTTACCTTGGCCAGCCGCTTGCGGGCTGTCAAGGAAAGCAGTGCCGGCTAGCGGGGAGATATGAAGGGATACTCCGACCAGATCTGCAACCTTTCTTCTATTGCTCTTCAACAGTAGTACAAGGCTTTAGAACGCCTACTATATATATGCTTCTCTTCTTTTTGGCAGTGCCGCACCCAGAGAGGGACCAGGCCCGATGCTGCTTACCTTGGCCAGCCGCTTGCGGGCTGTCAAGGAAAGCAGTGCCGGCTAGCGGGGACACATGAAGGGATACTCCGACCAGATCTGCAACCTTTCTTCTATGAATTTCTTGCTCTTCAACAGTAGTACAAGGCTTTAGAACGCCTACTATATATATGCTTCTCTTCTTTTTGGCAGTGCCGCACCCAGAGAGGGACCAGGCCCGATGCTGCTTACCTTGGCCAGCCGCTTGCGGGCTGTCAAGGAAAGCAGTGCCGGCTAGCGGGGACACATGAAGGGATACTCCGACCAGATCTGCAACCTTTCTTCTATGAATTTCTTGCTCTTCAACAGTAGTACAAGGCTTTAGAACGCCTACTATATATATGCTTCTCTTCTTTTTGGCAGTGCCGCACCCAGAGAGGGACCAGGCCCGATGCTGCTTACCTTGGCCAGCCGCTTGCGGGCTGTCAAGGAAAGCAGTGCCGGCTAGCGGGGACACATGAAGGGATACTCCGACCAGATCTGCAACCTTTCTTCTATTGCTCTTCAACAGTAGTACAAGGCTTTAGAACGCCTACTATATATATGCTTCTCTTCTTTTTGGCAGTGCCGCACCCAGAGAGGGACCAGGCCCGATGCTGCTTACCTTGGCCAGCCGCTTGCGGGCTGTCAAGGAAAGCAGTGCCGGCTAGCGGGGAGACATGAAGGGATACTCCGACCAGATCTGCAACCTTTCTTCTATTGCTCTTCAACAGTAGTACAAGGCTTTAGAACGCCTACTATATATATGCTTCTCTTCTTTTTGGCAGTGCCGCACCCAGAGAGGGACCAGGCCCGATGCTGCTTACCTTGGCCAGCCGCTTGCGGGCTGTCAAGGAAAGCAGTGCCGGCTAGCGGGGAGACATGAAGGGATACTCCGACCAGATCTGCAACCTTTCTTCTATGAATTTCTTGCTCTTCAACAGTAGTACAAGGCTTTAGAACGCCTACTATATATATGCTTCTCTTCTTTTTGGCAGTGCCGCACCCAGAGAGGGACCAGGCCCGATGCTGCTTACCTTGGCCAGCCGCTTGCGGGCTGTCAAGGAAAGCAGTGCCGGCTAGCGGGGAGACATGAAGGGATACTCCGACCAGATCTGCAACCTTTCTTCTATGAATTTCTTGCTCTTCAACAGTAGTACAAGGCTTTAGAACGCCTACTATATATATGCTTCTCTTCTTTTTGGCAGTGCCGCACCCAGAGAGGGACCAGGCCCGATGCTGCTTACCTTGGCCAGCCGCTTGCGGGCTGTCAAGGAAAGCAGTGCCGGCTAGCGGGGAGACATGAAGGGATACTCCGACCAGATCTGCAACCTTTCTTCTATGAATTTCTTGCTCTTCAACAGTAGTACAAGGCTTTAGAACGCCTACTATATATATGCTTCTCTTCTTTTTGGCAGTGCCGCACCCAGAGAGGGACCAGGCCCGATGCTGCTTACCTTGGCCAGCCGCTTGCGGGCTGTCAAGGAAAGCAGTGCCGGCTAGCGGGGAGACATGAAGGGATACTCCGACCAGATCTGCAACCTTTCTTCTATGAATTTCTTGCTCTTCAACAGTAGTACAAGGCTTTAGAACGCCTACTATATATATGCTTCTCTTCTTTTTGGCAGTGCCGCACCCAGAGAGGGACCAGGCCCGATGCTGCTTACCTTGGCCAGCCGCTTGCGGGCTGTCAAGGAAAGCAGTGCCGGCTAGCGGGGACACATGAAGGGATACTCCGACCAGATCTGCAACCTTTCTTCTATGAATTTCTTGCTCTTCAACAGTAGTACAAGGCTTTAGAACGCCTACTATATATATGCTTCTCTTCTTTTTGGCAGTGCCGCACCCAGAGAGGGACCAGGCCCGATGCTGCTTACCTTGGCCAGCCGCTTGCGGGCTGTCAAGGAAAGCAGTGCCGGCTAGCGGGGACACATGAAGGGATACTCCGACCAGATCTGCAACCTTTCTTCTATGAATTTCTTGCTCTTCAACAGTAGTACAAGGCTTTAGAACGCCTACTATATATATGCTTCTCTTCTTTTTGGCAGTGCCGCACCCAGAGAGGGACCAGGCCCGATGCTGCTTACCTTGGCCAGCCGCTTGCGGGCTGTCAAGGAAAGCAGTGCCGGCTAGCGGGGAGACATGAAGGGATACTCCGACCAGATCTGCAACCTTTCTTCTATGAATTTCTTGCTCTTCAACAGTAGTACAAGGCTTTAGAACGCCTACCATATATATGCTTCTCTTCTTTTTGGCAGTGCCGCACCCGTTTGACGCTAGAGTTTTTAAATACATCATTGTTGCCACCGAAATATAGCGATAATTGTGTATGTGTATTTTTATGATCTAGTTATAAAAGAGACTGAATATTTCTTGTGCCGCATTGCCAGTTAAACTATTCAAATCCAAGCACGCAATGCACTTGTAGGATTTTCCGATCTGTCAACTTCTTGCGATACGCTTACAACTGCATTGTGAATGACCTTCCCTCGCTCCTGAGCTTATACTGCTCTGCTTGAGCGCTACGACTTTATTGCGTTCGTCACCCTTCGTGGTGTAATGGATACCATGCTAACTTCATATACCCTTAGCGGGTTTAAACCCGGCGGAGGACGATGGATTTTTTTGGGCGTAAAAATCCTTAACATGGTTTCCTTCGGACCGCTGGTCCCGTGTCGTAGATTTACCTCAAGTCTGATAAAGAAGCCTCTGAGCAAAATGAAGCGATCGTTCACGACCAATATAGAATGGGATCCTGAGAACCACAACAGTTAAGGACGTCCATAAAAAAAAGTCCATCTCCATTCCGAAAGGTGTTTTAAGTAAAGAATAGCAAAGACCTGCCTTCCGAGAATATAAAATTTGTGAAACTTGAATTTTAAGCGTATTTCGAAACATTGTATGCTTAACAATACTTATAGTGTTATCTCATTTTATAAAAATCCGATTAATTTTCTTTTCGTTCACTAAGCTACCCATAACATACTCTTCCAACATATTATGAGATCTCTGATTATAATTTAATGGCAGTCTAGGTAGCCCCTTATTTTCCATACGCTATTTACAAATACCAACTCCGCAACTATATAATCGAATCCTTCTATATATAAGCATTTGAAAGTCTGATATTTCAAAGTGCAACTCATGTTTTGGGAGTTGAATTTGTGAGAAAAAGTAATATAAAATCTGATCCGTTCCATTTACATGACTTTCTCTAACAGTTGCACAAACAAACGTTTCATACAAAAGATTATTCTTTTATGTAATCGAGCTCGCTTCTTTATAAGTAGAAGAAAAGTAAGCAAATGCACTAGGATAAAGCGACAGTCAAATCCTTTAAAAGCTATCGGTATGAGAAACAACTGAAATTATGTAGGCTCTCTTTTGCATTTCGGGGAGTAAAACAAAAGAGATGAAACGAAAGTTTCTTCCCACTTAAGAAACGTTTAAGTAGTTTAAAATTGAAATCACTAATAGGAAACGTTTCGGAAACGATTAACTGTGAAAAAAAAAAAGTTTAATATATAAATTGTGTGCTTTAATGAGATCTACATTTTTGTGTAGCAAGTTTTTTTCTATTACGGTTTACGAATAACACAAAAGTCATTCAGAATGAAGAGATCTACAGAGACCATTTATAGAATATTTGAGACATTCATTTAATTTGTAGTGAAAATATGATGTTTAAAGGCATGCTATTTTAATCAAAGTTAGAGCAGTTTTGAGAAAATCCAAATGTCCGAAAAATGTTCCATCTAAATGTTAGTTGGCGGGTAAATTTTCTGGTACAGCTTCTTGTTGCATCTTTGGAAGAATCTGAACACAAATACCAAGTTTGTTAATTAACCAAATTGACATTTTTTGAGCCATACCGCTCGCACACACACCCACACACAAAACTATACTTAATTCTTTTTGGATTCAGGGGATCTCAAATCATATATTTTGGTTGAAATTTCGGTATCGAATTTTTGGGTGAAATACAATAGCTTCTCTTCTGTGTACACAGTACACACGTGTTAGAGAAAGTAAAAATGATAAGTTTTTAAATCGATACTTAATTGTTATTTTTGAGACTAGACACGTGTTACACTCTTACAGAAAAGAACTCTCATATTTACTCTCCAAGATGATACATGTCATAGCATAAGAGCGGAATTGCAAAACTAGAATTGTTTCAATTCAGAAATATATCCATTGTGATACTTATTATTAATTAATTAAAACGTTTATCATTCGAAAGCGAATACTATTAAATACGCATCAAGTATGAGCAGGCAAGTGCTTTTTATGCCTTTTGCCAACATTTAGGCCCTCTTTGCTCTGTATTTTTTTCTCCTCCAAAGAGAATCATGCATGAGTATAGAGGACATAAGAAATGCAGTTTTTATAAAGTGAGATATCAAGTAGGAAACTCTGTAAATAGCTGACATAAAGTCGTTATCTGTTATGTTCGGATAAACGTTCTGGTATCAAACTAAATAAATAATTTAGCTAACGGAAAGTATTCTAAAGTGTCATTATAATCAGAAGGAACAATAAACTTTTGAAACAGACTGTATACAAACTTAATTTCGTCTGTGTACAATGGTAAGGGCCAGCTGACCCAACTGCCTCGTATTTTGCATATGCAGATATCCCTTCTTGCATTTAAAGAGTTGCAGAACTCAACAGGGCTATTTGAAGTTAAAACCTGCAGTCGAGAACTGGGCCAGAGCGACCTTCCTTTTATCACTCTTAATGAGTACAACCTACTCAGTGTCTCCGCAGATGGCAAGACGCGAAATTCAGTCTCGCCTATACTCAACTGGCAGGTTTTTGCTTCAAGTAACCCCGTTGAATTCTACAACTCTTTTAAAGCAACAAGGGATATTTGCATAAGAGAAATACCAGGAAGTTGGATCACCTGGCATAACGTTATTAATTCAAACTATTGTATTTATATTTGTGTGCTTAATGAATTTCTCTGGGTCCAAAAGAACAAATAGACAAACTAAACCTTTTCAATTTGTAAACTTGGAAGGCGACTAAAAAGAAGTTTATAAAGTTTATTCTGTGGATTTATGCGTGTTATTAAGGGCCAAAATAGCACGCACATTTAAGAGATAAAACTTTGATTCAATTTTAAAGATGTCAAAGGGGATTTAAATATCGTATCATAAATAACACACTGCCACGCTCGCCTCTAATCAAGGTGACCCTGGTTTTATCCTAGGGATAGATAGTTCTATGTGGGTGGAAAAAGTGGCTCAGGTGCGGGTTCAGTTTTCCCCATCCATCGCATTCCACCAGCGCTCCATCCTCATTTCAAGCATCATAAGCGTCATCACCTGCGGTGCCAAAGTAATAAAAGTGGGTATTAAATTCTATAAAAATAGAAACAAATAAATGATACATGGGGCCTGTATTAAGACTTTTTCAGTTCTACCATCAATAATATGGGTACTAAATTCTATAAAAATAAAAACAAATAAATGATACATGGGGCCTATATTAAGACTTTTTCGGTTCTACCATCAATAATATGGGTACTAAATTCTATAAAAATAGAAACAAATAAATGATACATGGGGCCTATATTAAGACTTTTTCGGTTCTACCATCAATAATATGGGTACTAAATTCTATAAAAATAGAAACAAATAAATGATACATGGGGCCTATATTAAGACTTTTTCGGTTCTACCATCAATAATATAGGTAGTAAATTCTATAAACATAAAAACAAATAAATGATACATGGGGCCTATAGTAAGACTTTTTCAGTTCTACCATCAATAATATGGGTAGTAAATTCTATAAAAATAAAAACAAATAAATGGTACATGGGGCCTATATTAAGACTTTTTCAGTTCTACCATCAATAATATGGGTACTAAATTCTATAAAAATAAAAACAAATAAATGGTACATGGGACCTATAATAAGACTTTTTCAGTTCTACCATCAATAATATGGGTACTAAATTCTATAAAAATAAAAACAAATAAATGATACATGGGGCCTATAGTAAGACTTTTTCAGTTCTACCATCAATAATATGGGTACTAAATTCTATAAAAATAAAAACAAATAAATGATACATGGGGCCTATATTAAGACTTTTTCAGTTCTACCATCAATAATATGGGTAGTAAATTCTATAAAAATAAAAACAAATAAATGATACATGGGGCCTATATTAAGACTTTTTCAGTTCTACCATCAATAATATGGGTACTAAATTCTATAAAAATAAAAACAAATAAATGATACATGGGGCCTATATTAAGACTTTTTCAGTTCTACCATCAATAATATGGGTACTATATTCTATAAAAATAAAAACAAATAAATGATACATGGGGCCTATATTAAGACTTTTTCAGTTCTACCATCAATAATACACAGAGACAGAAAAATAATTAGCATGAACTATAGAATTTGTCCGCTGTAATGCAATCGGTTTCGTGTTTTCACTCGTCATAGAACGCGTAGAAGAAGCTATATCCGATGTATCATATATGATGTTCGAATAAAACATATGGGCGATATTTCCTAAAACAAACTAAAACATGTTTACTAAACAGAAATGTCTATTTCTTTTACTTATATGACAATATTTCCGGCATTGGTATATTACAATATTTACTCTTTCTGTTTTTCTATTTGTATTTCTCCATTCTTTATTTACATGTTCATCTCATGTTTGCATTGAGACCGCTATTTTTCTGGCCTTGACGTCATATTCTGGAGGGAGTTGAAAGCTCAAGGGATGAATGGACATGCTGATGCTCGTCTCTTCCATTTATTGTTTGCCTGTTTCTTTTTGTGGTATTTATGGTTTCAAGACACACATGACAAGATAGATTTGAAATATATTGGAGGTTAGGATTAAAGTAGTATAACCATATATGTTGATATTTATGTCATGTGTAACGCATATGTTGAAATGTGCAAGCAGATGGTAATTACATGTTCCATCACAGCAAACGAAGCAAGTAACGCATTACTTGAAGTATTCATTATACCGCCTTGTACGTATATCTTATATTAACTCATTTAATAAAATGGTAAGGCATTAAAACTGAAAGTACGTTTAGACAATAACACATTTCTTATAATTGGAAAATATGGAAAAGTGTACTTGGTACCTTATTTGCCACACTGACATAACGCATATTTGTCACGTTACAGAGGCATATACTAAAGCAATGTGGCAAATTCAGCCACTTATGCTAGAATAAAGTATATAATAAAGAAAAAACCAGATTTCTCACCACCCCAAAAGAAAACAACATTATTTCTAATTATTGCTTTAAATTCAAATATATTTTCTAAGAGAACTTAGAATGATAAATTGGCAAGATAAAATATATTTCACAGAATTATCAACGACAAGCAGCTAATTATGAAAAACCCGGTATTCACTAATAATAAATCATTCAATACAGTCACAAAATTGGACCCAAAATTAATAACAAAATATTATAATAATATATGATACATAATAAATAAATATGAAGGTAATTGGTAGAGTAGCCTCAAATGAATTGTTTTTCTAATCCGATAAAGACATTTCAATTATTTTCTTTTTATAGATCATGTTTGTATTCATTTATCATATTAATTTTAATTACGCTAAACATATCGGGTGGTAAAGTTTGGAATTAAATAAAATTATGTTATATCTCGAAAACGTCACTATTTTGTACTAGATGTTAATAACTTATAACAGAAATTGCAGGGCATGACATCTGCTGTTGTCGTCCAAATTTTACAAAAACGCCAAGCAACTATGAGAAGAGGAGCCAGATTGAAAAATTCGGATTTCCTAGTCTCTGTTCAGTTGATCTAACTGCTCAGCTACCATTAGCCCAGTGACTAGCGAAGGTGGAGTTCCAAGGCTCAAATCCCGGCTATAGCATTGCATTTTTCAACCTAATTCCACCTTTCCAGTTCCTTCAGAAATGTACTGTGTGTATCATTGTTACGAGTACTACAGTTTATTGCAAAAGCATTTCTCATTTAATTAGGCCGTTAAACACGTAAAGATGTTTGGTTAACGCGGTTACCATTTCCGCCTTTTTCTCTCTTATGGTTCTCATTGTTTTGTATTTTTCATAATATCATTCATGAAGGGCAGATTAACAGTTTTGTGAAATATGAACAACTAACCTTCCTTAGGGAATCATATATAACCTAGAGAAAGCAAATAATCAGCGTGCTGGCTGACTTTTCACCTGAAAGTTCCGGGTTCGGTTCCTGGTTGCAGGGAGGAATTTTTGTTTAACGGAAAGTTAAAGTATGAATGTGAGAGTGAATATGATTGCGTGTAAAGATATAAAATTATTAACCAAAATCAGCAATCTACAGTTAAAATAGTTTCACAGGCTAAAAAGGTCCCAATATGACCATAGGAGTGCAAGGGGGCTGAAAAAATAAAACAATGAATGAAACTACGAGGTACGTCCAGAAAGTAAGTTCCGTTTCAATTTATCTCCGCTGCAGCGCTGCGATCGCAGTTCCGCACATACGCGGTAGACGCTCTGTATCAAGCTGAAGAAACGTGCGCCATTTTGAGATCGCTGTCAGCCACATACGCTTTGTTGTGCTTGTTTACAATGTCGGTGTTGATTGAAAATCCCGCCGCTTGTGAAATCAGATCTGTGATTCGTTTTCTGAATGCTAGGAAAGTGAAACCAATTGAAATTTATCGGCAAATTTGCGAAGTTTACGGACAAAATGCGATGAGTGATTCAATGGTGAGAAGATGGGTCCGACAGTTCAATGAAGGACGTAGTGAAGTGCACGATGAAGAACGAAGTGGGCGTCCATCTTTGGTTACAGAAGAACTGGTTCACGCGATTGATGACAAGATCCAGGAAAACCGCAAGTTTACAATTAGTTCTCTCGCTATGGAATTTCCCCAAAGCTCACGATCATTCATGAAATTGTTACCGAAAAACTGAAATTTCGTAAACTTTGCTCACGTTGGGTACCAAAGATTCTTACTGAGCAAAACAAAACGGATGGGTAGTGCACTTCAGTTTTTAACCCGTTATGATGAAGATGGCGAAGAATTTCTGACACAGTCACAGGAGATGAGGGTTTCTTACAACACCCCTGAAAGTAAGCGGCAATCAATGGAAAGGAGGCACACTTCATCCCCAGCAAAGGTTAAGCCGAAACAAATCTTGACACATCGAAAAATGATGTGCACAGTGTTCTGGGACTGGAAAGGCATCTTACTCATTGATTTCTTACGGCGTGGTCAAACAATCAAAGCAGATGTTTATTGCGAGACACTTAGGAAATTGCGCCGCGCAATACAGAATAAGCGACGAGGATTGCTGTCAAAAGATGTGTTTCTTCACGACAACGCCGACCACACACTGCAAATGTGACGAAAGACCTCCTACAGGGATTTGGCTGGGACGTGTTTGACCATCCTCCGTACAGCCCTGACCTCGCTCCTAGCGACTTTCATCTGTTCTTGCATCTGAAATCTTTCCTTGGCAGTCAACACTTCAACAATGACGAAGAGCTGAAAGAAAATGTTTCCAACTTTTTGAAGACACAGGCGGCAAACTTCTATGAAGAAGGTATACAAAAACTTGTGCCACGCTATGACAAATGCCTGCAAAATTTCGGTAGTTATGTGGAAATGTAGTTTGAGAGTTGTAGAATTTTGTGCAATAAATAGTTATTCTGTATATGTACACAATTTCATTTTATTACCAAACGAAGCTTACTTTCTGAAAGTACCTCGTATTTATTTTTATTAGGAATTTGGTGCTATAATTACCAAACGATAGCAGAAATTGGAGAAAAGAGCTGGAAACATATCGCAGTATTAAAGCGCCAACTGTGGCTTAATTCAGAGAGCAAATGATTCATGTTTATGTGAATGAAACATAATGTCTGCTACTCACTTGAATGTGTATAACATGTTTTTCTGATAACCAAGCGATCTATAAGAATTGACATGATAACCAATAAACATCTTTTGAATTTAAGAAATAATTGACTGATAGTTTTTAATAGGTTATCTGATCAAACTTTAGAACTTGTTTTATTAATTACATTATTAAGTTCGTTATATACATTATTTAGCGCTTTATACGTCATTTTATTCCCGTTAGATATTAGTTTTTAATTACAATTCATTTAATAAAGCAAAGCGTCTCTATCTACCATAATTTATGTATATAAAAGTCTCCAGATAACAGCTGTCAATCTTATACTGAAATTTAATACACATTATGTGTAGATGTTCAGTTTCTCTCTGATAATTCTGAAGATAATCATTTGATTCCTGCAGAATGTTGTGACAATGCATGTGACCGCTCTCCGGTACGCTCTGGTATGCGGTGATGGAGCTGGAATGTGAGACATCGCAGTAGGGATGCGTACATAACACGGAAGATTGGCGCGCGATCCTTCGAAACGCGAAACTCTTCCCGCGACACCATGATTCATCTCGATATTACAGATTCTTCTCCAATCCTCGGCTTCCAATAATTTCGGCAAGTTTACAGAAAAATTGTGATGTCATTTTCTAGCTATGAAAGGAGGAAAGATTACAGAGCAGATTGCGTAGTGAATTGTACAGAGTCATGACTGACTGGAGTGTTAGCACACAGTGGTACGCGAGTCATGGACGATGTGTAGCTATAAACTTTCTACACTCGAAACATCGAGTAACTTATTTACAGGAATTAAACTATGTTTGTTAAGTCAATATTGGCATTTGTTACAATATAAAGCAGGAATATACAGGTGAACATACAATTCTTAAAGCTATCTTTCATTTACTTCAATTACATATTATGCTGTATATCTTTAGCTAATAACAGACATATCAAATAAAGTTATGACACTTTGCATTATAAGCACAATAAATTAAGTATTTAAGCCGAGTTTGATCAGAAAAGGATGTGATTGAATTTAACGAAATTCGACGCATTCATCATCAGAGTAAAAACAGCAGCAGCAGCAGGTACACATTATAAGAACTGGGGGTTATATCATTAGAGGCCATAAAAAATTAACCACTTTTGGAGTAATTGAATAAAGAGACATACATTAAGATGTTATTCACAGACTTGTATTAACAGGGTCTAGAAGAAAATCCCAAGAGACATGTAGCGATACCATTTTATTGTAGAGCTATAAGATGGATTCAGTAGGCTATCAATCATATAGTCTGATGCCTATTGTAGTGATGATGATGATACCAATGAGTAAAAAGTCTCCGTGGTATCATGACTGTGTATGTCTTAGGTTTTTAATCTGTTGCTATAAAAGCAACTTTGTTTGAAGTACTCTATGAAATGTAATAATATAATTGTATTAGCAACACATACACTGGAGAAGTATGTAACCAAATAACCGCACATAGCAAATCCACTTTTGTAATTAAATATATACCTAGTAGATAATCTTTGCATCACTAAATCCATTTAATTTTTATTTGGATACTAATAAGACCTACAGTAGTTTAAGAACATTATGGAGATGTAATAAACAACACGATATTTTGAATTTCTGAAAAAAGTACCTTAAATCCACTTGTCCAATATGAATATAATACAAGCTGCCAAAAAAATATAAATTTTGTTTATTTTTCCATAACTTACCAGCGGCTTCAGCAATAATGATTCCCTGTTGTAGTAATCTTTTAATATGGAATATATGCCATACATGAATAAATCGGAGTGACTCCTTGGCACCGCTCCCTACGAGCCTTGGCCTACCGCCCGCTGCGTCTATTACAGACGTAATGAGACGTGGTCAGCGCTTCGATCCCCCCAGCCAATTAATGTGGTACTCCTCCATCAAGTAACTCATCAATTGGCCCCCCAGAGACCTCACGAGGCTGAGTCCAGGTCACCTAGCGGGGGAAATATACCCACACCGGTACTGGGAATCGAACCCAGGTCTCCCGCTTGGCAAGCAGCAACGCTACCACCACGCTAAGGAGACGACCTGAATAAAACGGTATTAGTTTAAATTCTGAACAAATATTTCCCAAAATGTCACATGGAAATTCAAAACTTCTTAATCATTCTGAACGTGAACGTGGGTTTAGGTACTCTTTCCTTTGCTTAGATAGAGGTAGATCAGGTATCATATTTCATCTAAATATTCAAAATAAATTTTAAAATGTTAAAAAAGCCATTACATACAGTGAAGCTGTCAATTTTATTAAAATCTGGACATCTATTACCAACACGTGCTTCACTTGGTCATGGTGTAGATGGAGTACCCTGGACGCGCGTTTCCACAACTTTCGTTGTCATCCTCTTGCAGGTTTGCAGATGTCTGAGGAAGTTCCAGTCCAGTCCAGTATGATTGGCAGGCTGAGGGCAGCCCGAGGTGTGTTAGACGTGTCCCTGTTCTCAGAGAGAACTTAACCACGTTCTGACGGGATTGTAGGTTTTGTAGGATGGCGGGTGTGTTTTGGGGTTGTGGAGTGACAGGAGGAGGCGAATATTGCTCCTCGACGGTTGCCTTGATGGTGCAACGGCCCTTGTGCACCGCTGATGTGTTTTTATCAAAATGTTTCTTGAGATTATAATTTTGAATCTAAGCAACTCTTGAAGGATAATAAGGAGCTTAGTCGTAGCAGCTGTTGGAGAACAACATCAGCATCTAATAGTGGCTTCTGGTGGTAGAAGTAGGACATCATTGTCATCCTCTTGCAGGTTTGCAGATGTCTGAGGAAGTTGAACAACATCAGCATCTAATATAGGCGTCTGACCGACAGTAGTGGCTTCTGGTGGTAGAAGTAGGACATCATTGATAACTGCCTTCTTCTTGCTAGTCCTTGGTGACCTCTGGTGGGATATCTCGGAACTGTTTGCTGGTTTAGAGTCTACAGCTTGACGTTCTATTGTTTTTGTAAAAATTTTAAAATGACATCTGCTGGTGGTATTTCGAAATTAACCACATTACTACAACTACTATGGATGAACAATTTTTTCCAAATATAAGCTTTGAAGAAACAAGAAAATCAAAATAAGAAGAAATAAGTTAGCTTATTAAAGCCAATAAAAGATGATTTGAAGTATAAAATATTCAATTATCATCCAAAATTTTTTCCAAGGTTTAAAAAATTATTTGATAAATACGATATAACACTTGCCCCTTGCAACAGATTTAACTTAAAGAAGATGTTAAATAAACCGCTTGATACAGTAGTGAATAATTTAAACAAATCTGGTATCTATAAAATTAACTGCAATAATTGTGAAAAAGTTTATATTGGTAGAACAAAGAGAAGCTTAAAAGTTCGTCTTAAAGAACACCAGAGAAATATTAAATTAAAACAGTTGGATAAATCAGCAGTAGCCAACCACTTTTGGAGTACCAACCATGAAATTGGGCAAGAAATAAAATTACTGAACGCCATTAATTCTCCTTTAGAGTTAGATATTTGGGAAAAAAAATTCATCCATAGTAATTGTAATAATGTGGTTAATTTCAAAATACCACCAGCAGATGTCATTTTAAAATGTGTACAAAAAACAATAGAAAGTCAAGCTGTAGACTATAAACCAGCAAACAGTTCTGAGATGTCCCACCAGAGATCACCAAGGACTAGCAAGAAGAAGGCAGTTATCAATGATGTCCTACTTCTACCACCAGAAGCCACTACTGTCGGTCAGACGCCTATATTAGATGCTGATGTTGTTCAACTTCCTCAGACATCTGCAAACCTGCAAGAGGATGACAATGATGTCCTACTTCTACCACCAGAAGCCACTACTGTCGGTCAGACTCCTATATTAGATGCTGATGTTGTCCAACTTCCTCAGACATCTGCAAACCTGCAAGAGGATGACAACGAAAGTTGTGGAAACACGCGTCCAGGGTACTCCATCTACACCATGACCAAGTGAAGCACGTGTTGGTAATAGATGTCCTACTTCTACCACCAGAAGCCACTACTGTCGGTCACACTCCTATATTAGATGCTGATGTTGTCCAACTTCCTCAGACATCTGCAAACCTGCAAGAGGATGACAATGATGTCCTACTTCTACCACCAGAAGCCACTACTGTCGGTCACACTCCTATATTAGATGCTGATGTTGTTCAACTTCCTCAGACATCTGCAAACCTGCAAGAGGATGACAATGATGTCCTACTTCTACCACCAGAAGCCACTACTGTCGGTCACACTCCTATATTAGATGCTGATGTTGTTCAACTTCCTCAGACATCTGCAAACCTGCAAGAGGATGACAATGATGTCCTACTTCTACCACCAGAAGCCACTACTGTCGGTCACACTCCTATATTAGATGCTGATGTTGTTCAACTTCCTCAGACATCTGCAAACCTGCAAGAGGATGACAACGAAAGTTGTGGAAACGCGCGTCCAGGGTACTCCATCTACACCATGACCAACGTGAAGTACTTGTTGGTAATTGATGTTCAGATTTTAATAACATTCAAAATAAAGTTTTCACATAAAATATTCTTCTGAGGTTCCATTAATAAAATAAACACATATATGTTAAAATAGTTGTTTACGGTCGTATCGAAAGAGAGTGGTGGACAAAGGGCAAAGTTTACGTTATTTCATATCAAATAATGCCTCCAAAACTGTTAGATTACATAACATTCCAGCCAGCCATATGGTCACTTTGCTGTATTGTAGTAAAATTGCATAGACCGAGTCAAATAGCTGTTGAAAAAGCTTAAGAAGAAAATGAAAACATAGACGTACAAGAAGAAAACTTTTTTCATTAGTAACCTAAACTAGGAATAATGCCTTAAGTTTGGATCAGCTAACTTTGGAACACAGAAGGCCAGGCTTTGGTGTTACCGGAACATAATTATGAATACAAGACTGTTGGGACTAAAATCAAAGGAAATATAAAAGATGGAAATATTTGTGGGACACAAGTGTTAATAATGTGACACATGTGCAATAGAAAAAGGTTATAAAAATACGACTATATTTGTGCACAAAATTAAGTGAAAATGCCAATCCACCAATGAAAAGTGTAGATCCTGTGTGGATTTCAATATTCAGCAATGAAAAATTTTGATTTTGCAGTATTTCTGCACATTTTATCTTACCCTTGATGCAATAATTAATATATACATCATTTATGAAGATTATATGAAAGCAGGCACATAAACTTGGCTTATTTATTTAATGTTTCCATTGTGAAACGCGGTCACAAGATCGGGTCTGACATGAGACGGTCTTTGCCAGGAAAGAACCAAACTTGTCTTGCTTATTACTCGTTCACTTGTTTAAGTGGCCACTGCTTGTTTGCTCATATTGTAAACATTGTATGACGGGTGTGAGTGCATGCCTAAGTAAGTCTACCGCGAATCCTTGCACTTCGCAGGTAGGAGTTATTTTGCTACATCCACAGAAAACGATGAAAAGCTTTACCCGTTTGACTTTCTTAACCAATCACAAAGAATCATTCCGGTCGTTTGGTCAGACAACGGAAACGCATCTAGATGCCGTACCATTGCAATATCTGGCTATTTACAACCATGTGCTCAGTTTGTGAACTCCTAACACGTGCGTTGAGCTGTTCTGTACAAGATACACATTATTCGCTGTTATTTATATTTGTTGATAGTGTTTTGGTGTTTGTTTGTACGTGTGTGAACATAAGACTTTCACGATTATAGAGGGGAATAGACCTTTGCGGGAAGATGTGGCGAGAGTGGACGCGGCCACATGGAAGAAGAAAAGCACAGGAATTAGATGGACTCATCAGTGAATGTGAACCAATAATGGTATGTCTTCTTGATGACGACGATGTTGATGATGACAATGACGATGATCATTTAGAGAATGATGACGACGGAGACTTGGATGCAATTGAGCCATTAAAATTCTAAACCGGTGAAAATCGCTGTGTTATACCTTTCTGCCATTGTAACAAACTCTTTTACTTTCTCTAGCCGCATATGTACAATGTACATAAGGATAGAGAAGGTATTGTAATGCACCCAAAAATTCGATACCGAGGTTTCACCGGAAATATATGTTTTTGGGGTCACCTGAGTCCGAAAAAAGCATTTTTAAAAAACGGTCCATATGTGTGTGTCTGTGGACAGCATAGCCCCCAAACGAAAAGACCACTAAATACCAAACTTAGTATTTAGGTTTAGTATCTTCCAAGGATGCGACACGAAGATTTTAAAAAAAAAATTACCCCTCCACAAACTACACTTTACATGGAAAAAAGTTCGAACATTTTGATTTTGTTAAAAATGGTTCTAACGATTTTGATTCAAACCCCGTATATTAAAGCTATTTATGTCTGCAATAAAATGTATATCTCGAATTTTTTGGGAATAGCCTCTGAACACCTCTTTATTCTGGATTAATTTTGCCGAATTTTGCTTAACTGTTAAACCGTAAGAGATAGGAAAAAACTCACTACACAAAAAATGTACATCACAAAAAATCACACAATTTATGTTCTTTATGTTTTTGTTGTGGAGGTAACCGTTTCCGAGAAATTGTTATTGGTTTCAATTGTGAAGTACTTAAACTTTTCTCAGACAGGAAGTGTCCGTTTTTCTTTTGTTCTACTCCTGGCCAAGCAAAGAAGTGGTTTGCAATGACAATCGCATAACGATAGCTTTTAAACTGTTGACATTCACTTTAGCATAGCACATTCCCTTATTTCCCTCTACTTATAAGGAACTAAGTAATAAGAACATTCTGCTAATATTTATCTCGATTAGCATTGTGTACAAAGAAGAATAAACTTTTGTAGGAGGTTTGTAGAGCAGCTAGAGAAAGTCATGTGAGTGTAACACATCAGATGTTTTATTTTTGTTCAATACTATCGTAAACATCTAATGTATGCTACATGCGTTACAGTATCACTGTTATTTTCAGTTAACATCAATAATAACGAATTAGTTTCATTATTCATCGGCATTTATTTAGTATGTACACTGTTTATATTGGTCTTTACACACGATAGAGACATTTGTAATCAGCTGTTGTTGTTTACTAGATACTCTGACAACGCCGTAAAGGCAGCATAGCCAACCTTACGCGAAACCACTCGAACTGTCAAGTACAAGGATTCAGCGGCGGGACTTAAAAGGACCGAAGTCGAAGACTCTGCAGAGCCCAGGGAGAGTAGCATTTTAGTTTCTCTACGTAAGAGTAACTCACACTGCTCCGTCACGACGGGAACGGAATGAAGCCGTGAGGGTTGGATTCGTGTTATTTAATGGGCAAACGCAATCTGCGCTCTTTCCGAAGAATGCCTACTATACGACCCTCTCAGAAAGTTGGCTGTTAAGGGTGGCTGGTTATATTACATATGCATCCGTCTCATGCACTATTTTTATTATTTCAGGTACCAGTATCAGATTTAGTGCAACAAAAATCTTCTAACTCATTCTGAAATATTGAAAAAAAAAAATCATAGTTTCTTTTGGTAAGTTTTAGTAAAAAATTAGTAAATTCATCTTAGTGGTCTCATTCATGTGCTGAATCAATTGTTTCTTCACCTCCCTCTTCCTCTCTCTCTCTCTCTCTCTTTCTCTCTTCTTTTTTCTTCTTCTTCTTCTTCAATTTTTAAAGCTTCTAATATTTTCGTATGAGGAGCTGCTACCTTATTCAACCATGTTTGGTGATAAATAAAATTTTCAATTCAGAATATTCGGAGCAGTAAGCGCAGAGTTTCCGCGGCAGGCGGATCGCTACAAATTTCCGTTTCGGTCGTGACGGGCCACTGTCTTTAATATAGGACATTTTAATCAAAATCGTTAGAGCCATTTTTAAAAAATCAAAATTTTCGAAAAGAGTTCAATGTAAATGGTAGAGGGGTGAGGGGATTGTTCTCAAAATCTTCGTGTCGCGTCACTGGAAGATACTTAGCTTAAATACCAAATTTGGTAATTTACCGACTTTTCGTTTTTGAGGTATCGTGTTCACAGACACACGGACACACACACAGGAAACTTTTTCTGAAAATATTTTTTTGGATTCAGAGGACCCTAAAACATATATTTCCGGTGAATCTCGGTATCGAATTTTTGGGTGGAGTGTAATACCTTTTCTATATCCACTATGTACATAGTACGTATAGAGAAAGTTAAAAAGGAAGATTTTAGGTATTTCAGTTACACTTTGTCATTATTTTGAAAATATTAGATTATTCTATTATTTTCTCTGAAACCAAACAAATGTTCTCATTTACAAACATAAAAGCAGGCTTTGTCACCCATTTAGTCATGATGTACAATCTCATTTGTATTGCCCATCAAAGACAAGGCCCTTGCTCATCCGTCGCGCATCACTTACTAAATGAAGTTGCTGGAGATGCTCTGTCACGTCAGGCTACAGACAAACATCCCGAGAAGTTTCTCAAGTAAACAAGGCATTCAAATCCACTGTATTCGATTTTTACTTTATCTACACGTACTATGTACATAGTGTATAGAGGTTTCACCGGAAGTATATGTTTTAGGGTCCCCTGTATCCAAAAAAAAAAAAAAAAAAAAAAAGCATTTTCAATAAAAGGTCCGTGTGTGTGTGAGTGTGTGTGTGTGTGTGTGTGTGTGAGTGTGTCTGTGAACACGATAACTCAAAAACGAAAAGTCGGTAAAATACCAAACTTGGTGTTTAAGTTTAGAATCTTCCAGGGATGCAACACGAAGATTTTGAGAAAAATCCCCCCATTCCAAACTACCCTTTACATAGAACTTTTTAGAAAATGTTGATTTTCTCAAAAATGGCTGTAATGATTTTGATTAAAATATCTATATTAAATATATTTACCTGACAAATAAATGTTTTTTTCGAATTTTCTAGGAATAGCCTCTGAAGGCTACTTTATGCTGGTCGAATTTTACGGAATGTTGTATAATTGCTAAGCCGGCAGAGATGGAAAAAACTTACCACACAAAAAATATAGAGCACTTTAAAGGACACAATTTATGTTATATGCATTTTTTTCATGCTGTTGATCGTTTTGAGATATTCCTAATTTTTTATTTCAGCTTTAAAAAATTATACTATTTTCCCAAACAGGACTTTGTCAACTCCTGTCCATACTAACAAAGGATCTTCAGTCACATAGCAACCGGCTTTTGACTATCACTTTAACCTATGGTACCTCCTTATTTCGCTTCTGCTTACAAGGAAGCAAATAATAAGACTATTTCTGCTGATTTTTTCTCGATTAGTATGAAGTAAACAGAAGAATAAGCTTTTAGCAATAATTTGTTGCAGAGATATAGAGGATGTCATGTGAATGGATCACCTCAGATTTTTTAAAGTAAACATTACGCTTTATAATGTATTACACTAGCAAATTAGTATGAATTGTATATGAGTACTTTACTGTTTGAGTCTAAAGTTGTTGTAAAATTGCTTTAGATTTATTGGAATTAACTTTGGTTAAGCTAAATCAGAAATAACGTGTAAATATACGTAAAATGTGCCCGAAATATTCACAATTTGAAAACTTACAAAATGCTCGTGAAAGACTTTTTGCAAACAATAAATTCCGCTTCGAAACTTACTGCAAACATATGAGAACTCCTTTTCTTTCCCCGATTTCTTGGAAAACCAGAAACCATCCTACGTATACATGTATATATGTGTATGTGTTTCTTTTATGCAATGAAGGGGGCATTGCAATTTACATACATGCATTGTGTATGTGTGTCCTTTCACTTAATGGAGGAAGAAATGATGTAAAAAGAAAAAAACACCACAGAGGGCTACATATTACTGCCAGCAAGGCCACAGAGACGTGCAGAGGTCCCGAATATCTCTAATTAAGGCACCTTCAACTATTGCCCTTTCTTGTTTAGTAAATGCTGAAGCCCGGACGTTTAACTACAAGACTTTGTATATAAACTTACATTTTCGATATGGATAATGCTAAAACCAGAAGCCGTTTATTGAATTGCACTTTTACTGATACTTACACAATAACAAAAGCAATGTTTTGTACACCGTTATACAGAAGAATAGTTTTGTGTACCACCCAATCGCAAATGTCAAATTTTTAGTGGAATGTAATTTCTTCTTTACGTACATACATACTGTACTGAGCCGTTACTTCTTTCTACAGTTCAAACCGCAAACTTACGTCATAGCTTTGGCGGAAGCATAAAACTTGCCAGAGTGATGCGACTTTTGTTGACGACTGGTGGGAAAAGTCAGAACTATTCTTCCTCCACTGCCTGAGTGGAGGTACTGAACCGTCAGTTCATCTGGGAAATTGAAATGGCATGTTATTTATGGACGCCCTTTAACTACTGTGGTTCTCAGCTTCCCATTCTAAACTGGGTGTGAAACACCGTTTAATTTTGTTCAAAGGCCTCTCTATCAAACTTGAGGTTCTTTTTCGTGCTGTAAATCTACGACTTGGGACCAACGGCTTTACTTCCCTTCCGAAGGAAGCCATGCTAAGGATTTTTACACCCGAAAAACTCCATCGTCCTCCCCGGGTTTGAACCCGCGACCTTAGGTATATGAAGTTAGCATGGTAATCATTACACAACGGAGGGCGACAGTTTAACTGGGAATATCGTCGTGTGTTGGTCTTGTCATCAATAAGCTTGCAGCGTAGCCGTCTAAGGGCTTTCTTTCGGTTGGGGACACTATACCTTTGGTAAGTGTAAATACTTTATTACTAAATTTTAACGAGTTTCTGTTTCATTGTCTGTAACTTATGTGTAAATTATGAGCCGGATTCACAAACTGTAATTTAAAATGTAAAAAATGTAAATATTTAAAAGAATATTAAAATCAAATATATTCGAAATAACTGTTAAAAACAACTTTATTTAAAAAAATACCTATATGATGAACTCTGCCAGTGATTTTTATTCAGTTTCAGAGAAAATTTTCCCTAGGTTTTTAGGACACTGTTATGAAAAGATTCTTGGGTTTTGTACAAAGTGTTGCCTAGGATTACTACAGCGCAGTACATATGTGGTACAGAAAGTAAAACTCTGATTGTACATAGTATGTGTAGAGAAAGTAAAATTAACAAACATAGTTTTTGATTAGTTGGAGAATAACTTAGATACAAAAGTCTAATTGTTTCTGTTGTTCAGTAATTAGACCTTGTTGAAGTAAGAACTGTGGGTTGCTGGGTAACAGTCCCAATAAATGCTATAAAACATTGCATTAAAACCAGCTGATGGACATAAATCCCGTGTGACTAACGTTTCCCCACAACATTTCTATAAGAGTTTGTATTTTAGGCCAATATGTATGTGAAAAACCTCTTTAGGATATTAAAGTCTTAGCAGTTTAGTTCTATGTGTGGCTGACGCAAACCTATTGTAAGGAGAGGAAGTAAGTATAGCATTTAACCAAAGAGTTTGTTATTGAGATTCTATCAAAAAGAAAGTTCGTTAAATAAAAATAATTTTTGAAAAATGTGTGCGAGCAGAACAATCAAACATGGAACGCCAGCTATTTAAATCTAGATAATTAAGTTGAGAATCTATGAAGTATGCGACAGGAATATATCGCGATAAGAACTCTCCCCACCGCAAACTCATACTCCTCTACATAGAATGTTTTTTCATAAAAATGGCTCTTGTCCTTGATAAAAATATTTCCATAACAAATAAAATAAGTATCTTAAAATTTCTAGGAATTTTGTATGATCTCCTTTACATTCTGGATGATTTTTGTGTAGATAGTAAACGTTATGAGTTAACCATACTTTTTGTTTTTGCTTAGTTCGGCTTACCCTTCCATTTTGTTGACAGACACCCTCCTAAAACTTACAAGCGGGTTTCTAAGGGTCACAAGTCTGTAGGGGAGCTAACGGCACAACCGCAAAATGAAGAAACTTGGAGCAAGTGGTCGGCATGAGCGTGAAGAAGTAGATGATAGGAAATGAAATCGAAATAGATGATAGGAAAGAAGTAACAGGGGTAATGAATGAGTGGTGGGGGAAGCCGGAGGATTCGGAGAAAACAGGCCCATATGCCGTTTCATTCACTATAAATCCTACATGCGGGCGGTTGGGATCGAACCCAGGCCGTCTAAGTAGGAGGTGAGCGGTCTAACTACTCACCTACAGCGCCGCTCTACAACATATCTTACTTCCCAAAAATGAAGATCTTGTTAAGGCACACAATTGACGTCAAGTTCATTGCTTTACAAATTATTATTCCACCCTAAAGTACGGTGTCCGGATTTCATCGGTAATGTATATTTTGGAGTCCCCTGTTCTCCCTCCCCCTAAATACATTTTTCGAAAAAGGTTCGGCGTGTGTCTGCGATGAGGGAACTTAAAATAATTCGTTAAATATCATTATGCATATTATATAAAGTTCTGCATCTTTTATGGATTCCACGCGATTTTTAGGAAAACCTCCCATATTACTACTGACTACATACTTAGTTTTCTCAAAAATGGATTTAATAATTTTGATAAAGTATCATACCTATATTTAAGCTATTTTCATGATGATGAAACGAAGGTATATCTCCAAATTTCTATAAATAATTTTTAAACTCATGGTCGTTTCCTTAGCGTGCTGGCTAATTCCGAAATGTGACACCTGGGTTCGATTCCCGGTACCGGCTTTGGGCTATTTCCCCGCTGGGAGATCTGATCCGGAGTGCACTCAGCCTCGTGAGGTCCCTGGGGGCCAATTGAGGAGCTACTTTAAGGAGAATTTGCGGCTCGAGGTTGAGAGGACCGCATTACCCGCCGGGAGGGACTCGAGGTGCTGACCACATCTCACCGTCCAACGTCTGTCCTGGACCGAGAAGAGGACGGCCGAGTGGTAGCCTTTTTTAAGTTTTAAAGTCCTATTCATTTTAGATAATTTTGCATAAATGGTAAACCGTAAGAGACAAACAAAATCTTACTGCACAAAAAAATTATATCTTGGCCAAGCACACAATTTATGTCTAATAGTGTTAATCATTTCCAAGGTATTCCTTATTATTGGTTATTTAAATATTCAAATATTATTTTTTTCCTCAAATTCTTATCACTTCTGGTTATGCAAACAAAACCGAGTTTGAATGTCATCACATAACGAGAGCTTGTATAAGATTTGACTGTTGCTTTAGTCTATCTTCCTTATGTTCCTTCTTCCTACCGGGAAATATCTATTAAAACCATTTCTGGTTATGTTAATCCACCGTACATGAAATGTGTAAACTGAATTGAAAAAGTATCTGGGGTAACAGGAAGATGCTAGGCTTCGTAAGAATAGTTTGAAAAGAGAAATTCATGTTAATATACCGCACTTTTTAAAAATACTATATTTCAATACCTGCTCTAATTCTTATAATAGCAAAGAAATAATATGTGTTTTTCATATGAAGTGTTCGCAGGTACCAGGCTCGTAAAAACGCAAATAATGGAATCATCGCTTTCTCTTCTTCATCCTAAATTTCACATTAAAATAGCTCTAAGTATACCTATAGTGCTGAATTAATTCTGAAATCGATCATAAAAGGTTATCTTGGTTTAGCAGTAGCCTTTCTGTGGGAAAGCTCCCATGAAATGTAGAAGATGAATATTAATATGAAAAAGTGGTGACGCTTTTAGAACCAACAACCTCCTTTGTTCCGGTTAGAAATGAGCACTATAAAACACGTGTAACAGAAGGCAGCGCAATCTTTCAAAAATACTTCTCATGCATATTTAACACTGAGGAGTGCTGCTGACATAAAACTGGATTTTTCTTTCCTTTCTGTGCTTATTATGCACTATCATTATCACATTCAGTTGGTTTAATATCCTAACTAAAGGCTTTTCATTATTTTAAATGTTTAAGAATCACATTGCGATAAGCATTTAAAACAGAAGAATGGTAGTGATTCTACACTTCGCAGCTTGTACAAATGAGTTGGTAAAGAAAATGTCTAGACTTCAAAACTTTTACAGAAGCAGAGCATCATAAGTGTGTGTTCAGAGGTACTTTAGCGCATATTAAGTATCCTTTATTTTTACTTCCTCTAGCAAATATTCATATCAAGATTTCACCGAAAATGTATGTTGTGAGGTAAGTTGATTCCAAAAATAGCAGTTTTACATTCTCTATCACTATGTACAACGTACAGCCGTGGACACAAAAAATGTGGTCTCCACCGATTCCGTCTCGATCGAAGAGCTTCGTGTACACACAATGCACACGAAAGAGTTCAACAATGCTCAGTGACTGACACCGGAATGGTCAACGCATGAGTAGCTAAAACTCATCAAAGAACAAAGTTACGGTGGGCAAGACACTAAGAAGGCCTTGATTCCGTTCCTAGGTGCAAATCTCGCCCTGCGTGTCATTTATTTATGTTTGTTAATTTTATGGATGAATATCTAGAACATAATATTGCATTTATATAACTTTGGCATTTAAAGTTATGAGCCTATCTATGCACACAAAAATATATTTCTATTAACACTCGTGTTAAATAATTGAAGAAATAATATTATCACCTTCTAAAACTAAAACAAAAAATAAACATAACTAATATACGGTATATAAACCCCCATCCCGTAAAACTACCCTCAATCTGTGGCATAGAAACAAATTAAAAGCCTGCAGTAATGTGATAGAGAAGCTACAATATCCCAAGCTTTTTGAATTGGTGCCCAAAATCCATCTCTTGTCCTTCACCCTTCTACAGGTAAACTGGAACGCAGCCCACACATTCTCAAATCTGGTGAACAGGGAGGCCAGTCTATCACCCTAGTATCCTACATCTCGGAAAACTAATTTGAAACCTTTCCAGATACGTCGACAGAATGATTATCCTGTACAAATTCAACAATTCCATCAGTAGGGATAGCTTCTTGGGGACAGATAGCAGGACAGAATCGAAGTTAGCGCAGCATGTTATATATCATGATGTGTTGACAATGCGGTGTGTACGTAGTGGTACTAATAGAAGGAAAATGGGGCATTGGTTGCGTGGTAGACTGTGATGTTTTTACTAGCAGTGAAAGGCTTTTGAGGTTGGGCGGATGGTAAACACAAATACCACTAATTTACGAGAGCTAACAATTTTACTATTTTCTCTCAAGGTACAAAAATTATGAGGTGGAGATCCAGTTCTTTATTAACAATCATTCTGATTTTTTGGACATCCCGAAGCTTATGTTTTAATTCTCCCAAAGCACAACATACATTCGTAACGCTTCAAATGTGAATCGTCCCCGATTGGCACGTAAACAGGCTTTGTTTTGTGAAAAACTTGAAATCACAAAATAGACACATAATCGACTATTGGGTAAGATACTCCTTCAGCTATTATTTCCGTAGCAACACCTCGTAACACATTTGTATTCCATGCATTATTGAAAATCCTACATTTTTTTCCAAACACTGTATTTACTTTCTTTTTCACACGGTCTATAACAGGTGTCATAGTATCTGATGAATTGCTTGCAAGTTCCATAGCTTTCAGGGCAGGAGTTATTTCAATGTTCGATGTTTCCAAATATGTGTTATTGTCGTAGATATATCTGCAAAGTTTTTCTGCAAATCTTCATGCAATCCATTTGAAGCAAGAGATTTTACAATCTTGATTGAAGAGCATGCACTATCATCAAATGCATTAATTACAGTATTGTAATATACATCATAGTATACTGCTGCGTCGAGTCACGTTCCCCAACGCGTAATTGCATGTTGTTTACATGAAATGCGTGCAGGTCGGTCTCTACTCAGTAGATATGCAAATAGTATTCGCAAGTGTGCCACTATCGGTTGTCAAGATGCTATCCCTACCCATCAGAATATCTCATCCCCACAGAGGGAATCAAAATAGTATCGATTATTACTGTGTACTGTACACCGTTAAGTGTATCGTCTGCCCCAGCACATCTAGACCGTCCCTTGATATCCAGCCCCAATACGATATGAATACGCGACCATGATGAAATTGTGAAGCCACGTATTTTGCATCGTTTCGGGACCCCTTTGGACGATAGGCAATCACGTTTTCGTTAGGCATGGAAGAAACTGTCACCTCGTTTGAGAATATCACGTTATTTCAGTTGCGATTGGCATTTTCCTGTTGGATTGGTTTGTGAAGTATGTGTTGAGTAAACGCAAAAAAAAAAAAAAAAAAAAAAAAATGTAAAATTCCTTACTGCAAAAAAAAAAATAAATAAAGTTTTCCCAAAAATTAGACTCCTATAAACGTTTCAAAACATTGGTTTCTTAACGATACTTTTAGTATTATTTTCATTCTATACGGATTCCAATTTTTTCATTCAGAGAGAACTATTCATGCTTGATGTGCTTGCGCACCATTCTGTGCTGCTCGGTGAAATAAACCCTTAAAGAAGCATCAAGGTAAACATCGTATTATTAATTGTACCGAATGTAGTAAATGAAATAAGTATGTCTAACATAAAGAGCCTCCATGTATTGATTCAATATCATTAAGAGAAGGAAAAAAATCAAGAAAATCCTCCCACCCTAAACTACAGTTTGCATAGCACCGAACCTGGAACAGGTGTTTCATCTGGGACTGGCATTCGGGAGATCTTGGGATTGGATCCCCGCGGCCGACCTCTGTAACCCATGGGCTTTTCTTGGGGTCACTAGACGAGTGCTACAGGTATTCTTCAATCCCCCGAACTTCTTATCCCTTCATTCCATCTCCATTTAATGTTAACCGGTCTCTTTCAGGGTTGTAAGTGTCAACGAGGACTGCGGCAGTAGCGGAGATGACCGCGCTCTGGAAGTACAACTGTCCCTAGTGGTTGTCTAACGACTTAGGTGGTCTATCCGGGACTAAGCTAGAGTTACTGGCGCTCCCTGCGTCGAGATCAAAATTGCTTGTGAACTGTTAGGGACCCACCACGACGGCGCTCTTCCTGTCCGGATGTCGGCTGTCCTCCGAAATTACACTCATCTCATCCTTCCTCCGGGAGTCTGACGTACAAAAACCCACAGCTGCAGCGGGTAATACCCCTCTATAAGATACAGACACACAAACACACAAACACACACACACACACACACTTGTTACAAAGGAAATAATCGAATATTTGATGTATTCAAAAATTACTAAGGATTTCTAATAAAATACCATATATTAAAGATATTTACATAACAAGCAAAATGCATATCTGGAATTTTCTGGATATAGCCTATAAAGACCTCTTCATTCTGGATGACTTTTTCATAACTGGCAAATCGTAAGAGTTTACCGAAAATGTATATCCCGTTAAAATACAGAATTTATATCATATACAATATTCTTTACCATTTCCGGGATATTTATTTTTATTGGCTTCTTAGTTTTCTCAAATGGGAATGTATTAATACTTTTTCTTTTCTTTCACAAAGACAACGGAAGGTTCAATCAACTATGTTTTAGAAGATTTGACTATCACTTTGAGCTAGAGTATTCTTTTATTTCCCTTCTTCTTGTGAGGAGCTAATGCTAATGTTTATGTTGATTAACTTGAAGTGTACAGAGACTGTATAAGCTCCTGTAAAAATATTTCCTTACAGAATAGTAGGGGAAAGCCATGTGAATACAACATATACGATTTTTATTAAGGACGTTGATATTTGGAAAATCCACAGTATGTAAGGTATTAGTAATACTGTAAAATGGGTAATATCAGACGGAGTTGTAACTTCGGTAATTCATGCAATAAAAAGTGTGAGATATTTGAGATGACATTGAATAATAATATGATCAAAGAACATGAACCGAAAATATGAATGATATAAGTAACCAGATACTAATAAATAAAATGTCCGATGTCCCTATCCCTGTGAAGGGGTAATTTCTATCCAAATTTTCGTATTCCCTCTAATGTAGTAATTTTGGACAAACAAAATTTTTTTTAAAAAAATAAGCATGCTTAGATTTAATTATTTTATTTATTTATTTTTTACATATTTAGAACAAATTTTATTGGCCTACAAAGTATTTACGTTCAGAAAACATTTGCAAATGTTTAGAAAAACATTAATCCACATATATTTAATTGATAATGACAATCTAGTCATGGCGTAAATCTCAAACCTCCAACATGTTCTCAGCGAATTAAAGCTTCCGCTTTTCTTCTCTAGGGGTCGGCAGCGCTCCTACACCGGTATTTTTTCAGGAAAATTAAACTCAGATTTGCTGCCTGAATATGGACGCAGAAATCTAACATCTACTACTTTTGCTGCAACTTGTGTTAAATTGCCTGTTTAACTGTTTCCTTCCAATCACATGTGGATAATCAACAGTACAAAAGCTGTTTCCGCTGTTCTTGCCACTTCTTCGCCAGTAGGTGATACATCATTATTCACAGGCAATTCAGGCACTGATTCAGCATTATCTCTATTTCTCATATCGATCCCAAAAATGAATTTTCCTGAACAACATCTAATTTTCGCGTTCATTACGCATTTGCTTGATATTTTGCTCCATATCCAACATTCTGAAGCATCTCTTCAAAATGCGAAGACTGGTCTTCCAGATAGTTGTTTTGAGAATTTTTTTCCATCGGGCAATTTTCTAAGAGATTCTTTCAAGGTCAAACAGAAATAATCTCACTGTACGAAATTCATTTTTTATATTGTCCTCTTCAGTTGCTGATTTTTTTGAAGAATTTCCTTCAAAATACATCTTTTGATATTGGCCCACCGAAGCATTTCTTCCATTGGGTATGGTTTGCCAGCCGTGCAGCTTTCAAAGGTTTTAACAAACCTACATCGAGTGCTATTTGGAGGCAACGAAATGAGAGGGATTTTACTCTTCGTACAATTATCAGTCCATTATCAGTAAAACGTGACTTGAGTGGCTGTCTCCTATCATTCTTTCTATCCTTCCATTTACTTCAAAACTGTGAAGACCATAATTTCAACCCAGAAGAGCATCAAGCCTACTTTTATAAGTCTGCGACCTTGTCCGATATTCCCCCAAAGTATGTAGATAACTGTAAATAGTTTACTGGATATTAGCACAATTGAGATAAGTGGGAGAGCTACACTCACATTTCCTTTTTAACGCTCAAACAACTAAATTATAAGGAATAAACTTAAATATTTGGTATATATATATTTTCGCTTTTAGGTAGAGTGACGAAAGTATTTATGTAAGGATAACTAATAGTTTTCAGTGCAGATTACAATTGTTGTTATATACCTACTACCGTCCAAGTGCGACAAATGAATCTCCTCGACAATGAGAAATGTGCGCGCACGGTATAAAGCTGGCATTCACCGATACTAATGTAAGAAAAGAAATACACTGTTCCCGATATTTCCCCATCTTACGGTATAGCACTCTGTATAGTCCGCCAATTAAATCACGCCACGTCATCACTAAGACTCTCCCCCCGACCAATCAGAAAGCTTCTTACTTTGACGGGAAATTCAAACCCTAACCAAACCCCCCCCCCCCTCTCTCTCTCTCAACCTCAACTCACGAGCCCTACGTGATGCTGCGAGGGAAATGTCTAGGAAATTTAATGTTTGGAAAAAGAAAAAGCCACCAACACCATATCCCCTCCCTCCTCCTATCCATATCATCATGGCGATGAAATAGTAGCAGCAGTAGCACCAAATGTCTAGTAGTCCCGGCCGCGGCCAATTCCCTGTCGCTGCTGTGGCATGTGCTTGGAGTACTCGGCATATCTTATTTCCCCCCTAATCCAAAATTTGGCATGTTACAATCTTATTGGCTAGTCACTGGGTGGGATGATTAGTTATGTCTGTATGTGGTACCTCGGTTAGTGTGAGTAGGTAAAAATAAAAATGGAACAAAAGAAATGTTGTTGATATAAGTATTTATTCACCTTTATTGGATGAAAGTGTAGAATTTATTTCGTCACAAATAACATTGAAAAGTATGAACTTTGATATACGTCTTTTGGCATTAGAAAGAAACACTTTGAAACACTTTTAACAATAGTCTATTACATCGACCGTGGCTAAAGCCAGTTTTGCAAGATGATGTTGCAGAATATTTGCATTGCACAACAACAAAAAGTATGTCCTCTAGGCAAAGCACGACGTGAGAATGTTCGCTCTGTGTTCTCGCATGACGACCGTTGATGCTTCGCAGGCGTAACCGTTCTTCGATGCACCTGTAGAACTGAGACTTGAGATGTTCCGTACTTGAGCAGAGTTGTGAAGTAATAAGATGAGAGGATAATTCTTCCAAACATTTCCGTGTGGATCTGTAATTGCTTCCTTTAGAAACCAAGGCTGATGCGTGTTCTGAGATGAAGCACTGGCTGTGGAGTTGCAGCAGCAAATGGCGGTTGGTGCAACATTTTCATTTGCTTATCACTGAAAGTCATAGTGACGACTCGTAACCGGATGTCTTGATACCTCTACCTTAACATAGCTGAAATATCGTATCGATTAGAACTATCAGAAGGACATCTGCTTTCACCAACTAAACTTGGTGTGAACGTGCTTGCAGGCACAATGGGTATTAGCAAAGTTGTGGCAAGAAAATTGCATTCTTTGTTTAGATTAATAAAAGATGTATCGCATAGTTCGGAAAGAACTTTACATTTATTTTCATCAAAAATAAAGGGAGTGATATGTCCAGCCACCGCTTCTTCTAGCACAGAAGATAAGGAATGAAGCCATTGTTGAAGTGCTTTCCAACTTTATTTTCTTTATTGGATGCATCAACAATTTTATTCCAATGATTAGCGTTTGTAAAATGAAATGTTTGGACAACTCCTTTGCCAGCGATGGCCAATTCGTTTATAGTTAATTATTTGGCATTTCATTTGAGCGCTGTCTTGAACAAAGACTGACAAGTATATGTGAATAGTACTTACTTTTATACCCTACAGGCATTCATGTTCGTCGTTTGCTCTCCAGAGTGGAAACTCACTGCGGTACATCTCTCTCGCCTGACGGTCTGGATCGGCAGAGTTGAACAGTGCTACAAACTTCTATATGTTGTATCCTCTGATGCATATGTACAGATTATAGAGTAATGCGTATTGGCCGAAGATGTCGGAGTGGAGGCTTTGAAGCTGGCGATTGTTACAGGTGAGATAAAATTATATGAAGTCTTTAAATGATTTTATAAAAAGAGGTACGCCGTAGGAATCGAAATACCATACAAAAGAATTAGAATGTTGAGTTACAGCTATCCAGTGGTGGAACGTAGATAATTTATTAAATCTTGAAGCATTTCTGAAGCAAAAACGCCACAAAATTTGGAATGCGTTGTAAAGCTTGTTCTATTTGTAAGGTGTTCATATATAATAATCGTGTACACGTTCAGATCTTTATCTATTTGAATAGCATTTTCGTGCTCGTGGTACATGAGAAACGCGGTGACCTGTTTTAATTTCTCTTTAAATCTGAGCTCTATTCTTATATTTCCATTATTTAATAGAGATGACTTCTGAAGTGCCACCGTCCGGCGTTAAATCGTAAAGCATAATAAAATAACCCTTACATACATTTCGTATGTGATTTGGATTCCACTGTTGTGATGAGTGCCAGAACCAGAAAAGGTAAGCAATTGTACCTTTTTCATGAGAAGTGTCGATAGAAAGACCCTCTGCCGGATTTTCCTCTGATTGTTAAGATATATTGCAAATTCATCCAAACCAAAATGTTTAAAGACCGTTAGTCGGCCTCGCTATAATGATTATTGTTATTTCTTTCAATTGTTAATCAGTTCATATTCAAGAGTGTTAATAATCAATTGTTTCATATATTTAAGCTTATAGCAACAGCAGTTCAGAGTTGTTTACTCCAAACTTGGAAAGTGGAAGGGGGGGGGACCCTGTTTGTGAGGAGACCACTCTTTTGTCAAGCATGTACAAGAGATACATAAGTGATGGCGAACACCCTTCTAGTAGCAAGATCAGTCTTTTTCCATTATGTCACGTGGGTGTTATGATGCATTATGGGCTATATCAACGCCAAGTTCTCGGTATTTCTAATCAATCAGAAAGAAACCGCCATGACAGTAATTTTACTATATAAATAGGAGATTGTAGCACCCGGTGAAACACAGCTACGCAGGCACTCGGTGATGGATATTTAGTCAATCAGTTACGCAGTCAATAAGTTTTATGCAGGCACTCAGTTAAGAACATCGATACGCACGCACAGTATTACGCACGTACTCAGTCTTACACGCATCAAGGTTATACTCATTAGTACGGTTTAAAGTAATAAGTGAAAGAAACAAGATTATTGAGTGAAATACGTGTTCGTCGTCAAGCAGCAAGGAAAGCACCTGGATGTTATGGTAACGTATTACATTGTAGAGCAAAGTGCGAAGTCTTCTAGTTTGGAATAAATCAAAATAGAAAGCGTGTTTAATTATTTTATAAGATCACTTCCCAAGCTACCCTCTTTGCTACCACTCCGAGTGAGTCAAACCATCATGCAGACTCAGCTGAGCTGAGCTGAGCTGAGGCAAATCACCGGTAGTAGATCTACTAAACAAAGGTACGTGAAGGTCTACTCATTTGGTAGTGGAGTGAGTCTAGAAGCACCAGCCAACGTGACACACAAAGTGGTGCAACAATTAAACCGCTGTATCTTCAATGTGGAGGCAAACGCTTCATATCTGGCTAGCATCACGTGGGGCCAATAATCCAGCCTCAAGGTTTGGAAGTATGCGTTCCCGAAAAAGTTGTATTGTCAGCCATACCTATAGTATTCTCTTTCGCAGTGGTCCTAGCGTTATCCACGGATATGGTACTCTGTTCTGCCGCGAATGTGAAGAATCTGAGGACCAGAGCTACCATCATATATAATATTTTTGTAACATAGAACTTCATAAACCACTATTCTATATTCCGAAAGGTAATTCTGAAATCTTTGTACCACTAAAAATCCACCGCCAGCACTTAGATCAACGTTTGACGCCCTTAGAATGAATTTTGCTTTCCAGTAAGCCATGTAGTTTGAATCTCTGGATAATGTGTCATTGCTGAAATTAATGCATAAGCCAAGCAGTTTTCTCTAGAGAATACTCTTACTATGCTTCTCTTTAAACCTGCTAATGTGTGCAGATTTCTACTCTTTGCTATTATCCCACAATGTTTTAAGGGCATTTCAATATGATCTACCTTTACAGATAAATTAGCATTAGAAAGACATGCTTTCTCCATTGAAGCCAAAATCACATCTAATGATTCCTGATGTTCTAGTCTCAGTCTTGCAAATTTATTGAGTTAGTAATCGATAATCCTACCATGTCGTTTGGCTTCACACAATGCAATAATGAATGTAAAACATGTTGCATGCTATTTCTAAAGTATACAATAGGATTTTCATTTTCTTGAGGAGCCTGGATCCTAATGTCACAATGCCTTCCGTGCGCCCCAAGTCGAGTACACTCTCTTTGCACATTATTTAGGATTATCATATTTTCCATTCTAAAGCAGAACAGAAGAGAAACGGTTGTAGTGTAGACTTTGCCTCTTAATATTTCTTATATGCTCATATTCTCCTAATATTCAAGATATACACTTCATTTGTCAGGTATATATCGTCCTTTATCCATCCGAAATAGCCTCTGAAGATTACTTTACTCTGGATGAATTTTACGGAATTTTACATAACTGCTAAACCGTAAGAGATGGACAAAAACTTACCAAACACAAAATTTAGAGTACATTAAAACACACAATTTATGTTATATACATTTTTTCCCTGGAGTTGATCGTTTTTGAGATATCTTTTGTTTTTGGTTGCAGCTTTCAAAAACTTATACCTTTCTCATACAGGAATTTGTTAACTCCTGTCCATACAAACAAAGGAAATTCAGTCATATAGCAACCAGCTTTTGACTATCACTTTAACCTATGTTACTCCCTTATTTCGCTTCTATTTACAACGAGGCAAGTAATAAGACTATTTCTGTTATTTTTTTATCTCGATTAGAATGAAGTAAATAGAAGCATAAGCTTTTTAACAATAATTTGTTGAAGATGTAGAGAAAGTCATGTGAGTGGAACACATCAGATGTTTTCCCTTATTCTTTACCTTACCAAGGGAACTCTCGCGTGCCAGTTCCACACCACATCCTACTCCAGCGCTTTGTGTAAAAATTGCAAGATTCTCTTACTTGAATCACATGCTACTTTACAAGGTACGTGGCTATTTTTGTTAAAAAGCGTTTAAAGCAAAACTTGTACTACCTTTGTTGATTGTTGCAAATCTGCAGCTACTATTGCATTTTACCTTACAACCAATCAATTGAGATGCTTTATGACGCTTGAAAAGCGATATACGCCTGAAAAACAGCACTAGAATGTACACTTTAAAATAAGAGATTTTCTTTTAGCTCTATCTTATTTGCACAATGGGCTTTCTAAACAAATTCAAAATACGAAAATTATGCAAATTAGAGACTTCAAATCTCACAATTCCTACAACATCGTAGTTGCATAAAAAATGATGACAGTTTACGGAGAATCTGTAAGCATTACACTTCAATGAGGCGCTGAAGATCTGTTCGCAGTCTTCGTCCCGAAGAAATATCTAGGATCATTTAAAGAAGAAGATACAGACTCGAAAATTTCGGGATCTGTTAATTTATCATTCATGTATTCAGGAATCAGTTCTAATAATGGACATATTACTTCTTTTCAAAAAAGATACATTTCTTCTGGTTTTTATTTCAAGAAAACAATAATCGCAATAAATTCATGTTTTTAGACTATATGTAAAATAATGCTTATGTCATTTAAAGTAAAATAAATTACTTCGTTTCAAGAAGATATACAGCATGGAATTCAGTTTCATGTAAGTTAACTTCATGCGGTTAATCAAAGGCTGGATCATAGACAGGGATTTTACAGCTAAAATATTTGTATTAATGCCAAATACCTCTAATAAAAGAACACCATATGTTTAAAGATAAAAATATAGTGAGAAAAATACACCTAAAGTAAAATATATAAATGAATTAGAAGAAACTATAAGAGGCAGCAACAGTTTTGTGAAAAGCGGTTAATGTTAGTAATTGCTTGATTTTCTCTATATAGATAATGGACCAGTTCACACATGTGTTGACTAGAAGGTATCAGTTGCTTCATAACCATATTGGCTTTAGTAATTTCTTCCAAAAATTTGAGCCTGTTTTTTTTCTAAATACAGGCTTATATTGTTATATATTCTGTCTTGGCTGTGCCAAGGAAACATGTGCTATGTTAGGAAAAAGAATTCCATTCTGTGAACAGTGAGTGAAGGCTTAGCAAACACCCAACTATGTTAAGTTATACGTACCAGAGAAAAGCAATTGTTGGGTGTCTTATTTGATAGAAATAGCTCTGTTTTTGTAAATCAACCTAAACACTTTTTCAAGTTCGTATGTAGCCATTCAACACAGGGTAACATATTTTATTCTCCAACTTTAACTTCTCTATGGAAATTGGAATGTAATTATATGATTTTTATATCAAGATAAAATATATTTTTGTTAAAAACCAAGTGATTATGAAAGACAACAGGGTTGACTTCATGTATTTCTTGTATACACACATTGACAGTAAATTTCTTTAACATGTAATAGTTGGGTCAGCAGTCAGAAACATCTGCGATCCTATAACACAATTAAACGGTTGGAAATCAAATGGAAGTATTGAAATTTATAGAAAATTATAACAAAAAATGTAAAATCTCTGCCAACTTTGAAAGGTATAGCAACTATCCTACTATTTTGAAAACACAAAGATATCTTATCAGAGACAGCTGTTATAGTAACTATATGCATCTGCTTGATAGCGCATGGAATTTAATGTTTCAACAGGAGAAATAATTCCTATAGAATTTCCAGCACATACATTGGTTTATGTTTACCCTCTTTAAAATAATAAACGTTGCCATTTTATGTGTTATAGAGAGGACTTTTTAAGGCCTTTAAACATAGAAGGGTTTTCGATTGTGAGGATCCATTTATTTTTAAAATTACACATTCAACAGATTTCTGGTTTTGTAGCAAACTATCGTTCATTATTGACATAAATGTACAATGGACAGGCAGAGTCAGACAGAAAAATTCAATGCTATAGCCGGGATTTGAAAAACGGATTTCTTGGTCTCTAGCCGGTTGCTCTGTCTCTGAGCTAACATACCAACATGCCGGCATACCATTGAATTTCTCATTTTTTCAGTCTGACTCTACCTATTCAACTCCTGGCTGGTGTAAAAAAAAAAAAAATTAATCCAATATTTGTACAAGTTTAACTGGGGTTAAAAACGCATTAAAAGATAGATATGTTAGATTCTTTACTTTCTAGAAGTATTTGTAAATTATAAAAGTTTGATAATAATTCAAAAGTTGGCATGATATCCTATCATGGTACTGCACTTAAAATGTAATTAATTTTACTTTATTTGTAATTATAAGCAAGACTCATATATCCTAAAACAAGAATATGTTAAAAACTACTTAGCTTCGAACTAAAATAAATATATATTTATATTAGCAACATTTCTTTTGTTCCATGTTTGTTTTTATCCATTCACACTTCCTCAGGTACCACACGCAGCCATACATAGATGATCATCCCACCCAGCGACTAGGCAATAAGATTATAATATGCAACATTTTGAGTGAGGGAGGAAATAAAAAAAATCTGATGTGTTCTATTCACATGGCTTTCTCTACATCCCTGCAACAAATGATTGTTAAAAAGCTGTTTTTATTTATTTCATGCTAATCCAGAAAAGATTAGTAGAAATAGTCTTATTACATGCTTCCTTGTAAGTGGAAGAGAAATAAGGGAATATCATAGGTTAAAGTGATAGTCAATATGATTGAAGTTCCTTTGTTTGTATGGATAGAAGTTGACAAATTCCTGTATGAGAAAAGTAAAGTTTTCTTAAACCTGTAACCAAAAACATGGGATATCTAAAAAAAAAAACAAAAACAAAAACGTACAACTCCATGAAATAAATGTGGCTTTTAGTGTGCTCTACATTTTTGTGTGGTAACTTTTTCTCCATCTCTTACAGTGTAGCATTTACGCAAAATTCCATAAAATGTATCCAGAAAAAAGAGATCATCAGTGGCTATTCCCAGAAAATTCAAGATGTACATTTTATTTGCCAGGTAAATGTCTTTGATATATGATATTTTAATCAAAATCGTTAGAGCAATTTTTGAGAAAATCAACATTTTCGAAAAAGTTCCATGTAAAGGGTAGTTTGGGGTGGGGGATTTTTCTCAAAATATTTGTGTCACATCCCTGGATGATTCTAAACTTAAATACCAAGTTTGCTATTTTACCGACTTTTCGTTTTTGAGTTATCATTTTCAAAGACACACGGACACACACACCCACGGACGTTTTTCCAAAAATGCTATTTTTTGGATACTGGACTGAATTCATTGTAATAAAATAAACCAGGTAATGTATTTTTAAAAATATTAACATAAATAATCCAGTTTTCCAAATGAGTTTGCAAATTGATGTCATATTCTATTTTCATATTGATGCTAAATAGTGTAGAAAAATTATTACTTTTGTGCTCTCCGCAGCTCTTTATTATTCCAATCTTAATAGTTTATTTAAAAAAATGAGAGTATTTTTTTCAAAATAAGTGTATGACGATTTTATTTAGTGTGCTTATAAACATGTTTTTTTTTTCTATCTCTTACAATTTCCCAGTTATACAAAAGTCATCCAGAACGAAAAATTCTTCAGAGACTGTTCGCAGAAAATTCGGAATATATATTTTGTTTGTTATGAAAACATATTAAACATATTTAGGTTATATATATGTATAATATTATAATCAAAATCGCTCCTAAGAAGATACTGATTTTATATAACAAGTTAGAATTTACTCGACTTTTCATTTTTTGAGCGGAAATCCTATTCACACACAGAGGCTGTTTCTAAAACTGTTTTTTTTTTTTTACTCCGTGTATCCAAAATATATTTCCGGTGAAATGTAGTTATCAAATTTTTGGGCGGATACAATATTTATTCTATATAATACGTACATTCAGTGCATACATGCTAGAAAAATTAAAAATATTACCCAACGCTAAGTCCCATGGACCGTAATCTCATGTAAGTATTCCATTCATAATTTCATTCACTATTCGTAATATCTATCCTGTTAAGGAAATTTAACATACAATAAACAATATAAACAATGAAAACCTAGGTACGTATATTTATGTCCTCACGTAGACTCAAATATTTAATTAAAGTAATATAATGAAAAAATACTCGTATATTATCTTACAAAACTACTGTCAAAGTGGCCTTTGTTTTGGTTCAACCTTTGGATTTTCTTCAGTCTTAAGATATTTTAACGGTATGAAAGTTAATCACTTTTTTTGCCGTTTGCGTAAATAGGTACACGAGGAGGGTGGACCAAGTTACGGAAGATGAAGTTAAAACTGGTTTACTAGTTAGAGGAGAGGGTTGCGGCGTTGTCTCCAGGGTGATTGATCGAGACTGTGGTGGATGATCCATCACAGCAGTTAATAGCCTGTGTGGACAAGCTTTAGCTCTTCACAGCGGAAATCCTTCAAGTAACAAAATTGCTTCCCACTTTTTCTATTTTCAACAGTTCTCTATCTATTACTCTCTTGCGGGGAATGTACCTGGTTAAACTTCACATGCGAAGCCAACGTATAGTGAACACTAGTTAGCAAAATATATTTTGTTATGATGTGTGGAATGAAGTGAATATTCTAAGGTCGCTTAGCTTCACCAAACCTGCTTTGAATATGTCACATGCCCAAACACTTGGGAAAGGGGAACTTAGATTCAGAAGAAGGATACAGTATGTTTATCTATCTTCAGCATATACAGAAGTTAATTAGCATCTTTATTTATATAAGGTACAATAACCTACACGCAAAATAGAAAAGGACCATCATAATAAATACATAAGATGTGCAATACAATTATTTTAGTTAAATTCAATAAGTAAGATATAGATTAAATGCTTACTATATATTTACAGTGTTATTTCATACTACAAAGTTTCTATTTGATAAGAAAAAATGGAAACTGTGTACTATTTAGGGGTGTGTTGAATAAAAGAGAATAAAGACCTTCCCTACTAAATTAATCAAATTTGTCAAAAATTTGATATTAGAGTACCTACTAAAATATATTGGATTGCTTAACAATAGTTCTGGTATTATTTCATACTACTGTGTGGTTTAGATCTATTATTCTGTTGGAATGCATTAAAGAGGAGACCCAATATACGGTCTTTTTGTAGACTTTATTATGGATCATTGGTAATTTGTAGAAGATAACCAAATACACGAGTTACAATATTCATGAAGTGGTCGAACTTCAAAACCATTGTTCATAAAGCTTCCTGGTAGATATTACAGTGATAAAAATAAATTTTGGAAATGAATCATCTTTAGCACAAAAGCATGAAAGCCATTATTCTTTCCAGTCATTGAAGGCGCTCCATCTGTTATACTAGTAGCATGCTTAAAGAGTGCAATGCTACTACTTTTCTCAAATTTCAACTCCCCTAGTACGTTCATAAAGTGGCAACGCTTTTAAAAACTCCTGTTTAAATGCAAAGTCATGAAATAAATAAACACAACTATCCGTTATCAGAAATATTAATGCTTTAATAAAATTGAAGCGAAAAATATTCACACGATTGCTATTACAATTCTAAATTCTTAAATATCTGTTCAACACAGCTAGCAACATTTTGGTGAGAAAATTGATGTCATTTTATAGACTGTACACTTTGGAATAGAGACTTCGCGGCACTAATTGCCTCTTTAACTACTAGGCTCGGTTGATAAGTCCCGGGCCTCACACAGATATGGCGCCACTAGGCCAGTTAGACAGGCTGATGAGTCCCGGGCCTCACACAGATATGGCGCCACTAGGCCAGTTAGACAGGCTGATAAGTCCCGGGCCTCACACAGATATGGTGCCACTAGGCCAGTTAGACAGGCTGATAAGTCCCGGGCCTCACACAGATATGATGCCACTAGGCCAGTTAGACAGTCTGATAAGTCCCGGGCCTCACACAGATATGGTGCTACTAGGCCAGTTAGACAGGCTGATAAGTCCCGGGCCTCACATATATATGGTGCCACTAGGCCAGTTAGACAGGCTGATAAGTCCCGGGCCTCACACAGATATGGTGCCACTAGGCCAGTTAGACAGGCTGATAAGTCCCTGGCCTCACACAGATATGATGTCACTAGGCTAGTTACACAGTCTGATAAGTCCCGGGCCTCACACAGATATGGTGCCACTAGGCCAGTTAGACAGGCTGATAAGTCCCGGGCCTCACATAGATATGGTGCCACTAGGCCAGTTAGACAGGCTGATAAGTCCCGGGCCTCACATAGATATGGTGCCACTAGGCCAGTTAGACAGGCTGATAAGTCCCGGGCCTCACACAGATATGGTGCCACTAGGCCAGTTAGACAGGCTGATAAGTCCCGGGCCTCACACAGATATGGTGCCACTAGGCCAGTTAGACAGGCTGATAAGTCCCGGGCCTCACACAGATATGATGCCACTAGGCCAGTTAGACAGTCTGATAAGTCCCGGGCCTCACACAGATATGGTGCCACTAGGCCAGTTAGACAGGCTGATAAGTCCCGGGCCTCACATAGATATGGTGCCACTAGGCCAGTTAGACAGGCTGATAAGTCCCGGGCCTCACACAGATATGGTGCCACTAGGCCAGTTAGACAGGCTGATAAGTCCCGGGCCTCACACAGATATGGCGCAACTAGGCCAGTTAGACAGTAGCATTGTATAGTTTAACTCTAGATTAGCTTGTTTCCATAGTTACAGGACAATAGCTTGTTTGGTTTTCGAATGACAACATTTTAAACAAGACAACTTTAGAGTTTTCACGAAATTGCATTTCGAAAAACGAGCAGTGATTAAATACTTCCATTTGAAAGGCTTAATGCCTAAAGAAATCAAGGTGGAAATGGATATTACATTAAAAGACTCTGCCCATTCATACTCACTTATTAAAGGGTGAGTTGCAGAGTTTAAAATGGGACGTACGAACCATAGTTTTGAGCCTGCTCGGGGCGCTCTGTAGAAGTGACAACTCAGAAGATTATTGAAATAACTCATCGTTTAGTACTAAAGGACCGAGATTAAAGTTGTTTGAGATTGCAGAGGCTGTAAAAATATCAAAAGAAGCTGCAAGTAATATTTTAAGTAATGTTTTGGACTTTCACAAAGTCTGTGCAAGATGGGTGCCGAGTTTTTTGACACCTGATCGAAAGTTGCAAAGAAAAACTGTTTATGTTAAGAATGTGGAGCTCTGCCGTAAAAATCCTAATGACTTTTTGAGACGGTTTATTACCATGGATGAAAGTTGGATACATCACTACACTCCAGAAAGTAAATCACAGTAAAAACAGTTGATTACGCCAGGTGAACCAAGTCCAAAAAGGCAAAGTCAATTTTGTCAACTAAGAAGGTTATGGCGAGTGTTTTCTGGGCTGCACAGGGAATTATTTTTATTGATTACTTGGAAAAGGGTGAAAGTATCACTGGTGACTACCACGCAAGCTTACTGCAACGTTTGAGTGATGAGGTGAAAAGAAAAAGCCCTCATTTGGCAAAAACAAAAATCTTGTTTCATCACGACAAAGCTCCGACCCCTCGTTCAGTCATTGCAATGGGGAAAATGCGCGAATTATTTGCCAGATCCAGCACTCAGTGACAACTATCGGTTCCCAAATTTCAAAACATTTCTTGGAGGACGAATATATCACAGCAACGAGTAGGTCATTGATGCGGTAAACAACTATTTCGAGGATCTTGATAAATCGCACTGCAGAGATGGTTTAATTAAATTAGAACACCGATATGGCAAATGTATTAGCCTTTCTGGAAATTATGTTGAGAAATAATAAAACAATGTTAGTTGAGAGACCCAGAACTAATCAGCCGACCCTTTTATTTCCCGTCACTGAAATACTTGTTCCTTTTGCTAAAACATAAGAGACCTTGTAAGAGGCGAGTGTCACGTTACTATTCTGCTGAACTGGCTTTGTGGGTACACTTTTCTTTTTAAATCTCTAACTTTGGCTCATGAAGGACGCCAGAAAATCACATTTCGGGTGCCATGGCACATGGAGCAATTTTCAAAAATTTTAGGACCAAAATGATTTTAATTAGAATACATAACACGTTTAAAACATTTTATGACAAATGAAATTATATCCTAAACTTTCTGGGAATAGCATACGAAATCCTCTTCATTCTGGACGAATTTTGTGTAAGTGATAAACCGTAAGAATAAATATAAACTTAGTACACAATTTATGTCATATACATTTTTGTAGCGTTAACCGTTTCCGAAATATACTTTATTTGTTTTAATTTTAACCTAAAGTTTTTCTAAAGCGCAAAATCACCTTTACTTTCATTTCTGATTGGTTTTACTGCCGATCTGCAAAGAGAACCGAATTTAAATTGTTTCACATAGTGACGAGCTTTCAAAATATTTGTTTTAGCCCAATGTATCCCCTTATTTCCTTTCTGCTTACAAGGAAGCAACTAATAAGACAATTTCTACAGAGCAGATAGAGAAAGTAACGTGAATGGAAAAGCTCATAATCAGATGAAATCTGCATTCAAAGGAGTAATTTTTTTCTAAGTCTTCAATAACTTTTTGATAAAAAAAAAATAGTTGATATTATTACAATAATAGAGAATATTAATATATGTTATACTAGAAGTTATGTACAATGTGCATGTAAGTAGAGAAGGTACTGTATCCCAAACAAAAATTCGTTATCGAGGTTTCACCGGAAGTGCATGTATTCGGGTCACCTGAATAAAAAAAAAAAAGAAAAAAAAAGCATCTTTTAAAAAAAATATCTGTGTGTGTCTGTGTGTGTGTGTGTGTGTGTGTGTATGTGTCTGTGGGTGTGTGTGTGTGTAGGGCGGTCCAGCATAACGGAAAAACGAAAACTCGGTTAAATACCAAACTTGATGTTTAAGTTCAGAGTTTTCGAAGGTTGCGACAGGAAGCTTATCCGAAAAGTCCCCCCACCTCAAAATACCCTTTACATGGAACTTTTTTCGAAATGTTTTATTTTATTAAAATACTTAAGATACTTTTATGACAACCGTTGTTGAACTTTCTGGGAACGCCTTCCTAACAGCTATTCATTCTGGATGACTTCTGCATAACCGTAAGAGATTCCACGTACACAAAAAGTGTAGGATAGACTTAAAACACACGATTTATATCGAAATAAACGTTTCTGAAACTCCTTGCTGTTGGTTTTAATTTTAAACTATTTAAACTTTTCTGGAACGTGAAGTCATTTTTTTAAGCTTTGGTGATCTTTTTAACCTAGTGTATTCCCTTATTATCCTTCTACCTACAGGTAAGAAGTATTAAGACAATTTCTACTAATGTTTATCATGCTTAGCATGATGTGGATAAGAGAATAATTTTTTGTAATTCAGTTTGTTTGCAGAACAGGCAGAGAAAGTCATATGAATGGAACTCATCAGGCTTTCAACCATTCAAAGAAGCTTCTCAAGAAAATGTATACAGTGTAAGACACATTTCATGAAACAGTTTCGCACTTCCTCATAAATTTTCATTCCTTGAAACTAAGCAAATTGGATAGAAGTGTTAAGAATTATAGAAATCCATAGGCTTACTAGGATAACACTCTTCCTCAATTCATTTATTACTAATTAACATACGAGTCCAATGTCATCAGTATCTGTGATGTTGCATTGCAAGAGAATTAAATAACCATGGACAGATTTGGATAGGCACAACAGTTTTGTCTCTTCAGAAACAAGCGTTAAACCTGTCAGGTACACAGGGTATTGACGTCAGTTATTACTACTTTATTCGTTCTCCAAACGGACTTGTATTATCACCAGGTATTCATTAATTGTGGGTTAAAATGTTACTTCTTCTCCACAGAGCAGTGGATTTGAAATGGCTTCTGCAAAGCACAGTAATATTCGTAAGACCCAGGTATTTTCCATTCACATAACTTTCTTTACCTGTTCCAAAAACAAATTATTCTTACAAAAATTATTCTTTTATCTACTTATGCTAATCGAGATAAATATTTTCAGAATTGGTCTTCTTACTTGCTTCAGTGTAAGAAGAAGGGAATACATTATGTTAAACCAATAATCTTTTAAAAGCAGGTCGCTATGAGGCACAATTGAGGCTAGGTTCGCTTTGCTGTGATCCTGTTTGAGAAATGTTAGGTACGTTAAAACTGAGACCAATAATAAGAAATATCTCAAAAACAAGAAAAACGTATATTACATAAAGCATGTATTTTAACAAGATCTCCATTTTGTGTATTACATTTTTGTCCATCTCATTTGGTTTTCCGTTATACAAAATTCGACCACAATAAAGAGGTCTTTAGAGACTATTTGCAGAAAATAGACATTTTTTGTTATGTAAATATCTTTAATCTCCAATATTTTAATCAGAAACGTTAGAGCCATTCTGAGAAAAACAATATTTTCAAAACCTTTTCCTTGGAAAGGGTAATTTGTGGAGAGAAATTTTTTGAAAAATCTTCGTGTCACATTCTTGAAAAATACTAAACATAAATACCAAGAGTGATTTTTAATGGTCTTCTGAGTTATGCTGTCCACAGACATACACACACACACGTACCGTTTTTTAAAGATGTTTTTTTGGACTCAGAGGTCCTCAAACCATATATTTTTGTTGAAAACGCCACATGTAATTTTTGGGTGAAACACAATACCTTCCCTAGCTACTATGAATATTTCATAATAAACAATTCCAGCGCTAACATTTATATATATATTTATATTAATACTTTCTTTTATCGTATTAATATTAACTAAATTTTTATTAAAAATTATTGAACATACTACCCTTTTGAATAATAAGAATTTTAATAATCATCTAGGAAAAACCTTACTAAACCGAATTAACAAACAAACTCCCGCTGTAACCACAGGATTGTTATTCTTCAGATAAATTAGTAATACATTTAATAATCATCTAGGAAAAGCCTTACTAAACCGAATTAATAAACAAACTCCCGCTGTAACCACAGGATTGTTGTTCTTCAGATAAATTAGTAATACATTTAATAATCATCTAGGAAAAACCTTACTAAACCGAATTAATAAACAAACTCCCGCTGTAACCACAGGATTGTTGTTCTTCAGATAAATTAGTAATACATTTAATAATCATCTAGGAAAAACCTTACTAAACCGAATTAATAAACAAACTCCCGCTGTAACCACAGGATTGTTGTTCTTCAGATAAATTAGTAATACATTTATTAAAACCATTGGCAGCAGAAGATAAAGATTTTGTTTTCTAAATTTAATATGTTATAGGATAGATAAATTAATAGAATTATTTCTATTTATTGATGAGGAAGATAAGGTGAAATATTGGTTTAGAACTTTCCTCAATTAAAGTATTTGAATCGAAGGTAAAATAATAAAACTTTAATTATAACTCTGAAGGATATTTTATTTTAACTTAAGGCTATTAATATATTAATGTTTAAAATTAAATTGTTTAGAATTGTTTTATTCATTGGAATGAATTAACAATTTTATATATTAATCTTTAAATTGAGTAGATTTAAGTAAATAATGCAGTCATAATACAATAGTAGCCTAATTACAATGTAATTTTTGATTCTATAGTTTCTTTACAATTATGCACAAGAAGATGATAAATATGCATGTTTCAGCTAAACAGCATAATGAATGCTTTAGACAAGGTCATATTAGTGTATTATTCTTTATGTTGAGTATTATATTATATGGAAGACCTCAATTCAACAGGGAAAACTGTACAGCTAAGGCAATTTCTTTATTTCTGGGGGAAACCCTACGGAGACGTTCATGGACATATTTATTTTTGGCGCGTTTGAAATTGATCCACTGCACCGCTGGGTGTCATTCTCATACTTTGTGGCTCCACGTGAATGTAACAGTGTTATTTAATATCGATAATGAAAAACATCTCAAATTGAATTCTCCAGCAATGTATTCTACTTCTAAGATGCAGTTTATTGAGCATAATTTTCAGGCTGTACTGAGTTTAATTCTGTTTTTACACAACAGGGCTACTTGTGATATCAAGGTCATTGAACTGTAAAGGCTATAATACAATAATAGAACTGAAGTTCTGACTGCATGAAATCCATGCCATTTTCCAGTTACAATCTCAAAACAGCACAGCAGTACTATTATTAAGGCATGCTGAGCAGTATTGAGGCTATAATACAATAATTGAACTGAAGTTCTGAAATCCATGCCATTTTCCAGTTACAATCTTAAAACAGCACAGCAGTACTATTATTAAGGCATGCTGAGCAGCATTGAGGCTATAATACAATAATTGGACTGAAGTTCTGAAATCCATGCCATTTTCCAGTTACAATCTTAAAACAGCACAGCAGTACTATTATTAAGGCATGCTGAGCAGCATTGAGGCTATAATACAATAATTGAACTGAAGTTCTGACTGCATGAAATCCATGCTATTTTCCAGTTACAATCTCAAAACAGCACAGCAGTACTATTATTAAGGCATGCTGAGCAGTATTGAGGCTAAATGATCTTTCCCCTTCACTCTCTATTTGATTCTTTGTAAATATTTCAAACCTTCGGTTAATTATAGTGTTAAATATAAAAGACTATCCTTATTGTAGATAGTATTATGGAATTAACGCCAAGTACCACTGTTTTAGGTTTAGGTACTGCTAAAATATCAACAACTTGGTTATCATTAGTGCTAGAGAGATATTTTTGCATATTTTGATCAGAAGATTTCACCTCAGTAGTTAGAAGAATCAAGTTAAGTTGCCGGGAGCTTTGAGGCATTCTGTCAACGTAACTGAGTATTGTAGCATTTATATTCCACATATATTTCTTAGTTATAACTACAATTTCGTATGCACATGTTCCACTATTTTAGAAAGTAACTAATAAAAGGGCTGAATTATTTAACATCAATTTTCAGCTAAACCGTATTCAGTTTTAGGTTGATCCACTTCACAATGCACCCACGTGGCAATGCACCGTGGTACAACACAGTAGCAATTCGCGCAGGGAAGTAATTCCATAATAATATCTAAATTTCAAAATGATTTTTTTATTATTAAATGTCATAATATACCATAAAATACCTAATAGCTTCATTTGTACTGTTAAACAGGACTACCAGTTGCAATATGCAATTTGTGTGAGTCATCTGGTATTTAGAATATTGTTTCCAGCAGTTGCTGTTTGGAGGAGGACGGTAATGTGAATTTGCTGTTGCGTCTTCGTCGAGTTGCGTATAACATGACGGTGGTGAAAAGCAATAGTTGAATGTTTGTTACATGAGCAAACCATCAGTTTCATCGAAAATCTGATGTGTACCATTCACATGACCTTCTCTACATCTCTGCAACAAATTATTCTTAAAGAGCTTATTTCTATTTACTTCATGGTAATCAGAAAAAAAAAAAAAAAAATAGCAGAAATATTATTATTAGTTGCTTCCTTGCAAGTAGAAGATAAGGGAGTACCATAGGTTAAAGTGATAGTCAAAAGCTGGTTGCTATGTGACTAAAGTTCTTTGTTTGTATGGACAGCAATTGACAAATTCCCAGAAAATTCAAGATATACATTTTATTTGGCAGGTAAATATCTTTCATATCTTTCCATGTAAAGGGTAGTTGGGGTGGGGGGATTTTCTCAAAATCGTGTCGCACCCCTGGAATATACTAAACGTAAATACCAAGTTCCGGAGCTTTTTCCGGAAATGTTTTTTTTAGTTAAAGGGGACCATAAAAAATATATTTCCGGTGAAATCCCGGTATCGAATTTTTGGGTGGAGTGCAATAACTTCTCTGTACACTATGTACATAGTACTTATAGAGAAAGTAAAAAAGCAGTAAATGCGTTGCGGAATAGGTGTTGAAAATTCGTCTTATTATCTGAATCATTTTTGGATAATGATTCAGCAATTGCGCAAATTAACATTGGTGATATTAATATTAAATCACTTTGGAACTCCGTTGTTTCGTATTCATAATGAACAGCAGGAAAGCAATACGTAAGAAGGACTCCCTACTGTTAAGACTTTAATATAAAGTCAAACAATGACTGAAAACAAAAGTAACGGTTCAGGTGCTGTGTCGTCACAACATTTTAATTCTATTAATTTTAAAGAATTTTCTGAAGTAAATGTGTTTGTTGATAGATTATAAATTTTAAAGTGTTAAAGAAAGTTAGTATTGTTTTCCCTTTTCTCTGAAAATAAAATTTTCTGAAGGCAATATCTTCTCTACATAAATCATGCAAAACACATTCAGATAATAAATTATGTGATTATTTTATAAAAAGACTGTTAGACGAAGAGAAAAATCAACAAAGACATCGAAGTGGATACACATTAAAGTGCCATTTACAAAAATATATTGTATCTCTACTCCTAACACCTTGTATAAATCACAAATCACTTATATTCACATCGTATTATACTTAATATATTATTTCACTATTACAAACTAAACTAACGATATAGCACTTATAAATGAAGCTCAACATTTAGAAATTTAGTGTCGTTTAACCCATGTAAATCATACCGTGGGTAGCAAGTATGCGTTATTACGTATATTCCAAAATACGCTCAGCTTAATTTCATCATGTGAATATTATTCTTTGGTTGTAGACACTAGAAGGGAAAGACAAAGACGTCACGTGGCTGCACCGGTACAAAGAACGGACACCTGACCGAATTGAGCATGAGCAACTTTACTCTTTGGATTGTCTCAACAAACTTTGGCCATAGAATAACTGCAAAAACCTATAATACAAGCTTAATAAAACATTTAGATCCGAAGCTCAAGAAAATGCGACAGGCTGTTTATTTCAATATTTAAGCTAGCAGACTTGAAAACTGGTGGGAGAATATTACCTACCGACCAGAGCAGAATATTAATAATCTTCAGGATAACGAAACCCGAAACTCAAAAAGTACAAGAGAATGTATATTTCAGTATCTAACTTGGCAGACTTGAAAACTGGTGGGAGAATATTACAACCGACCAGAGCAGAATATTAATAATCTTCAGGATAACGAAACTCAAAAAGTACAAGAGAATGTTTATTTCAATATCTAACTTGGCAGACTTGAAATCTGGTAGTAGCAGATTGTTACTAACCTTCAGGATAACTAATCTATACAACTCCGTTTAACCTACAGCAATAATTGCAGATTAGTATACAATCTTAGTACTAACTTTCATCTCGGATTCAGCACTCTCTCATCTCGCCTTTCTCAGTTTCGATAGAGATGTATTGAGCGACTGTCTTGGCAACCAGAATCGAAACCATTTGACTTTCCCTTGTGGGGTTACATCAAAGCACAATCCCCAAACTTACATACTAAAAACTTGGAAGGGAATTGTGAAGCTGGTTAATAAGTTACACTCGAAAGTAGTTTTCCACGAGAAGTGTTAACAGAATAAAAGTGAGGGTAATATCTGTACCTATAAAGTTGACATACATCACCGAAATTAACATAAATAAAATCATATTTGGTTTTCCTACATTCTTTGCAAAGGGTGTTTCTTTAAAACAGTTCCTTTTCTTCTTATTCCTATCGTTTAAGGGAGGAATGGCCTTTGTTTAATTTTACTCAATTCATCCCTCATTTACCAATCCAATTCATCTCTCACTTGCCTATGTCCTGTCCCATCCAGAATTATGAATCTCTCCATCTCTTTCTCCATCATGATTTTCCATCTGCTGCCAAATTGTTTCATGCTAATAACATACAAAACATAATAGACAAGTTCTATTTGAGTCTTTCATTACTCTGCAGTAATGCCCAGATTACTATTTCCTCACCCGTAATATTTACTTGTTAAAACAATTATAAACAATTTTATTCACATTAAAATTCCTCAAAATATAACGTTATTTAAATATTCACTTGGGAATGCACATATATTATTTATATCCTTAAGTATTGTTACTGCAGTCAACATTAGAACTATTGCATCTAATAAACCTCCGGGAGGAAGGCGTGTGGCAAGACGATACCAAGGGTGGCCAAATATAATGACAGCAGGAGCAACGCAACGGGGTCTCCAATGTTTCCGGATTTAGCATTCCCAGACGCGCCTCAATGCCCCCTAACTGCACGGACAGGTTCAGCAGAACATACTTTTTATAATAAGCCACTGTATGCGTCATTCAATAACGACCATGTGTCTGGCAATGCAATTTCTAAAAGCAAAAGGAAAATAAATAAAATGAGGAACCCCATCCCATAAAAAGTCGAGACCATGCTTTATAAAAGATAATGCCTTCTTGTGTATTTTAACCTGGATCCGTTTTATATACCATGCTAAATTTCTCTTTATCCATTTTGCCCATTACGTTTCTTTTATACTTTTATTGATAAGAAGGAACTCATTTGTTAACATTTACATTGTATATAGTGTATGGTTTTCCCTAAATATAATTCACTATCTTAAAAATAGTTCACCCATTTATTACATTCCTTCTATACAATTTCAATATTATCAAGTAAATAAAACACACACACAAGTTCACAATAATGATTAATGTACGTATCGATGGTTTAGTTTAAATCTAAGTGTATTGTATTTCACCCAAAATTCAATTACAAAAGTTCACCAGAAATATATGTATTAAATAAAATAAATGTTTTTATAGAAAGATCCGCTCTTGTGTGTTTGTGAACATACTCATAAACTAAAGATCGGTTAAAGACCAGACACGATATTAAAGTTCAGTATCTTTCAGAGATGAGTCACAAATCCACAAACCCAAAGTATGCTACATATGAAACAGTGATTTTCTCAAAATTGGCTCTAACAGCTTGGATTAAAATACCATATGCTTAAGATGTATTCCCGCTAAATTAAATATGCATCTTGAATGTTTTATGAATAGCATATGAAGCCCCTGTGTATTATTTGTAAACTGAAAGAAAGAGTCAGTATCTTGATATGCAAAACATAAACCCACGCCATTGAGCCAAATACATTTTTCTTTGTGAAGTTAACCATTTCAGAGACATTTCTTGTTATTGATTTCAATTTTAAAATATTTAAACATTTCTCTAACGGAAGTTGTCATTAGTTTGTCTTTTATTTTAATCCTGGCCTTGCAAAGAGAAGCGACTTTAAATAATATTGCGACCGGATTTTAGGCTATTAGAGCATAACTTGATAATATATTTCCTAATTTCCCTTATACTTACAGAGAAGTAAGTAATACGATCAATCCAGTTAATTCTTATTATCATTAATATAACGCAGATAGAAGAATACATTTTTGTATGACTAGTTTTTTTCAGAATAGTTAGAGAAAGGCATGTGAGTGGAACAGGTCAGGTTTTCTTTATTTACATAGGTAGGGGATAGCTGGGAATGAACGACATACCTGAAATGGTGTTCTAATGAGCCCGAGGTCCACAGCCCTTAAAATTATTCGACATTCATCTTTTCAGGATAAAGGAAAACGCTGGGATAGCTCACCCTGATTCCTCCACACCCAATTCTGCAATTTTCCTAAATAGTTTATGAAACCATCTTATTGCCAAATTTATTTATTTGGGAAGCGAAACAGAAAAGCTACTGCAGTGAAGCAGTTGAAACGAATCGTATTTTACTATTCCAGAATAACCTAAAAACAGTACATAACGCATTATAGTATATGTTATAAATCTTACTTTCTTTTACCACGTATCGTACATTGAATGTACATAGTTGTTATAGATGGTATTGTATTCCACCCAGAAATTCCAAGTCGAGATTTCACCGGAAATATAAGTTTTGAGGCCTCCTGAGTACTAAATAAAGAATTTTTAGAAAAAGGTATGTGTGTGTGTCTGGAAAGCATAGCTCAAAAACTAAAACACCGCTACATAAGAAACTGAGTATCTATGTTTAGTATCTTCCAAGGATGGGACACGAAGCTTTAAAAAAAAAAAAAATCCCCCCACTACAAACTACCCTTTATATGGAAAAAAACTTTTTAAAATGTTGTTTTACTCAAAAATGGCTCTAACAATTTTAATCAAAATACCGTATATTAAAGAAATTTACATAACAAATAAAAAGCATTTTTGGATTTTTTGGGGAATAACCTCTGAAGATATGTTTATTGCGGATTCGTTTTTATAGAATTTTGCATAACGGTTAAACCGTAAGAAAAAGACAGAATCCCAGTTCACAAAAATGTAGACCTCCTTAAAACACATAATTTTTGTCATATAGGTTTCCCTTGTCGAGTTGGCTGTTTTCGAGATATTCCTTGTTATTTTAAAGCACATAACCTTCCTCAAACGAACCGAACCTGAATTGTTTGACATAGCGAGCAGGTTTTAAAATTTTTGACTATCGCGTTAGACAAACGTATTCCCTTCTGCTTATAAGGAAACACGTAATAACATGAATTAGGATAATATTTAGCTCAATAGATACGCAAAAGAATTATCTTTTGTAAGAATAGATTGTATATGCGATAGCCAGAGAAAGTTATGTGAGGGGACTACAGCAGATTTTTTTGATGAGGTATGACAATTTTGAAAAACTTCTTCAATGCATTAAAACTCCGACACTTTCCATTCACATGAACTTCTCTACTTATTCTGAAAACGAAATACTCTTACAAAATAATCTTATTTTATATTGATTCATGCTAATTAAGATAAATATTATCATAAATTGTCTTATTCTTCAGTTGCTTATAAAAAAAAATAACAATGGGAATACGTAAGTAAAAGGGATAGTTAAATCTTCAAAAACTGTCTCTATGCTGATGAGGCTCCCTTTGAATAGCCAGCAGTGAAACAAAAGGAAAACGTGTGACAAATTCCTGCTAAGAAAGCTCGAATGATAACAAGCTCTCCATTTTTTGTGCAGCGAGTTTTTATCCATTTCTTACCAGAAATTCAAAAGTCATCCAGAATGAGGACTTCAGAGGATAATCTAAAGAAATTTAAGATGTACATTTTATTTGACACGTACAGATATATTTATAAGGCATTTTAAAGAAAGTGATTAGAGCCATTCTTGAGAAAATAAAGAATTTCGAAGAATTTTCTAGGAAAGGATACCCGCCATTTTCTTGAGATATTCGTGTTAAATCCTTGGAACATCAAGTGTATTTAACCGACTCTTCGTTTTTGAGTTTTGTTCTTCACAGACGCTGAGACATACATATGGATTGTTTGTAAAAGTTCTTCAACGCGTATGTACCGTGTATATAAACGGTACAGTAGATACTGTATTCACCCAAAAATTCCATAACGAGATTTTAACAGAAATACATCTTTTGAAAACCCTTGAATCCGGAAAAATACCTTTACAAACATGCCATGCATTGTGTGTATGTGTGTGTTTGTCTGTGGGCAGCGTAGCTCAAAAACGAAAAGTCGGTAAAATACCAAACTTAGTATCCAAGTTCGGTATGTGCCAAGGATGCGACATGAAAATTTTCAAGAAATTTTCCCCTTTCTCAACTACCTTTTACATAAAATATTTTTAGAAAATGTTGATTTTCTCAATAATGTCTCTAACAAGTTTCATTAGAATGTCATATCTTTAAGATACTCATGACTAGAGCCCGGATTTTTATGTAATTACATATTTTAAATCCTGCATAATATTTCAATGAGAAGTAAAAATGTTGGCGAATTACGTCCTTTGGGACTCCCTTACAAAATTGTATTTTATATTTGCTACATATTTTGCACATTTCTACAGATTTTAACAATGTTACATAAAACGTACATATTTTCTGGGATTCGTTATTATTTTTAAAAGAACATTATAGTCACATTATAAACTACTGTTTTCACAAGTTTTGCTGAAAGCAACAAAAATCCATACGTGAAATAGCATGTAAATGAATTAAGAATACGAAAAAAACTGCCTCGCATCGTTCTAATTGTCCGTTTATATCAAAGCAGGTGATGTTGACTTCCATGTAGCGCTTTGGGCATTTACAAGGACTGGAGAAATTGATTGTTACCATTGTCGGCATCTTGTACTCGTATTACAGCTGCAAGCAAACAATGTGAGCCGCTGGACAACCATCAAAAGATAGCGGGGCGATAATACTGCAGTTAGTTTCTTGCACCAATTGCGCCCTCGCTGTCCTGCAAGTTGAATACATTGGTGAAATCCTTTACAACCGACGGAAAAATAATAGTCTGTCAAGCATTGGCTGTTCCTGAAATCTCAATTGGAACTACATATCAAGAGTGATCTTCACATACGCAACAAACACCTACAGTCTTCTAGAAAGTAAGTTTTCTTGTCACAAATACAACAGGAACCGTTCGGAAATGATTTTTTAAAGACCTGTGCAGTGCAATCGTTGTAGCTAATATTCCGTGGCATAAACTTCAAATCCCTCAATTTCACTCCTTTCTAGAAAAATATTGCAAGAATGTTATTGCTGACGAATCTACTCTGAGGAGAAAGTATCTTCATGTGTGTTATGAAGAAGCACTTGCTTATGTACGGAATGAAATTGGAGACTCCTGTAGTTGGTTTGCCGTCGATAAAACTACAGATGACATGGGTCGGTACATAACAAATTTAGTAGTAGGAAAACTAGATTACGTAAGACCAGCAAAACCATTTCTAATCTGCTGCAAGGTGTTAGAAAAACAAATCATTCTACAATTGCAAGATTCGTAAATGATGGGATGAAGATTCTGTGGCCAGAGAGTGTGTGTGAGGAAAAGGTTTTAATTATGTATTCAGATGCCGTAGCGTACATGATTACAGCTGCTACTGTTCTCAAGGTTTTGGTCCGTACATCGCAACTTGTTGCTGGCGAAGTAACATGTTATTTTCTCTGTGTGAATAAGTTGATACCTGTAACAAAAACGATTCTCGTGAAAGCACCGCACAGAATTCAGTGCTATAAAAATCTTCCTGAGCCAGTACTTACAAGATGGGGTACGTGGTTAAAAGCAGTGAACTTCTATTGTGAACATTTTGAAGGAGTCCAGTCAGTGGTGAACATTTTCTCTTCAGAAGTAGCTGTTTCCATAAGTGAATTTCAGGACATATTTAAAGATCAGAAGGTGGCAAACTCCTGTGCTTACGTCAAGAGATAGAAAAATGAAAATGCATCCTCATTATAAAATGTAATTATTTTGAACTGATTGTTCACTCACTCATAAAGTGGTTGAGTATTTCAATATTGCTTTACCGTCTAAAGTTCAATTTAAATAATTATGTGAAATGAGTAATTTTAATACATATAATCCAAAACACATATTTCCGATTTCGTAATTACCTACTTAAGAATAAATTTTAGGTAAATTCTGCATAAAGCCAAACGTTTTCCCTATAATTAATTCTATATTTAGTCTGCAAATCTTAGTATTTAGAATATTACATCATTTTACATATTTCATTACAAATTTTGATGTTTTTTACATAAATATGTACATATTTCGCACATTGATGTTACATAAAAATGAGGGCTCTAATCATGACAAACGAAATGTATAATTTGAATTCTCTGGGAATAGCTTCTGAAGACATCTTATTCTGGATGAATTTTGTGTAAACGTTGTATAAGAGGTAAACCGCAAAAGACAGACAAACGCTTACTGCATAAAAAAACCTAATGCGTTACACTCACATGAATTTCTCTACATCTTTGCAGCAAATTATTGTTAGAAACCTGATGCTTCTATTTACTTCATACTAATTGAGAAAACAGTAGCAGAAATAGTCTTATTACTTGATTCCTTATAAGTAGAAGCAAAAGAAGGGAGTACTGTGGGTTAAAGTCATAGTCAAAAGCTGGTTGCTATGTCACTGAAGTTCTTTTGTTTGTATAGACAGGAGTTGACAAATTTCTGTATGAGAAAAGTATGTTTTTGAAAGCTGAAACTAAAAGCAATGAATATCTTAAAAACGATCAACTCTACAAAAAAAAAAAAATGTATGTAATATAAATTGTGTGTTTTAATCTGCTCCAAATTCTCTGTCTAGTACTTTTTTATCCATCTCTTACGGTTTAACAATTATGCACAATTCCGTAAAATTCATCCAAAATAAAGTAGTCTTTAGAGGCTATTTCCAGAAAATTCAAAATTTTATTTGTCAAGTAAATATCTTTAATATACGATATTTTGATAAAAATCGTTAGAGCCATTTTTAGAAAATCAACATTTTCGAAAAAGCTCCATGTAAAGTGTAGTTTGGGGACGGAGAGTTTTTCTCAAAATCTTCGTGTCGCATACCTGGAAAATACTAAACTTAAATACCAAGTTTGGCATTTTAGCGACTTTTCGTTTTTGATTTATCGTGTTCATATACACGCGGACACACGGACACAGTGACATACGGACGCACGGACACACACGTACACACACGGACCTTTTTCTGAAAATACTTTTATTTTGATACAGGGGACCCTAAAACATATATTTCCGGTGAAATTTCGGTATCGAATTTTTTGGTGGAGTGCAATACCTTCTCTATATACTATGTACATAGTACGCGTGGAAAAAAAATGTGAAAGCACACAATTATGGCATATACTTATTTTGTGGAGTTAACCGTTTGAGTGACATTTCGAATTATTTGTTTCATCTATAGTTTCATACTCAAAGTTTTCTTAAACTCCTAACAAGCAAAGACAATCGAATTTTAATTGTTTCACATAGCGACCGGCTGTTAGAAGATTGCCTATCGCTTTAGCCTTGTGTATTCATTTTTTTTTATTTATAAAGAAGCAAATGATAAGGCCGACTTTGGTAAGATTTAGCCTGTCGTAGATAAATGAATTCTTTTGTAAGAAAAGTTGTTGTGGAACAGCTAGAGAAATTCGTATGAAATGGAACACATCAGATGTTTTATTTAGGGCCCATAAGGAATGTGTACCCGGTGAAATTGCAATGCAATACCTTCCTCTCCTATGTATTATATACGAAATAGAGAAAGTAAAAACCTACGTTCTTCTTTATAGACACAAAGAGCCCACGTGTGGGCTTAAGTTCCAGAGAGTGTTAATGCTGGAGTATGGTTGAGGACACATAAGCCTTCTTGCACTTGAGCTATTTTAGTGAAAGTGAAGCCATAAACGCAAGAAATGCCATTTCACTCTCTGTAGTTTCTGTTTACTGTTCCCTGGGCTGTAGAGACACTTGGGATAAAAGGATGCTTTTATTACCGTTGTCATGCCGAGAAAAACTGCAGCAGCGATGCATATTCTCATTTTCATCCACCACCAAAAATTAAATATACATAAAACATTCTGTTTTCAATAGAATGCTGAATAGAGCAAAGCCATATTTAAAAGTCATAGTGGTTTATTTACAACGTTGTTTTAAAAACTCATTATGAAACATTCGAATCTGTTTCTGAGAGCTTTATTTAACAACTTCATATTTTTGTGTGAAAGTTGCAACTTATTGTTAAATAAATCTATAAATTACTGAGTGATAATATTGTGTTGGGTTAAATTCGTTGCAAAGCAGCCATTGATTTCAGTTCTAAAAGAGCAATAACGTTATTATTTTTCAGTGTTTAGTTATAAAAATTCAACCACATGTGAAATGTTGCACTGCGTGAAAAAGGAAAAGTTGTAAACTTCTAAATTTTAAACCAAAATAAAACCAATATAACCGCATAGAATATAATACTTTGAGTTCGCATCAAAATAGTAATATAAAGGTAAATATCGCACATAAAAAAGCGGTTGGAGTCTCCAAGAACTCACGATCGATACTTATACCTCTAGTAAGAGAGAGCTTTCTGATTGAATACCAAAGAACAAACATGAGTTGCTTAGGACCAACGCTTTCAAAAGATTAAATAAAGCTAAGTGAGAACTGGCACAGGAGCCATGACACGTCGTGAAAAGACAAGGGGAAACTTCGAAACGCTATATGTGATAATATTGACATTCAACGGGTTCCACTACTACATCTGCAAAAGTATAGCTTACCATGAACGAAGGAGTGTGATGTACAACTAAAAATGTGAATACTACCATATGGAACTTTGTAGTAAAAGGGTAAAATAAATAAACAAATATGGAAACCACATGTAAAATCCTCCCGTCTTAATAGCAAATGGTATTTTGGATGTAATAAATGTAAAGGATTAGTGCTTTACATTGTGATACCCTTAATTAGCTTCTCTACAAAAAACTACTATTAGTTATTAATTATTTAGCAGTGTATAATTAAAGATTACAAATGCTTATTAACGTATGTACTTAACGGAGTAAATTCAGCTGGAGCGGAAATAGAAAGCTGACGCCAAGCTAGTAGAAGGCTATGAGAAGCGCTTTGTTGGAAAGGTTTCTTTTGTGCAGTCACGTACAACCGGGTTACCGGGAGTAAACCTTAAAATTCGGAAGACAGTAATTTTCCATTGTACAAAACGTGTCATGTGAGGATTGCAGTGCACCCTGGGATGAGAAAACTGACTTTTGGGTAATATTTACGTCAATTGCGCGGCCTTTTTGTCCAATCAGAAAGAAGCCGCCATGGCGGTATTTTTAGTGCATAAAGAGCCCAAGAAGGCGCATCTGGGCTGTCTGCTGTCTGTCGCTGTGTGTTAACTGTACGTCGCTGTATGACGCTGACATGCTGATCTTGTAATACTGTCATGCTGTCGGTTGTCGGGCTGAACGTCACTTCTTCACACAAAGTTAAGCTCGGTAACTTGTAACGAAAACTTAGTAGTTTCCAGCGCTCTAAGTGCATTTAAAGTCAGTGACGTGTGTTAAATTATATTGTAGAAAGCAGAATAAAAGAAGAAGTAAATATAATTACGTGTGATTAGCCAAATACTAAAGTTCCTAACAAGTGTTTAAGTTAGCAGAATTGTAAAGCAATATGCTTATCTCGCCTCTCCTAGTACTCCAGGAAAGTCATGCAAGTCTTCATTATTATAAGATCAGTCCCTGAACTACCCCCATTAGCTGCACCACCCCGAGAGAGTCAGGCTGGGTAAAGCAGGCTGGGTAAAGCAACGCCGAGGCAAATTCACATCACCATGTACGTGGGTGTATTCATAGGTAGTGGAGTAAGTCTTGCTAACGTCATCAATCTAGGCTTGAAGCCGAGGACTCAGTATCTGATGTTTTAAATGTGGGGATAAGGCCACCGCACAGGGCACCCAACGTCTGAGCTCACCGCATATGACGACCAACGTATGAGTCCACCGCAATCGGATATCTTCCCTAAGGTCGTGGAAGCAATCCGATAACTATAGAGCGCAGTTGCGTAACGTAACTTTTAAGGGATTGCAGGTTAACATTTTCACCTGTCCTACTTAATTTTATATTGATAAAGATATTAGAATAATGGCTGATGGATGGCCAAATATATGTTGTAAATAAATGTAATTTGGTCCATAATGTCTGCAGATGATCAAATTATATGTGCATACTATGAACCAATTTACAGAAATCAAGTTTTAAACTGTGTAAAATCGTAAAACCTTATAATTTAAAAATATATACGGATAATTGTAAAATAATGTGGTTTTAAGAAAAAATGTCAAAAAGTAAAAGTGTGATGGAAGTAAGATAATTGAGCAGCTCTCCAGTTTCAGATATTGTCATATCAAACCTCAAATTTAATAAACAATGATTTATAAAATAAACTAAATAAATGCATTAAGATAAATGGTACTATTAACAGGACAATATTAAATAAAGTCCGTAGAGATATAAGTCTAAAATTTTACAACACGATGAGCCTACCAACGATACTATATGGTGCTGAGAATTGGAGAATAACAAAAAGCAATTAAGAGATATAGAAGCAGCAAAAATAAGATGATTAAGATCTCTGGCTGGACCATAGATAAGAGAAACGACATGAGAAGAGAACTAATCATAACAAACATTTCAGCTATAATAGAACATTACAGGAAAAAATGGCATAGATATATGCGAAGGATATATTCCACCCATATTCCAGCTATGTGTATACAAATATACGTAATCCCAGAGGAAGAAGAGAGATCGGAAGACCGAGAAAACTAACCTTGTTGTGAAGTCGAAACGGGTCCAAAGTCCCAAACTGTGCAGTAGTTTATATGATGAAGATGATGATGATGTGAAGTTAACCGTGATACCTAGAGATAGGAAACAGGGACACTCACTGGTCCTGCGTGCTTTATCTTTTTCTTTGCTGCTCAAAACAGTTTCTTAGAGCGCGTTTTCCACACGTTTAAAGATAAATGTGCGATTAACTTAAGCCTTTTCATACCCAAAATAAGCTCTATATTGATAAATAACTGTGATACTCGGCGACATTCGTGCATACATTTCATGATATATTGTTTCATCAATAGGTTCAATAATTTGTTTTATTGTAATGGCTATATTTATTTTTATTGCATGAGAAAGTGGTATATGTTGAGGAGGTTAAATAGGTTTGAGAAAAGGCATTCAGTAAAAAGAAACAAATAACTATCCACCCAAAATATCAAAGTTCTAATCGACTAACAATGTTCTTCACATGCACTCGGCTGAACATCTGCGACTAGAATAGAGACATTAACCATATGTTTAATAGGCATATCACAAGTTTTAGTTTAAAACAGGGCCTCATTAGCGTGCCAAATATTCTTATTCATATCAGCCATATATGTTATGTTTCAAAATTCAAGAGACTTAGTTTCAACTATGTGCAAAGAACGCACATTGCATCGGTGTGGAATGTCGTCCTGTTTTTAACACAAAACCACCTTGTTTCTGCATAGCTGCAATAATTTATCATGGCCTCTTCACCGCTCTCCACTTGAACGATCCTCCCTTTACATAAACGCAGACACTGGATTCCAGAACGCGCTTTGAGCTGAAGCAAATTACGTCCATAGCGATCAGGGCTCATCAGTGTGCGGAGGTTGCGGATGAGGTTAGGAATTCCAACATCTGTGTGCCCCATCTATCTTACCGCACTCGCCACATCAATCTCATTTACAAGTAGAGTTTGCTGAAAACGAAACCAGCTTGGAGAACTTCAACTGGTGGAATAGAAGTAAAGGTAGAAGAAGAGAAAGAAAAAAGAGCCAATATGTTTGCATAACAAAAGAATCGGAGACTGTCTTGTGAGCGTAAACACAGGAAAGTTAGAAAAAACAAAGCAAAAAGCGTTAACAGTGAAATGCTGGAAAGGTGGAAGTAGTTTAACAAACCAGGACCAAACGGGAAAGAAAGGTCTCCTGTAGAATCTATTCTATATTAGTCGAGTCGTATTGGCTACTGAACAAAATGACGATAGGTTTTTCTCATCTCTTAATAGCTGCTAATGAGACCATGTCATTTAAACCTCCTCTTCTTAGATATATCTTCTTTTCTTCCTTCTAAATTGGGATGCTTGTCTAAACATTCCCTATCAGATCTTATTTCTGCAGATAAAACCTCCTTTAATTTTAGTCTCGTTCTTTCTTTCATTGTTTACATATATTTTTAAATCTGCCTGTTATCAGGTATATAACCCTTCATTTCTAACTTCCTCCAGAGTTTTATTTATCGTCCCTTTTAACTCTTATCTCATTGTTTTCTCTCTGCTTTCTCAGCGGAGATCTAATACTTTCTTCCTCTATTAACATTTCTCTCTTCCTTTTGATGCCCTTCCTCATCATTGTCGCTCTCCTTAACACCTTCATTTTCTCTTTCTCCTTTGTTTCCAACATTTTCAGAGATAACCGAAGCCTCTATTTCCACTGAGGCTCTTCTCTAAACTTCACTCTTCTTTCTTCTGTAATCTTATACACTTATATTTTGCCAATTTTTCCGTTGCGCTAGTTTACTCTAAGTTTTACAATCTTCCTGGTTTCTCAAAATATTCTATGTCTGTTTATTTGCTAACTTTAATATAAAATCTCCTTGCATACCTGATGCATTTTACACAAGATATTTTGCAGCTTACTTAGAGATATTTATAACCCCCTCTATTGTGGTATTTATCTAGAAGGTATATGCAATATTCTCGCCAACTTAAGTATTCCATATTAAACGAATTTCGGTGTAATGAAGACTATATTGAGCGTTTAAAACAGCTTATATAGTGAAGGAAAAGAAACCCTTCGGTCCTCCATGCCGGGAGTTGTCTAGGCTCATATCCTACTCAGTGTAAATTTCTTGTTCTTACAGTGTTAATTTAATTTAATTTTTTCGTGTTATAGAGGTAGAATCATACTAAAATTGACCATAAAACTTGGCTTAGCTATGAAGCTTGGGACTTAAAGTACTTACGACATTATAAGTCAAAATAATTTGAGACCACGTTGTGGTTTAACGTAAATATGCGAATCATTAAGAAATGTAATGCAGTGGCGGAATTTTGCCATGGTAGCTCAGAGGTTAAAGCAACCGGATTGAGACCGGAAGATCCGTGGTTCAAATCCCAGCTATAGCATTAACATTTTTAGTCAAATTCTATCAGTCTAACTCTTGTATCCAATATGTTCCGCACATTTTGGATGGTCATGCTGGTTATCGACACGACTATGCTAATGGAAGATAAAGACATCCACGCAGAACCTGGACGGATGTAGAAAGGTTCATGTAGGTTATTTTATAGGCTCACGTTCCATTCAGTGTAAATTTGTTGTTCTTACAGCTAAATGTGGGACTTATGTTGCCAAATATGCTGTCGAAAATTTACTGAAACATCTATTGGTTTTGCTTCAAGCATTTAGTTAAGCAGAACAGAGCCTAATACGCTTCTGCTTTAGAGACAGAGCAAGCCCAGTACACAAGTTGCGACCTCTTTCTGCAACATCAATAATGTAACACTCATGAAACTTTTAACGACATATTCAAATATATTTATTATTGATTAGGTATAGTACATAAATTAATGAAACCTAATATAGTTGAATGTAAAGATAGTAAAAGTAAGGACATGCTTTAAATTATTTTTGAAAATCAAATACGCTAAATTTAATTTTTGTGTTTTTGGAAATAGGATTGTTTGTTTCGCTCTATTTACTTCACTCACCCAAAATCAATCCATAATTATTATATCTTGCTGCTTACTCAAGATGCATGAATATCCAATAATGGATTCAAATTAAGTATAAATATTTCATGAATGTCTCTGGGAATGAAACGTTAGCGATTCAATCCAGCAGACCCTATATCATTTCCGGCTGAAAAGAGCTTTTATGTTTAACAAGATAAATCGATATTATTCGCAGAACATGCAAATATGAGTGTGTGAGTACTTTAATTAAATCCAATGTTAAGAAATGTGTTGTTCAGAGAGTAATAAACGATCAGGTTTTTTCTTCTTCTCAAGACTAAACTCGGTTATGGTTATAGAAATTAATGGAAGCAACAATAAAGGGTTTCAGCCGGCGTAAACGTCATTTCAATATTTGTCATAATCTCTTAAAATGGAAGAAAAAATCGGTTGTGCTCCATTTGCATGGATTTCTCTGGAGTTCCACAAACAAACTTTCCTAAAGATAATTACTTTATCCACGTTATGCTAATCCAACTAAACAATAGCAGAAATGGTCTAATTACTTTCTTCCTTGTAAGTAGAAGGGAATTAAGGCAATATACAATGCTAAAACGATAGTCCAACCTTTAAAAGCTATCGCTAAATGACACAACTGAAATTAGATTCTCTTTTGCATTCCAGGGAGTAAAACAAACGAGATGAAACGAATGTGGACTTCCCGCTTAAGAAACGTTTGAGTAATTTAAAATGAGATCTGCATTTTAGTGAAGACGTTCATGGCCAAGAAGCTGAGCGCTCTTAAACCCTACTTGTCATCATACATTTTTGTGATGCAAGTTTTTGTCTATCTCTTACGGCTTAGAAAGTCAAAGAAAAGTCATCCAGAATGAAGAAGCTTTCAGAGGCTATGGCTAGAAAATTCAAGAGATCATTTCGTTTGTCTTCAAGATATATTTAAAATATGGCTTTTAAACAAAATCTTTGGTCGTTATTTAGAAAATGAAAACTTTCGATCAATTTTAAAATTAAAGGATAGCTGGAGGTCGAGGATTTTCTTGATAAGATATGTGTCGCATCCTTGGAAGACACTGAACTCAAATACGTTTTTGAGCTATGCAGACGCAAGCGCGCGCTCACGCAGGACATATTTTAAAATTAAAGGATAGCTGGGGGTCGAGGATTTTCTTGATAAGATATGTGTCGCATCCTTGGAAGACACTGAACTCAAATACGTTTTTGAGCTATGCAGACGCAAGCGCGCGCTGACGCAGGACATATTTTTAAAAATGCCATCTTTGGTTTTAGGGTTCTCAAGACATATATTTCGATGAAATTTCGGTATCAAACTTTTGGATGCAATACAATACCTTCTCTATCGACTATGTACTTTGTACGGAGGTAGCAAGACTCGCAACTTCAAAGGAGAGCTTTGAATCTATCTTATGGAATATTTCATACAACAAACCAGTACGCAAAATCCATCTATCTCCGCTGAAGAGTAGCCAAAGGAATCAGTTCCTTAGAAATATTTGAAACAAATCAGTGCATAGTTATGCTTGCTCAATTACGAGATATTATCGTTCAACACTTATGTTAGACAAAATGTGTTTGAATTTGTGAATACTTTTAATTCTTAAAACGTATAAAGGAGTGGTTAAAAGAAATGAATCATTCTCGTCTAAGCTCAAGCTCAGCTTGGACTTTACACAGAAAGTATTGTTTCCGGGTGATCTTAGCATCCAGCGACCATTGTCCAATATGAAAGATAACTAAATGTTTATCAGTCGAAGTGAAGACAAGAGTCCTGAAAAAAAAATACTAGTTTGATGTTATTGGATCTAAGTTAAATATATTTTAAACTAGAATGGCTTATGATATTATCAAGGACAGAAACTGGTCCACACTCTGCACTCAAAAAGCTCAAGAGAGTCAATGAGAACAATGTGACAGCAAGAAAAGAGCGTGCCTTTCGGCCGGTTTCACTGGTCTTGAATGCGAATATCAGTAAAGTACATAGAATAGAACCAAGAGAAATCTTACACAAACCTAGATTAAAATGTGACTGTCTCTGTGGTTGATTGGTGATTCCGGGTTCTAAACCCTAATGTGGGGGGAGAATTTTTCTTTATTTCTCTTTCTCTACCCTTTACAACATGGGCAAGGTGCAAAATTCGTGTTTGCTAGTTTGTCATAAATGCAAACCGTATTCCTCGATTTTGAGCAATAGCGCGACCTCCCATTTTCCTTACGTTTGTCAGGTTTGTCTTCCCCTTCCTCCTATTCCCCGTTGTTCTTTCCTCATTGCGTGTTACTCTAGCCAAGCCCAACCGATCAGTGCACGCTGCAAAGTATTTCTGCACCTCGGTTTGCCCAGTGGAAATTTTACTCATTTGAGAGGCCCGTTAGACGGCCCGAGTTGGATCTCAAGCAATCGCATATGAGATTTGTGGTGTACAAAGTGGCGCAGGGCGGTGTTTTCTCCGGGTTCTTTGGTTTCTCCTGTCTTCGCATTCCACCGGTGCTCCATCTTCATTCCATGTGCCACCATGTCACCGCCTGCGGTGCCACAAACAGTAAAAGCGGGTGTTAAACACTACCACTACCCTACAGAGTCTGCTGGTGTGCTTGTGTTTCAAGAAATAACGCAAGGAAACGAGTTCTTAAATCACAAATCACGGATGTGGTCATAGAATTTAAAGGAGACTAGGCAAAGAAAAAATGAAAGACAAGCAAAGAGTTTGCTTAATTTCACCTTAGATTTAATATAGAAAACCATTCGGCTGAAGAAATGAGGGAACTGCGGCCACACTGACATTAAAACAAAACTTGAAGTTTTGGAAAATATTGGTAGCTACAAAAATTCTTAACGACTATTTAGTTTGTTACCTAACTTGTGTTATTATGAACTATAATAAATGAAATGTATATGCTAATTATTCCTCCTTCTAAATCTACACATGTACAGAGATTTCATTTCACAAGTAAGTAAGAAAGAAAGAAACGGTACATTATATCTAAGCTTTACACTCATTGCTAATATGGATAAAAAACTTTCATAATGTTAAAGGATCATTCTTCACTTTCATAAATTTAACCTGTTATTGCATTTGAATAAAATACATAGTTTCTTAAATTTTCTCCAAATGAGAAATTTCCTGCATTGTAAAAAGGGCTTGAATACCGTCGAAAAAGATAAACCTAAAACTGCATGAAGATAAGAAAGAAGACTCAGAATGGTGAAAATATTTCTGATTTTGAAAACACGTATTTCTGTACATTAACTGTGATTTGCAACGGAATTCATATTGAATGAGTTTCTCATTTTTCATTTTTCTCAGGGTTTCTTTACGTGCTCTATGGTTCTTCGAAGCTATTAACTTACAAAGCTGTTCCTTAAGCGCCGTTTATTTTTATGCTAACCAGTAGAATTCCCTTTGAGCAGCACAGCTGCAATACTTCAGTCTACCTCGTGGGCACACGTAACAAGGTAGGTCACGGCTTTGAAACAACGTCCCCAAGGTATTTAAGCGTCTGACAACGGAGGCGGTCATGAAAACCGCAAGACCAGCAAGTACTTGTTGTCAAGTAGTGTGCCTTGGAATTTAAACAAGCTAAGGTCTGGACGAGATTCCCAGCTGCGACAGACGTGGTTTTATCAGCTATAGCTGGTAAATTCTGAGATATAATAAATATCACAGTGCACCAATACTAAATATCTCGTGTGTTCCGTTCACATGACCTTCTCTACATCTCTGTAACAAATTATTGTCAAAAATATCATGCTTCTATTTACTTCATGCTAATCGAGAAAAAATTAGCAGAAATGGTCTTATTACTTGCTTCCTTGTAAGTAGAAGCAAAATAAGGGAATAGGTTAAAGTGATAGTCTAAAGCTGGTTGCTATGTGACTGAAGTTCTTTTGTTTGTATGCACAGGAGTTGACAAATTCCTGTATGAGAAAAGTATAAGTTTTTCAAAGCTGAAACCAAAAACAAGGAATATCTAAAAAACGATCAACTCCATGAAGAAAACGTATATAACATAAATTGTGTGTTTTAAAGTGCTCTAATTTTTTTGAGTGGTAAGTTTCTGTCCACCTCTTACGGTTTCACAGTTATGCAAAATTCCGTAAAATTGATCCAGAATAAAGTAGTCTTCAGAGGCTATTCCCAGAAAATTAAAGATATGCGTTTTATTTTTTAGGTAAATACCTTTGATGTACGAAATTTGAATCAAAAATTTTAGAGCCATTTTTAAGAAAATCAAATTTTTGAGAAAAGTTCCATGTAAAGGGTAGTTGTGGTAAGGGGATTTTCTTGAAAATCATCTTGTCGCATCCTTGGAAGATGCCAAACTTAAATACCAAGTTTGGTATTCAACGGTTATTCCGTTTTTGAGCTATGCTGTTCACAGTCACACACATGGACCTTTTTCTGAAAATGCTTTTTTTTGGATTCAGTGGGACCTAAAACATGTATTTCCTATGAAATATCGGTATCGAATTTTTGGATGGAATACAATAACTTCTCTATACACAATTACATAGTACAGAAAGTAAACATCGCATTAAACTACACAATTTGTATAAAATAAACTTTTTTTGGTGTTATTTCCACGATATAATTTACTATTGGTGTGAGGCTTCAAAAATATATTTTTCCGCTTTAACAATTGCTATTTGTTTTCTCCTAGTGATGTTTCAAAGAGCAAGAAAATTCAAATATGGCGATCCGCATATAAAAGATTTGCCTGTACCTTAAGCGATACGTGAAATAAAAAAAATTCTCCAAATATTTATTTCGATTAAGATGACGCGGGTAAGAGTAGAAACTTTTGTAAGAATAACTTGCTTCTAAGGAAATAAATAAATAATTAGAAAACATTTCGTAAAATGAGTTCACATGCTGATAACAATTTGTAGAACACATTTATGATGTGGAAGATTTTGGCGCAAACTGGTATTGCACTGTTCTACTATTCTCTTTTGTTCATTCCATATATGCGTTTTGCTGTTGAAGTGTCTTCTGTGTGTTGAAATTTGAAAAGGTTCACATTTTGGTTTGAAAATTCGCATAATTTTCGAAGACTTAATGAATCTCATTTGTTTGAAAAGTAGTGTTCTACCTTAATGACGTTATTAAAACGAAACATATGTTCTTTTTTTATACGCGCTGTACTATGTGTGGAAGACCGTTAAATGTTGCCCTACGCAGGGTGTGTAGCCGCAACTTTGGGAACCAGAGGATAGGTTACTACCTGAAACTATTGAGGACAGTATCCTATTGCAAGAACAACAAATTGGTGTTGCTAAAGTGACAATAAGTATTTCTGAATAAGATTGTTTTTTTCTGGCTGTTAACGCGAATCTGAAGGTTTGAGGCATTATTAGCCCATTTTAAAGGAACCTTTTGAGATCTACGAAAAAGTAACAGCTGCATAGTTCCATATTGCCGACCTAACAGATTTTTGGAATAAGTATTATCTCTTTTTACTCCAGTAAACAGCTCTTTATTTTTTCCTCCGATCACAAATAGCTCTCTATGCTGCAATTACTTTAAACAATTCTGCCTTAGAGTTTCCTTTCTGCATACACTTAGTCAGCGACGAATTTCTCGTTGAAACTGCTGCTCGCTATACATTCCCAGGTGAAATTGAACTGTCTCCAAGTTTCTATCCCCTTTTTATACCTGTCGATCACGTTACAGAAAACTTCCAGAAACAGTAGCACCTACAACCATCACACATACTCAGGTGTAACAATGCACGGCTTCGATGTTCAAAGGATCTTCCAACAGCTCACGTGTCTATTCGCACAGGTGCAACAATCACAGCTTCGATGTCAAAAGTAACAATGGCCGACAACAATCACCATGTTTTACGAAGCAAGCTATTCACACACGTTCGGTGATTACGGCTGTAGAGGGATTTACAATACCCAAGCTCTAGTACCTTTATTTGTTTGATCATTTGGAATTACTACACTTTCATTATTATTATTATTATTATTATTATTATTATTATTATTATTATTATTATTATTAATCCTTCCAGTTCTGCTATAGATAGTGAACCTATGTACAATTGAACTTGCATTTTTTGCAAACTGAACATATTTTATGTACGGGGCCATATTTTAATCAGTGATTAAACGATTTTATAAGCAGGACGACATATTCTTCTATCGTTAAAAAACACAGATTTCACCGTATATTGAATTGTATGAGAATGTTATATTTCAATATTTATGTAACTATTTGTTTGTTTGTTTATTCCGGTGTAATTAAGATCATAAAGCATTTTCTTCCGCGCCACCAGATATATAATAATTTAGTATAAACCAAAATGACATTAAAATAATACCATAGAATATCGCAATGCAGAAGAATTAATGAACATACTATTTTAACCATGTAATAAACATAAAATGTAATAAAAAAAGATGAGCTCATTAGAAACCAAGCTTAAACCTAAATTAAAACAAACATTTAACAAAGGTTACATTAGTAAACGCGTCAATTAAAATACCTCTTTAGTTTCAGAAACGAAGATGCACTGAGCGCACAGCGAGAGACAGAAATGTACTATTTAATAGTTATTAATTGTTTTTCCACACGAGTCCTGTGTAGCACAGAAGTACAATTGCCACAGCTAGGATTTAACCACTTCCGATCTCCGTCCGGTTGCTCCAACCACTGAGCTACTGACATTAATTGCCCAACTGACTCGCATACTTCCTGGAAAAACCACGAGAAGATCTCAAATTATTTTGAGATGAATTACTCCAATAGAGATTTAAATATGTCGTAAATACTTTTAAGCTCCCGGTTTTCTTGTGGAATGAACACGCGGTTCCAAGGAGGAATTTGATGTATGTTGCATAGGTAGCTCTGGTGTTACAGCAACCGCACAAAACGGGAGATCTGTGGTTCAAACTCCGGCATTGAATGAATAGTCTGTCTCTACCAGCCCAACTCCGAATCCTACGCACGGCTTGAGTAGAAAAATCAATTTACACAGGTTGCCCAAATAGTTATGGCATTGAATTATTCAGCCTGGCTCTACCTATCCAACTACTATCTACATATTTTATATAAAAGAAGTTACTCAGTGATAAAATAACGCTTAATTACTTTTATCGAAATTATTTAACACTTGAACATTTTAAATAGATAAACGCCCTTTCATCCCTTAGAGCAAGAGGGAAATAATTTTCAGCCGTTTATATTGATAGCTATAGAGCTAATATAAGTGGAGTACCTGACACTTTATATTATAATGCATCACTCCAGCTTGAACATTTTAAATAGATAAACGCCCTTTTATCCCTTAGATCAAGAGGGAAATAATTTTTAGCCGTTTATATTGATGGCTATAGAGCTAATATAAGTGGAGTACCTGACACTTTATATTGATGGCTATAGAGCTAATATAAGTGGAGTACCTGACACTTTATATTGATGGCTATAGAGCTAATATAAGTGGAGTACCTGACACTTTATATTGATGGCTATAGAGCTAATATAAGTGGAGTACCTGACACTTTATATTGATGGCTATAGAGCTAATATAAGTGGAGTACCTGACACTTTATATTGATGGCTATAGAGCTAATATAAGTGGAGTACCTGACACTTTATATTGATGGCTATAGAGCTAATATAAGTGGAGTACCTGACACTTTATATTGATGATTATAGAGCTAATATAAGTGGAGTACCTGACACTTTATATTATCACTCGAGCTTGAACATTGTTATTTTCCCGTCAATAAGGAATCACGAGAAGATTGCAGCGTGTGATATTAACTCGAAACAGAATTCCCATGAATGCTATAGTTTTAAAATAAAAACAATATAAGTAAATATAAGTCAATGAGCCCATTATTTCCGAAATTGTTTGTAAATTTAAGTATGGTGAAAAACTTTGCAGTTAGGTTCATATTTAAAAGCCGCATTTTTATAAGTGGCAGGTTACGATACAGCATAATTTACACACACCCCAAAAATTGTGCCTGAAATGCCTTTTCGACTATTTACAGTATCCATTCTGTACATTAGTTATAATGAGCGATTAAAATGTTACCATTCATGAGTGTTTGGTTTCATAAAGAAAAGAGTCAGGATGCTCGAGGAAATAGCCTTCACTGTTTACAAATGATACAAAAGAGGCTCTAAGGTTTGTTTCACATAGTTTTGCCCGTATCTCTTAACTGTCCAGAGTCGTCGTCTATAAAATGTTGCGATACAAAATTGTCTTCAACCTAAGTCAACATATTTAATTGAATTTTAACCAATTATTAAAGCTATTTTTCTAAAATCTGCGTGCTGGAATAGGAGATTGTGGAGTATAAAAGTTTTCTTATTTAAATTGCTTATTCAGGATACTATAATATCCAAAGGGAATTGTGAAATTTACATTTTTAAAAAGCATCAATCAAATATATTCTGTAACAAAAATTAATGCATCTAAAATGCGTGTACATTTTTCACGCAGGATTGAATGCTAAGTAAATCAAGTCAACAGAAAATGGAAAAATACTACCCTAAAAGAACTGTATAAAGTAATAAAGCATTTTGTTTCGCAATGTAAGCCAAAAGTAATATATATAAACGTGGCAGCGTGACGCCATCGCCTCAACATACCCACGAATATAGACTTAAATGGCGTGCTTCTACAAAAATAACATAGCCAAAGCTATAAAACGAATACAACATATTATATTGTACAATGTAAAGGTAAGAAATGGTAGTTATAAAAGAATATATAAAACAAAACTAACAACAGTAATACGATAGAAGAAGAATCACTAAAATGAACGAAATACCGAATGCTCTAAATTGTTTATACCGGTAACAAAGCATAGGAACAAAAGTTAAGCACATATGTATTTAAGAAATGTTAACTATTTAAAAGAACATTTTAATGTAAGTTACACAAACGTATTAATTTTAAATTATTAGGAATGTATAAAATGTATTATAAATGTGTATTTCATGGAATGTAGAATGGAAAATCTGCCGTTGTGGTTTGGTGGTGGTAGTGGTGGTGGTAGTGGTTGTGGTGGTGGTAGTGGTTTTGGTGGTGGTAGTGGTTGTGGTAGTAGTGGTGGTGGTGGAGGTGCGTGTGGTAGTGGTAGTGGTAGTGGTGGTAGTAGTGGTGAGGGTGGTGGTAGTGGAGGTAGTGGTAGTGGAGGTAGTGGTAGTGGTGGTGAGTAAGGTCGTAGTGGTGGAAGTGACAGTGGTGGTGAGGGTGGTGGTAGTGGTGGTGGTGGTAGTGGTAGTGGTGGTGGAGGTGCATGTGGTTGAGCTAGTGGTAGTGGTGGTGAGTGTGGTGGTAGTGGTGGTGAGTGTGGTGGTAGTGGTGGTAGTGGTGGTGGTTGCAGTGCTGGCGGTGGTAGTGGCAGTGGTGGTGAGTGAGGTGGTAATGGTGGTGAGTGTGGTGGTAGTGGTGGTAGTGGTGGTGAGTGTGGGGGTAGTGGTAGTGGTGGAAGTGGTAGTGGTGGTGGAGGTGCGTGTGGTTGTGCTAGTGGTAATAGTGGTAGTGGTGGTGAGTGTGGTGGTAGTGGTGGTGAGTGTGGTAGTAGTGGTAGTGGTGGTAGTGGTGGTGGTGGTTGCAGTGATGGCGGTGCTAGTGGCAGTGGTGGTGAGTGAGGTGGTAGTGGTGGTGAGTTTGGTGGTAGTGGTGGTGAGTGTGGGGGTAGTGGTGGTGGTAGTAGTAGTGAGTGTAGTGTTAGTGGTGGTGGTAGTAATGCTAGTGGTGGTGGTAGTGGTGGAGGTAGTGTGGTGGTGAGGGTGGTAGTGGTGGTGAGTGTGGTGGTAGAGGTGGTGGTGAGTGTGGTGGTAGTGGTAGTGGTGGTGGTAGTGGTGGTAGTGGTAGTGGTGGTGAGTTTGGTGGTAGTGGTACTGTGGTGGTAGTGGTGGTGAGTATGGTGGTAGTGGTGGTGAGTTTGGTGGTAGTGGTGGTGAGTTTGGTGGTAGTGGTGGTGAGTATGGTGGTAGTGGTGGTGAGTATGGTGGTAGTGGTGGTGAGTTTGGTGGTAGTGGTACTGGTGGTGAGTGTGGTGGTAGTGGTGGTGAGTGTGGTGGTAGTGGTGGTGAGTGTGGTGGTATTGGTGCTGAGTGTGGTGGTAGTGGTGCTGAGTGTGGTGGTAGTGGTGGTGTGTGTGGTGGTAGTGGTTGTGAGTGTGGTGGTAGTGGTGGTGAGTGTGGTGGTAGTGGTGGTGAGTGTGGTGGTAGTGGTGGTGAGTGTGGTGGTAGTGGTGGTGAGTGTGGTGAGTGTGGTGGTTGTGGTGGTGAGTGTGGTGAGTGTGGTGGTAGTGGTGGTGGTGGTGAGTGTGGTGGTAGTGGTGGTGAGTGTGGTGGTAGTGGTGGTGAGTGTGATGGTAGTGGTGGTGAGTGTGGTGGTAGTGGTGCTGAGTGTGGTGAGTGTGGTGGTAGTGGTGGTGAGTGTGGTGGTAGTGGTGGTGAGTGGTGGCAGTGGTGGTGAGTGTGGTGAGTGTGGTGGTAGTGTGGTGAGTGTGGTGGTAGTGGTGGTGAGTGTGGTGGTAGTGGTGGTGAGTGTGGTGAGTGTGGTGGTAGTGTGGTGAGTGTGGTGATGAGTGTGGTGAGCGTGGTGGTAGTGCGGTGAGTGTGGTGAGTGTGGTGGTAGTGTGGTGAGTGTGGTGGTGAGTGTGGTGAGTGTGGTGGTAGTGTGGTGAGTGTGGTGGTGAGTGTGGTGAGCGTGGTGGTAGTGTGGTGAGTGTGGTGGTGAGTGTGGTGAGTGTGGTGGTAGTGTGGTGAGTGTGGTGGTAGTGTGGTGAGTGTGGTGAGTGTGGTGGTAGTGTGGTGAGTGTGGTGAGTGTGGTGGTAGTGCGGTGAGTGTAGTGAGTGTGGTGGTAGTGTGGTGAGTGTGGTGGTGAGTGTGGTGAGTGTGGTGGTAGTGCGGTGAGTGTGGTGAGTGTGGTGGTAGTGTGGTGAGTGTGGTGGTGAGTGTGGTGAGCGTGGTGGTAGTGTGGTGAGTGTGGTGGTGAGTGTGGTGAGTGTGGTGGTAGTGTGGTGAGTGTGGTGGTGAGTGTGGTGGTAGTGGTGGTGAGTGTGGTGGCAGTGGTGGTGAGTGTGGTGGTAGTGGTGGTGAGTGTGGTGGTAGTGGTGGTGAGTGTGGTGGTAGTGGTGGTGAGTGTGGTGGCAGTGGTGGTGGTAGTGGTGGTGAGTGTGGTGGTAGTGGTGGTGAGTGTGGTGGTAGTGGTGGTGAGTGTGGTGGCAGTGGTGGTGAGTATGGTGGTAGTGGTGGTGAGTGTGGTGAGTGTGGTGGTAATGGTGGTGGTAGTGGTGGTGAGTGTGGTGGCAGTGGTGGTGGTAGTGGTGGTGAGTGTGGTGGCAGTGGTGGTGGTAGTGTGGTGGTAGTGTGGTGGTAGTGGCGGTGGTAGTGGCGGTGAGTGTGCTGGTAGTGGTGGTGGTTGTGTGGTGAGTTTGATGGAAGTGGCGGTGAGTGTGGTGGTGTTGGTAGTGGTGGTGGTAGTGTGGTGAGTGTGGTGGTATGAGTGGTGGTATTGTGGTGAGTGTGATGGTAGTGGCGGTGAGTGTGGTGGTAGTGGTGGTGGTAGTGTGGTGAGTGTTATGGTAGTGGTGGTGGTAGTGTGGTGAGTGTGGTGGTAGTGGTGGTAGTGGTGGTGAGTGTGGTGGCAGTGGTGGTGAGTGTGGTGGTAGTGGTGGTGGTAGTGGTGGTGAGTGTGGTGGCAGTGGCGGTGAGTGTGGTGGTAGTGGTGGTGGTAGTGGTGGTGAGTGTTGTGGTAGTGGTGGTGAGTGTGGTGGCAGTGGTGGTGGTAGTGGTGGTGAGTGTGGTGGCAGTGGCGGTGAGTGTGGTGGTAGTGGTGGTGGTAGTGGTGGTGAGTGTGGTGGTAGTGGTGGTGAGTGTGGTGGCAGTGGTGGTGAGTGTGCTGGTAGTGGTGGTGAGTGTTATGGTAGTGGCGGTGAGTGTGGTGGTAGTGGTGGTGGTAGTGTGGTGGTAGTGTGGTGGTAGTGGCGGTGGTAGTGGCGGTGAGTGTGGTGGTAGTGGTGGTGATTGTGTGGTGAGTGTGATGGTAGTGGCGGTGAGTGTGGTGGTGGTAGTGGTGGTGGTAGTGTGGTGAGTGTGGTGGTATGAGTGGTGGTATTGTGGTGAGTGTGATGGTAGTGGCGGTGAGTGTGGTGGTAGTGGTGGTGGTAGTGTGGTGAGTGTGATGGTAGTGGTGGTGGTAGTGTGGTGAGTGTGATGGTAGTGGCGGTGAGTGTGGTGGTAGTGGTGGTGGTAGTGTGGTGAGTGTGATGGTAGTGACGGTGAGTGTGGTGGTAGTGGTGGTGGTAGTGTGGTGAGTGTGATGGTAGTGGTGGTTGGTAGTGTGGTGAGTGTGGTGGTAGTGATGGTGGTAGTGTGGTGGTAGTGTGTTGAGTGTGGTGGTAGTGGTGGTGGTAGTGGTGGTGAGTGCGGTGGCAGTGGTGGTGAGTGTGGTGGTAGTGGTGGTGAGTGTGGTTGGAGTGGTGGTGAGTGTGGTTGTAGTGGTGGTGAGTATGGTGGCAGTGGTGGTGAGTGTGGTGGCAGTGGTGGTGAGTGTGGTGGTAGTGGTGGTATGTGTGGTGGTAGTGGTGGTGAGTGTGGTGGCAGTGGTGGTGAGTGTGGTGGTAGTGGTGGTGAGTGTGGTGGTAGTGGTGGTGAGTGTGGTGGTAGTGGTGGTGAGTGTGGTGAGTGTGATGGTAGTGGTGGTGGTAGTGTGGTGAGTGTGGTGGTAGTGGTGGTGGTAGTGTGGTGAGTGTGGTGGTAGTGGTGGTGAGTGTGGTGGTAGTGGTGGTGAGTGTGGTGAGTGTGATGGTAGTGGTGGTGGTAGTGTGGTGAGTGTGGTGGTAGTGGTGGTGGTAGTGGTGGTGAGTGTGGTGGTAGCGGTGGTGAGTGTGGTGAGTGTGATGGTAGTGGTGGTGGTAGTGGTGGTGAGTGTGGTGGTAGTGGTGGTGAGTGTGGTGGTAGTGGTGGTGAGTGTGGTGGTAGTGGTGGTGAGTGTGGTGAGTGTGATGGTAGTGTTGGTGGTAGTGTGGTGAGTGTGGTGGTAGTGGCGGTGAGTGTGGTGGTAGTGGTGGTGGTAGTGGTGGTGAGTGTGGTGGTAGTGGTGGTGAGTGTGGTGGCAGTGGTGGTGGTAGTGTGGTGGTAGTGTGGTGGTAGTGGCGGTGGTAGTGGCGGTGAGTGTGCTGGTAGTGGTGGTGGTTGTGTGGTGAGTTTGATGGAAGTGGCGGTGAGTGTGGTGGTGGTGGTAGTGGTGGTGGTAGTGTGGTGAGTGTGGTGGTATGAGTGGTGGTATTGTGGTGAGTGTGATGGTAGTGGCGGTGAGTGTGGTGGTAGTGGTGGTGGTAGTGTGGTGAGTGTTATGGTAGTGGTGGTGGTAGTGTGGTGAGTGTGGTGGTAGTGGCGGTGAGTGTGGTGGTAGTGGTGGTAGTGGTGGTGAGTGTGGTGGCAGTGGTGGTGAGTGTGGTGGTAGTGGTGGTGGTAGTGGTGGTGAGTGTGGTGGCAGTGGCGGTGAGTGTGGTGGTAGTGGTGGTGGTAGTGGTGGTGAGTGTTGTGGTAGTGGTGGTGAGTGTGGTGGCAGTGGTGGTGGTAGTGGTGGTGAGTGTGGTGGCAGTGGCGGTGAGTGTGGTGGTAGTGGTGGTAGTGGTGGTGAGTGTGGTGGCAGTGGTGGTGAGTGTGGTGGCAGTGGTGGTGAGTGTGCTGGTAGTGGTGGTGAGTGTTATGGTAGTGGCGGTGAGTGTGGTGGTAGTGGTGGTGGTAGTGTGGTGGTAGTGTGGTGGTAGTGGCGGTGGTAGTGGCGGTGAGTGTGGTGGTAGTGGTGGTGATTGTGTGGTGAGTGTGATGGTAGTGGCGGTGAGTGTGGTGGTGGTAGTGGTGGTGGTAGTGTGGTGAGTGTGGTGGTATGAGTGGTGGTATTGTGGTGAGTGTGATGGTAGTGGCGGTGAGTGTGGTGGTAGTGGTGGTGGTAGTGTGGTGAGTGTGATGGTAGTGGTGGTGGTAGTGTGGTGAGTGTGATGGTAGTGGCGGTGAGTGTGGTGGTAGTGGTGGTGGTAGTGTGGTGAGTGTGATGGTAGTGACGGTGAGTGTGGTGGTAGTGGTGGTGGTAGTGTGGTGAGTGTGATGGTAGTGGTGGTGGTAGTGTGGTGAGTGTGGTGGTAGTGATGGTGGTAGTGTGGTGGTAGTGTGTTGAGTGTGGTGGTAGTGGTGGTGGTAGTGGTGGTGAGTGCGGTGGCAGTGGTGGTGAGTGTGGTGGTAGTGGTGGTGAGTGTGGTTGGAGTGGTGGTGAGTGTGGTTGTAGTGGTGGTGAGTATGGTGGCAGTGGTGGTGAGTGTGGTGGCAGTGGTGGTGAGTGTGGTGGTAGTGGTGGTAAGTGTGGTGGTAGTGGTGGTGAGTGTGGTGGCAGTGGTGGTGAGTGTGGTGGTAGTGGTGGTGAGTGTGGTGGTAGTGGTGGTGAGTGTGGTGGTAGTGGTGGTGAGTGTGGTGAGTGTGATGGTAGTGGTGGTGGTAGTGTGGTGAGTGTGGTGGTAGTGGTGGTGGTAGTGTGGTGAGTGTGGTGGTAGTGGTGGTGAGTGTGGTGGTAGTGGTGGTGAGTGTGGTGAGTGTGATGGTAGTGGTGGTGGTAGTGTGGTGAGTGTGGTGGTAGTGGTGGTGGTAGTGGTGGTGAGTGTGGTGGTAGCGGTGGTGAGTGTGGTGAGTGTGATGGTAGTGGTGGTGGTAGTGGTGTTGAGTGTGGTGGTAGTGGTGGTGAGTGTGGTGGTAGTGGTGGTGAGTGTGGTGGTAGTGGTGGTGAGTGTGGTGAGTGTGATGGTAGTGGTGGTGGTAGTGTGGTGAGTGTGGTGGTAGTGGCGGTGAGTGTGGTGGTAGTGGTGGTGGTAGTGGTGGTGAGTGTGGTGGTAGTGGTGGTGAGTGTGGTGAGTGTGGTGGTAGTGGTGGTGGTGGTAGTGTGGTGAGTGTGATGGTAGTGGTGGTGGTAGTGTGGTGAGTGTGGTGAGTGTGGTGGTAGTGGTGTTGGTAGTGTGGTGAGTGAGATGGTAGTGGCGGTGGTAGTGGTGGTGAGTGTGGTGGTAGTGGTGGTGAGTGTGGTGGTAGTGGTGGTGAGTGTGGTGGTAGTGGTGGTGAGTGTGGTGGTAGTGGTGGTGAGTGTGGTGGTGGTGGTGGTGAGTGTGGTGGCAGTGGTGGTGGTAGTGGTGGTGAGTGTGGTGGTATTGGTGGTGGTAGTAGTGCTGTTGGTAGTGGTGGTGAGTGTGATGGTAGTGGTGGTGATAGTCTTGGTGAGTGTGGTGGTAGTGGTTGTGGTGATAATGGTAGTGGTGGCGGTGGTAATGGTAGAAGTAGGGGTGGTGGTAATGGTAGTGGTGGTGATGGTAATGGTAGTGTTGGTGGTAGCGGTGGTGGTGGTAGTGGTAGTGGTGGTGGTAATGGTAGTGTTGGTGGTGGTAGTTTTGATGGTGGTATTGTTGGTGGTGGTAGTGGTAGAAGTAGTGGTGGTGGTAATGGCAGTGATGGTTGCAGTGGTGGCAGTGGTGGTAACGGTAGTGGTGGTAGTGGTAGAAGTAGTGGTGGTGGTAATGGCAGTGATGGTTGCAGTGGTGGCGGTGGTGGTAGTGGTAGAATTATTGGTGGTGGTAGTGGTAGTAGCAGTAGGAGTATTAGTATTTACATATCAATGTGACAGGTATTTCAAATAATGCAATGTTGCTCTGAATTTTCGGTAAATATACATTTTGTTTACTTCAAATTAACAAACAGCTTCAGAGCAGTAACAGAAAAAGTATACTTGCTTGAATAAAAGAAAAGACAATAATTTCCAATAGGTTGAAACGGCTAGTACAGCCCACTATTCTATTGAAATAGGTGCTATTTATGTACGCTCTTAAACTGTTGCAATTCTCAGCATCGAGTGATATACTGCGCGTAAAAGAATGCGTAATTTTGCACTCTACCTCTTCTTTATTAGACTTGAGGCTCTTTTACGTGCTGTAAGTTTGCGGCTCGTAACCACCGGTTTTATTTTCCTTCCAAAGGAAGCCATCGTAAGAATTGTTATGCCCGAAAAACTCTATCGCTTGGTTTGAACCCGTAACCTTGGGAGCCAGAGCCTAGCATGTTATTCCTAGACCACGGAGGACAGCATTTAAAAGTGAGGGCTTATAAGCTACTGATCACACAGGTCAAGGGTTTACTCTGCTTGAGTTTAAAATGGATTCTGCTATTCAAAATCACTTGTGTTTTAGGGTCCAGTGTATACATACTGTGAACACCATAACTCTAAGTCGGTAAAATACGGAATCTTAAGCGATGCGACACGAAGATCTTGAGGTAAATACCCCACTCCAAGCTAGCTTTTATCTAGAAAAAGTATCAAATTTGTTGATTTTCTCAAAACTGATTTTGTTAAACTACCATATATTAAAGACAACAACAAAATGTATGTCCTGAATTTTCTGGAAACTACTTCTAAACACCTCTTTAATCTGTTTGACTTTTTTTCACTAGTAAACTGTAAGATAGGTATAAAAAAAAACGTATTACACAAAAAATGCAAATCTCGTTAAAACACAATTTATTCTTATGTTTCCCTGGAATTGACCATTTCTGATTTATTCCTCGTTATTGGTTTTAATTTTAAATATGTAAATGTTTCTCTTACGAGGATTTGTCGACTCCTGGTGAAGCAAAGAAACGAATTTAAATCTCATAGCAATCAGCTTTTAAAAGATTGGACTATCGGTTTACTCTAATATATTTCTTCATTTCTCTTCTACTTAAAAAAAAAGATGAATATAAGACGGGTCAATTATAAATTATATTTTCTCATAAAATAAGAAAATAACAGCTGCAATAAATGAAATTATTGATCCTATTAATTTCCTATTAAAAATTAATGAAGATCGCTAATCTTTTTCCCCTCATAATCCAATTTTCACAACTATAAACCAACTTTGCTTTCAACATAATATTATGTAGCTTGAGTTTTACCTCCATTGGCTGTAGTCCAGATGTCTTCTTTTGTTCAGGACTTATCAAATGTCAATTACACACAAAACACTATGAAATAATTAATAGCTATAATTAAATCTCAGCTGTTGCTATTCAAAAAATATTATAATTATGTTTTAAAATTTCTTTTTAAAAGCTGTTATATAAAGTGACGCCATTATGCTGTACAAACCTGGACTTGCCCCTTGACAATCTTCATTATCGAAACACATCCAGGCCACCTACACCAAATCGTTCAGGCCTGTACAAAATTATAATTATGTATGCTTATTTGCAACAAAAATTAACTCTACGGTAAATAAATAGTTTAGAAAGTTTATTTCATTTTATATGGTTAATTAAGGAAAATTGTAATGTTGCTTTACACGCGATTTTGTATATTAGTTAAGTTCCTCTCCCTTATGTTAAATTATGCATAGCTATTACATTAGATAATTCAGAAAGTTATGGGACGGTTGCAAGAGTTGGATGTGTAGAATTACAATTGGAAGTCTAAATTTCAAAACCGAATCAACAGCATATTGTTTTCCTGTTTGTCATTACAGAATGATATAAAACCAGCGCTTTATTTTAAAATGTACACATTAGCGAGCCATTTTTCCGAAGAAACAGAGTTTTGGCTTGAGTTTCAATATCTTGTCGTCAAAGTTTGTCGTAAAGCACTTAACTAATGAGTGGATTTGGACCATCATTTCCGATAATAACATGTTTAACCTCTTTTTTCTGTTGGTTTTGACGTGACCAGTGCTCCTGAAGCAGAATTACTTTATCTACAAGTAAAATGAATCTAAGTAAAGTATTGTAGTATTGAAGTAAAGGTATTGTATTCTACCTAAAGATTCGATACATAAATGTTATCAAAATATGTGCTTGTTCTCCTGAAGCTAATCAAATAATTTTCAGAAAACAGTCCGTGTGTGTGTGTGTGTGAACAGTATAGTTCAAAAACGGAAAGTCGGTTAAATGACATTAAGTTCAGAATTTTAAAGGATACGACGCGAAAATTTTCAAAAAAAAAAAAAGTCCCCCACACCAAAATACCCTTTATATGGCACATTTTTCAACATTCTGATTTCCTAACAAAATGGATCTAATGATTTTTATTAAAATATTACAGTTTAAGATACTTGTATGTTAAATGAAATATTTATCTTACATTTTTTGGGAAGAGACTTTCATTCGATGACTTTTGCATATCTTTTAACTGCGATATAAAAGAATTTACTTTTCTGTAGATTTAACCGTTTTTGAGATATTCCCAGTTAGTGGTTTCAATTTTAAAACACGTATGCGCTTCTCAATTTTGTTTCTCGTGGTCAAGCAGAGAGAACGGAATGCCGACCAGCTCTTGAAAGGTTATTCTAGCTTTAGCTTATACTCGCGAATCTACAAGGAAGTATTTTATACAAATATTTATGAAAATATTATAATTGATCTATGTAAAGCAGATAGAAAATTAAGCTCGTGTAATAATAGTTTGTCGAACAGGTATAGAAACTTATGTGACACATCAGGCAGATGTGTATCTTTAAGGCAGAAATAATAATGTTTTATACGTTCTATAGGCATTGTTATTGAACAAAACGAGAGTGCTTTTGGATCGAATTGATTCATTTTAAGGAGCTGAAAAAAATCTAGTCATTGTCTCATCCAGTCACTTTATCCCAACTAAGAATTGAATATGATCATTAAAATTACGCGGCAATATAAGAAGCAATGAATTCGTGACCACGTTTAACATACATAGTATGCGTATTATATATACTTCAATATTCCTTGTTTATTTTCCAAAGGGTAGCTTAAATACTCTTTATTGCGAACAGACATTTTATGGATGGTGCTTTAAATGAAGCATTTCTCATCTGTCTTCGTAATTCCATTAATTCAATTGCTAATTAAGCGCTTCCAGCGAGGGAGGAAGTACAAGAATGTTGCTTGCGAACTGATGGCTACAAATGAGGGGTCCTTCAACCCTGGAGAGTTGTGTGACACATGGGCGTAATGAAGACGTGCCCATTTATACCGGACGCTGAAAACGTGAGGAAAAGAAGCACGTTTCCTTGCCCAAGTATTAAATTGGACGAGGTCGGAAGAAATAATGGCCAGCGGGGACTGAATCTTGCTTCTTGGCACAGGCGGTCACTTAGGGAGCAGAGATAGAACACTTTTCGTACTTTCAACCTTTCTGATTTAGAATTATTAATAGCCTTAATTGAAATTCTATTCCCTAAAAACGTGCTTTGGAAATCTTTACAAAATACCAATATAATATATACACACATATACAAGTGTGTTACGTTCAGAGTACGTTCTCTACTCTTATTCAACAAACTATTCTTACAAAATCTTATTACTTTCCCTCCCGAACTATATACATAATGAATAGAGAATAATTAACTGTATTCCACCCAAAAGTTCGGTGGTAGTGCAGCTGCCTACCAATCGGAATACCTGGGTTGGATTCCCGGTACCGACGAGGGAATTTTCCCCCGCTGGTAGACCTGATCCGGGGTGTACTCAGCCTTGTGAGGAACCTGGGGGGGGGGAGAAACAACTTGATTGAGAACTGGCGGCTCCAGATCGTGAAGACCGCATTAACCGGCCGGGATGGACTCGAGGCGCTGATTATGTGTCAGCCTCAAGTACTGCACCTTATTCACAACGCCTTCGGAACGAGATACAGCGGCCGGGCGGTCGGCCAAGGTCCCTTATGGACTGTCGTGCCATGGAATTACATGTACCCAACAATTCGATGCCAATACTTCATTGGAAATATAAGCTTTGAGGCCCTCTGAGTCCAAAAAAACATATTTAGAAAACGGTCCGTGTATGTGTGATTTTGTTAATTGCATCTTGTGTATCAGAGTATATTAAAATGGATTATAAGCTTTTGTTTATCTTGAATTTAAAATATTTAATTTAATATTTTAATTATTGTATTCTTTATTAAAACTTAAAAGCATATGAATGAATAATAGCTACTCTAGATTCTACAGTTAAAAGAAAGATGTGTGTGTCTGTGTGTGTGTGTGCGTGTGTGTGTGGAGAATAGTTCAAAACGTAAAGACCGTTAAATCCAAGCTTCATATTTAAGTTAAGTATGTTCCAAGGTTGCAACACAAATTTCTTTATGAAAATCGTCCACCATAAACTACCCTTTTTTAAAAACATTGTTTTTCTAAAAAATAAATACCGTACTAAAATATCGCATATAAAAGATCATAACATCATAAATAAAATGTAGAGCTGGAATTTTCTGGGTATAGCCCTGAGTACCTCTTCATTCTGAATGAATTTTGTATAGCTTGTAAACCGTAAGAGAGATACAAAAACGTATTACACAGAAAATGTAGAACGCGTTAAAAGTATTTATATCATTTACATTTTTGTCCATAATTGACCGTTATTCATGGTATTTCTTGCTATTGGTTTCAATTTTAAACTAGTCAAATAGGATGTTGGCTTTCGATTCATTTTATTTTACTACTGTCCGGACACAAAAAATCGAACTTCAGTTATTTCACATAGTGATCAGCTATTGAAATATTTGACTACCGCTTTAGCCTAGCGTATCGCCTTATTTTCTTTCTGCTTAAAAGGAAGCAAGTAATAAGAGAAGTTAGAACAGGTAAACAAAGTCATATGAATGGAACACATCAGAGTTTTTATTTACTTCACGTATATCCATATAAAAGCAGGATATTTGGGTTCGATTCCTGGTACCGAAGTGGGGAATTTTCCCCCGCTGGGATATCTGTGCCGGAGTGCACCAGTCCTCGTGAAGTCCCGGGGGGAGGGGCGGGAATTGAGGAGTTACTTGATCGAGAAGACCGCATTATCCGGTTGGGAGGGACTGGTGACGTTAATTACGTCTCACCCTCCAGCATTGCACCATATTCATGATGCTTAAGAAAATGAAATGGCGGTTTATATATGGACATTCTATAACTGCTGTGGCTCTCAGCGTCTTATTTAATACTAGGCGTGAAAGACCGCTTAATTTTGCTCAGAGGCCTCTCTTTCAAGCTTGAGGTTCTTTTACATGCCGTAAAGCTACGACACGGGACCATCGTCTTTGCTTCCCTTCCGAAGGAAACCATACTAAATATTTTTACTCCCGAAAAATCCATCGTGTTCCGCCGGGTTTGAAGTTAGCATGGCAACCATTACACAACGGAGGGCCTTCAGGTCGAGATAACAGATGCAGTGGCAGGGTGGTAGGCCATGGTCTTTGTGGACTGTCATGCCATGGATTACCTTATATAAAGGTTTGCAGCAATACTTTTATTGCATCTTTGGAGAATACGTGGGAATAAGAGAATACGCTAAGTGATGTTCAATACATTCAAGATCATTATGTGATGCATTGATTTCCGATCTCTTTGCTTTAACGGGAGAAGGAACAATGAATTAATAATTTTCCATTTGAGAAATGTATGATCACTTTAAAATTGAGACCAATAACTGGGAATATCTCGGAAACGGTTAACTCCACAAAACAATATTTATAGCTTGTGTGCTTTAACAAAATGTACATTTTTTGGTCTGTAAAATTTTCTCTATATCTTGTAGTTTACCACTTATGTTAAGGACATCCAGTATGAACCGGACCTCAGACACTATTTCGAGAAAATCAAGATATACATTTCATATGCCATTAAACTATCTTAAACATGATATTTCACTCAAAATGGTTATGGTTATTTTTGAGAAAGTCAACATTCTCAAGAAATGTTATATTTAAGGGTTATTTGGGGGGTAGGGATATTTTCTTCAAAATCTTGATGTATCGTTTTTATTGTGTTTGCGCCCGCTTTTACCACATGGCGCACCGCAGGTGATGACATATGGAATGAAGATGGAGCACTGGTGGAATGCCATGCTGGGGAACCCGCCCCTTCGGTACTTTGTCCAGCACAAATCTCACATGCGGTCGCTTGGGATCAAACCATCGTCCTCTGTCGTCAAGTATTCTCGAAAATCCTTATCAAGTTAACAGAGCTTTGTTTTTTATTTATGCTATTCAACACTCACACACTTACGGACAACCGGGCACAAACGGATTTTCTAAAAATCTGATGTGTTCCATTCACATGACTTTCTCACCTTAGTCTGCAAAAAACTATTCTTATAACAGGTTTTCTTCTATCTACTTCAGCTAATCGAGATAAATATCAGCAGTCTTATTACTTAGTTTCTTGTTTCTAGATGAGAAATAAGAGAATACATTAGGTTCAAGTAATAGTCTAATGTTACAAAAGCTGGACGCTAAGGCATGCCTAGACATAAAACAAAAGAAAAACAAATCACCACTTCCCGTTTGAGAAAATTTCAAATAATTTCAAAATATGCACCAATTACCAGAATATCTCGAAATACCTTAATTTGAAAAAAAAATCCGGCATAAATTGTGTGCTTTTTTATTCACTAAGATCTCTCTCCCACTGTCTCTCTCTCACTTATGCTTTATCAATTATGCAAAATTCATTCAGAATTAAGAGGTTTCAGAAGCAATGCTAAGAAATCTTAAGATTTGTTATGAAAATATGTAAATGACTCCCTTATTGAGAAAATAATAAACAAAAACTCTAATAGTCTTTCATGTAAGGGGTGATTTCGGAGGAGAGCTTCTTTAAAATCTTCCTGTCACGTCCTTGGAACATAAAGAACTTAAATATAAAGATTCGTTTTTAACTGCAATGAAATGGAATTTTTATTTATGGATGTTCTTTAACATGTGTGGTTCTCAGCGCTCCATTCTATGCTGGGCGTGAAAGACCGCTTACATACAGATACCCGATTTGAGGTTCTTTTGCGTGCCGTAAATCTAAAACATGGAACCAACCGCCTTACTACCCTTCCGAAAGAAGTCATGTTAAAGGTTTTTACGTCCGCAAAGTACCATGGCCCTCCGGCGGGTTTGAACCCATGATCTATGTTATAAGAGACTAGCATGGTAGCCATTACACCAAAGAAGCGTCAGTTATCTATGTTATAAGAGACTAGCATGGTAAACATTACATCCAGGAAGCGTCAGTTATCTATGTTACAAGAGACTAGCATGGTAACCATTACATCCAGGAAGCGTCAGTTATCTATGTTACAAGAGACTAGCATGGTAACCATTACATCCAGGAAGCGTCAGTTATCTATGTTACAAGAGACTAGCATGGTAACCATTACATCCAGGAAGCGTCAGTTATCTATGTTACAAGAGACTAGCATGGTAACCATTACATCAAGGAAGCGTCAGTTATCTATGTTATAAGAGACTAGCATGGTAACCGTTACATCCAGGAAGCGTCAGTTATCTATGTTACAAGAGACTAGCATGGTAACCATTACACCAAGGAAGCGTCAGTTATATATGTTATAAGAGACTAGAATGGTAGCCATTACACCAAGGAAACCGTCAGTTATCTATGTTATAAGAGACTAGCACGGTAACCATTACACCAAGGAAACCGTCAGTTATCTATGTTATAAGAGACTAGCAAGGTAAAAATTACACCAAGGAAACCGTCAGTTACCTATGTTATAAGAGACTAGCATGGTAACCATTACACCAAGGAAGCGTCAGTTATCTATGTTACAAGAGACTAGCATGGTAACCATTACACCAAGGAAGCGTCAGTTATCTATGTTATAAGAGACTAGCATGGTAACCATTACATCCAGGAAGCGTCAGTTATCTATGTTACAAGAGACTAGCATAGTAAAAATTACACCAAGGAAACCGTCAGTTACCTATGTTATAAGAGACTAGCATGGTAACCATTACACCAAGGAAGTGTCAGATATCTATGTTATAGGAGACTAGCATGGTAACCATTATACCAAGGAAGTGTCAGATATCTATGTTATAAGAGACTAGCATGGTAACCATTACACCAAGGAAGCGTCAGTTATCTATGTTATAAGTGACTAGCATGGTAACCATTATACCAAGGAAGCGTCAGTTATCTATGTTACAAGAGAATAGCATGGTAACAATTATACCAAGGAAGCGTCAGTTATCTATGTTATAAGAGAATAGAATGGTAGCCATTACACCAAGGAAGCGTCAGTTATATATGTTATAAGAGACTAGCATGGTAACCATTACACCAAGGAAGCGTCAGTTATATATGTTATAAGAGACTAGAATGGTAGCCATTACACCAAGGAAACCGTCAGTTATCTATGTTATAAGAGACTAGCATGGTAACCATTACACCAAGGAAACCGTCAGTTATCTATGTTATAAGAGACTAGCATGGTAAAATGACACCAAGGAAACCGTCAGTTACCTATGTTATAAGAGACTAGCATGGTAACCATTACACCAAGGAAGCGTCAGTTAACTATGTTATAAGAGACTTGCATGGTAACCATTACACCAAGGAAGCGTCAGTTATCTATGTTATAAGTGACTAGCATGGTAGTCATTACACCAAGGGAGCGTCAGTTAACTATGTTATAAGTGACTAGCATGGTAGCCATTACACCAAGGAAGCGTCAGTTAACTATGTTATAAGTGACTAGCATGGTAGCCATTACACCAAGGGAGCGTCAGTTAACTATGTTATAAGTGACTAGCATGGTAGCCATTACACCAAGGAAGCGTCAGTTATCTATGTTATAAGAGACTAGCATGGTAGCCATTACACCAAGGAAGCGTCAGTTATCTATGTTACAAGAGACTAGCATAGTAAAAATTACACCAAGGAAGCGTCAGTTATCTATGTTACAAGAGACTAGCATAGTAAAAATTACACCAAGGAAGCGTCAGTTATCTATGTTACAAGAGACTAGCATGGTAGCCATTACACCAAGGAAGCGTCAGTTATCTATGTTATAAGAGACTAGCATGGTAGCCATTACACCAAGGAAGCGTCAGTTATCTATGTTACAAGAGACTAGCATAGTAAAAATTACACCAAGGAAGCGTCAGTTATCTATGTTACAAGAGACTAGCATAGTAAAAATTACACCAAGGAAGCGTCAGTTATCTATGTTACAAGAGACTAGCATGGTAACCATTACACCAAGGAAGCGTCAGTTATCTATGTTACAAGAGACTAGCATGGTAACCATTACACCAAGGAAGCGTCTGTTATCTATGTTATAAGAGACTAGCATGGTAACCATTACATCCAGGAAGCGTCAGTTATCTATGTTACAAGAGACTAGCATAGTAAAAATTACACCAAGGAAACCGTCAGTTACCTATGTTATAAGAGACTAGCATGGTAACCATTACCCCAAGGAAGTGTCAGATATCTATGTTATAGGAGACTAGCATGGTAACCATTATACCAAGGAAGCGTCAGTTATCTATGTTACAAGAGACTAGCATGGTAACAATTATACCAAGGAAGCGTCAGTTATCTATGTTATAAGAGAATAGAATGGTAGCCATTACACCAAGGAAGCGTCAGTTATATATGTTATAAGAGACTAGCATGGTAACCATTACACCAAGGAAGCGTCAGTTATATATGTTATAAGAGACTAGAATGGTAGCCATTACACCAAGGAAACCGTCAGTTATCTATGTTATAAGAGACTAGCATGGTAACCATTACACCAAGGAAACCGTCAGTTATCTATGTTATAAGAGACTAGCATGGTAAAAATGACACCAAGGAAACCGTCAGTTACCTATGTTATAAGAGACTAGCATGGTAACCATTACACCAAGGAAGCGTCAGTTATCTATGTTATAAGTGACTAGCATGGTAGCCATTACACCAAGGAAGCGTCAGTTACCTATGTTATAAGTGACTAGCATGGTAGCCATTACACCAAGGAAGCGTCAGTTGCCTATGTTATAAGAGACTAGCATGGTAACCATTACACCAAGGAAGCGTCAGTTATCTATGTTATAAGAGACTAGAATGGTAGCCATTACACCAAGGAAGCGTCAGTTAACTATGTTATAAGTGACTAGCATGGTAACCATTACACCAAGGAAGCGTCAGTTATCTATGTTATAAGAGACTAGCATGGTAACCATTACACCAAGGAAGCGTCAGTTAACTATGTTATAAGTGACTAGCATGGTAGCCATTACACCAAGGGAGCGTCAGTTAACTATGTTATAAGTGACTAGCATGGTAGCCATTACACCAAGGAAGCGTCAGTTATCTATGTTATAAGAGACTAGCATGGTAACCATTACACCAAGGAAGCGTCAGTTATCTATGTTATAAGAGACTAGCATGGTAACCATTACACCAAGGAAGCGTCAGTTAACTATGTTATAAGTGACTAGCATGGTAGCCATTACACCAAGGGAGCGTCAGTTAACTATGTTATAAGTGACTAGCATGGTAGCCATTACACCAAGGGAGCGTCAGTTAACTATGTTATAAGTGACTAGCATGGTAGCCATTACACCAAGGAAGCGTCAGTTATCTATGTTATAAGTGACTAGCATGGTAACCATTACACCAAGGAAGCGTCAGTTAACTATGTTATAAGTGACTAGCATGGTAATCATTACACCAAGGAAGCGTCAGTTAACTATGTTATAAGTGACTAGCATGGTAACCATTACACCAAGGAAGCGTCAGTTAACTATGTTATAAGAGACTAGCATGGTAACCATTACACCAAGGAAGCGTCAGTTAACTATGTTATAAGTGACTAGCATGGTAGCCATTACACCAAGGGAGCGTCAGTTAACTATGTTATAAGTGACTAGCATGGTAGCCATTACACCAAGGGAGCGTCAGTTAACTATGTTATAAGTGACTAGCATGGTAGCCATTACACCAAGGAAGCGTCAGTTATCTATGTTATAAGTGACTAGCATGGTAACCATTACACCAAGGAAGCGTCAGTTAACTATGTTATAAGTGACTAGCATGGTAATCATTACACCAAGGAAGCGTCAGTTAACTATGTTATAAGTGACTAGCATGGTAACCATTACACCAAGGAAGCGTCAGTTAACTATGTTATAAGAGACTAGCATGGTAACCATTACACCAAGGAAGCGTCAGTTAACTATGTTATAAGTGACTAGCATGGTAACCATTACACCAAGGAAGCGTCAGTTAACTATGTTATAAGTGACTAGCATGGTACCCATTACACCAAGGAAACGTCAGTTATTTCACGTACTTTTCATTAGGCTGTTCCCATACACACATTATATATACATACGTACAGGATGATTTATATAGAATTGACACATTTCTTTCTTTAATTGTTTCAAAATGAAATGTGCTAGCGACAACTTATTATACCTTAATTGTAGAGCAAGTTTGGGAGATTATTTACTGTTATAGCAAATGTTGAAAATGTCCTACATCCTGCATAAGGCACAACTCAACACATCGTTCCATGTTACTGGCCATTCGTTGGAGAACTGTTGTCAATAGATTGATTTTCCTTTGTGATGTGCTTCAGATCGTCCAATGTCTGGGGATGTGTGGCGTAAACCCTGGCTTTTAAATAACCTCACCGAAAGAAGTCCGGCGGTGTCAAATCCGGAGTTCTCGGTGGCCACAGGTTCATGGAAATTACTCGGTAGTCAAAGAAACTTGCAATTAACTTCATGGATTCATTTGATGTATGGCATGTAGCGCCATCTTGTTCAAAATATCCTTGACTCAGCTCTACATCGTCCAGTTGCTCAATAAGCTCCATGGAAATCAGTCGGTCTGCGGTGTTCACAGTCTGGTTAAATATCTGCGTATCTATTGTCAAGGAATCGAAACTCTGTGCAGATATATATGTGTGTGTGTGTGTACATATGTACATAACAATGATTTTTTTTTTCTGAGAATGCCTATTGTAGATTCAGGTGGCCTCAAAACATATATTTCTGGTGAAATCTCAATTTTTAATATTTGTATGGAATGTACATTGGCAAAGAACTTAAAATCTTATATTTACATTCCCATGGCTTACTCTACACTCTTATTGTTTGTTGTTTTGTATACAAATTATTCCGTATTAAATAGCTGTCAGAAGAAAGAATGTAGACGCCACGAGCAAAAGCTTGCGTATTACGTCATCAACTCATCACTCCCGTGCGTGCCCTGTACAGTTCTGCAATACTGGAACGCAGCGGTTAAGTCTCTTACAGTAGAAGGGTTCGAATCCATTAAAAATCCGGGCGTAGCCATAGGTACGCTCACAAAGTAGAAAATAAATATTCATTAGTAACAAGAAAAGAGCAAGTTTAACCTGTTGTGGATCGTTTAGTTTATTCCTATTTACGTACGCTGTGCTGATGTTTCAATGGCCAGACTTACTGCACTACATTCCAGCCTTCTCTGGCCGCTCTAAACCGTGCCATGCTAGACCAGCGATCTCTCCAAACAACTGCATTCTTTCGTCAGACAAGTAGTAAGTTTATGTTTTATGTTTCTTTTGACTATTTCTGGTTCCTTTTTATTTGAAGGTGTAAAGTTCATAAACGTCATATAATTTATTTCAGTGATGGTGGTTACATTATACAATAACTGGTGAAAACACATTATGATGGTTATTAAAATTACCTCCTTGGTTATTTTATATCTTTAATTCTCATCGCCATTGCGAGTGTTTCCAACATCACATGATATTAGTAAATGTTTACTTACTTTACTCTTAATTCCGGCTTCAGAAAGAATTACGTTCATTTGAATGAGATGATATGATGAAATTATTAACGAATCATTTGCGTTTTGTAAGCGAAATCAATGATTCAATAACTGTAACCTAGTGGAGAATGGATGAGATACTTTTCCTTTCCAACTTTGACACAGCTGAAGCGGAAGCTGACAGACGATTAAGTTGTAGAGGAAGCAAATTGAATTCTGACCCTTTTCCTTGCAAGGCAATGAGTGGTTTTACTTTTTTAGTCAGTGAGATTTAACCTTGGTAAGCAGCTTAAATTATTACTTCCGAATTCCTGAAGTATAACTTAAGATTTTTTCTCCATCTTCATTCCAGGAATAAGGTCTATAACGGTTCTGTCTTCGGTGCATCACACTAATCTCTTCCTTGGGTGTCCATATGCGACAGGTATACACTCTAGGTGTATAAATGCATCTATCTTTAACATAAAATTATCTGAGACCTTAATTTATAGAAATTTTATGTAACTTGAAACAGGGCAAAAGTTTAAAGCTATTTGCTGTACCATTATGACATCTCCTTTTAGCACTAGTAAATCTAATACTACTCATTGCTAGCATTTTACAACGTCGATAAAACTGTAATGTATCAGTTATCGACTAAACCATAAGAACTGTAACCTATGTGTTGCTTCGGAAATACACGAAGTTAACAGTTTAGTGCACCTACGTCATGCCACAAATGAGGCTTATACACAGCGAGGAACACAGTTTATTAAATTATAATATTACTTAATAAATAAAAACCAGGGAATAATTAAAGGAACCTTCCTTCGGGACATGCGTAGTAAGTACTATATAAAATAAACCAAGCCAAACCTCGAGATTCTGTTACAGTTCTATATACACCAAATAAAGGTTTCTTCATGGCAGAAATGGCTCAGTGCGAATATTCTGCACTTGAAACTTGCAATGATACCGGATAAGCAAATTTAAAAGAAGTTACCAGACAAGGCTCCTTTTCTTTCCATCGTAGCTCCGTTTGTATCGTTGTAGATTATGTTGAGCTTTAAAACGTTTTCTCTATGACGTGTGAAATATTTATCTACTTTTTCCAAAAACTATTAAAAAAATTACAGTCTATAATTTCTGTGACCCCCTTTATGTTCTATCACTGCATCTTGGGACATGAACTCCCGAAGTTTTAAAATAACTGAATCATTCTGACCGTGATTCCCAAGTTTCTGTCATGGGACATAGATTTATGCAGCATGGAACCTAGAGAAAATGTCTGCTTTACTTTCAACAAAACATGTTATATTGGGTTCAAATATGCTGACTTGTGAGAACACAGTAGCAGTTTTGAATATCCGTGTGCTCCGTTAAGCACTTTAGAATCTTGGCTGTCCTGGGGGATCAAATGATTATCCTAATGAAAACCTTCAGAATAATGCTCTTGGGCAGGTGGGAGAAGAGCATGTTACAGAAGTTTAGAATAGGTTTTTCCATTCAGCTTCTTGTGAACACGCCTCAGCATACCTGCTTTATTCGTTCGACCAATCTTTACACGAGTAGCCTGTAACAATGAATTCCTCTACGCCAGTAAACAAATACAGTAGAATTTGCACCTGCAGTACGAATAACTTCGTTGGAGAAACTCACTTCCCTCCAATAGAAGCTTTCGCGCTGTACAGAAAATACGAACCTGTCAGTTTTGAGCGCTTTACCTTTATTGCCGGTTGTCCTCGTCAAATGCGGGCATCTTTGCAACGTTTGTATCCAACCCTTCATGCACTCCCGGGAATAATTATAAGATCTTACATTCAGTGAAGGTTAGAAACGGATATCTTTCGCCATGTGCCACGAGATCTTCAAGTTGATACTTGTACTCTTCAAACTGCCCAATTTCTCGATACATTTCGTCCACTCCTTGAAATGGACTATAGAACACAACAAATGCTGCCTGCTCTGGTAGCTCTGTGTTAACAGGGTAAGAAGGGTAGCCCGTTTATAGCTCAAGTATGCCGGTAAAGCAACCATATAGACAATGTCGCATTTGGATTGCTGGCGGTTGGAACCCTTCACCAATCGACATCTTACATCGGTAGCTGAACCCCCCGTTACACAATTCCCTTATTTGGTTGTAATGGATACCTTTAAATGGTTACAGACATTGGACAATCCCGCTGATTGTACGCTGCCCAAACCATGGCAAGTTTTCTGCACTGGTCCAGAAACGCCAGACCGCGCCTTTCCAACCATGGCTCCTAAAAATAATACACACTTGAAGTTTTTCGGTATCGCATCCTTCCTTACCTATAACATAAACACTTACAATGAAAAAAAAAACCTGGGACCTCTTCATTTTGAACTGCATTTGCATTATTGGTAAACTGTAAGAGAAAACTCCTACTACCACAAAAATAAATACAATCAGTAAAAAAAGTTACTGTTTGCAACTCGTATCGCCTATCATTAAAAAAATAACAAACTAAAAACAAAAACTGTGTGTGCGACCACGCTGATAGGAGGGCATTGAAGGGGCATCCAGGGATTCCCAAAAAAACAAATGTATGAATGTTGCGCCATTGTGGGTACAAGTAGCGAAATAAGCATACATGTGTGTGACCAACACAAAGTAATCATGCTTATCCTCATAATTATGGAAATAAATATCTGCATATACAACACTCAATTTATAACACATATTATGGAAAATTTGTATCAAAGTTAATCGTGTGGAAATATATCGAAAGGATTAGGTGATGAGAATGGTAGGTAAATAAAGCAGAAGCAAATGCCTATTCTCCCAAAATAAATATGCATTTAGCCCAATTTTGGTTTAACGAATATTTTAAAACATGTGTTTACTTAAGAATTTTTATTATAAGAAAACGTTTTAAAAAATATACGTTACCGAGATTTGAACCTAGGTTATCAATGCATGTTTTATCTTCGAGCCATATTCATGTGTGACATTAATGTGAGCCGTTACAATAGCAGCCATGATTTTTATAGTAACATGAAATATTTATCATATTCAGAGTCTTGGTGGCATATGGCTCAGTTCATTAGTGTTTTCGGTCGAATGGGTTTTCGTTGTTCCTCCTATTTGTATGCTTTGTCAATGGACTTAGAATCAGACTTTTGCTGTTTGGTGACGCATTGGCTAACGAATAACGCGGAGGACAACACCAGTTTCTCGCTCTTTATCTATCACGAACAAATACAAATCCAAGACATGCTTCCAGACATAGCCTGTAGTTTGTAACTTAAAAGATCAGAACTCAATTTACAGAGACTGTTAATAAAGTCTAGCTGCATGCTGAAAATATCGACTTGGGTAAACCGAAAGGAGACTTAGAAACATTTTGCACTGAGAATGCGTTCAATCAGTTTTTCTTGTGACTATACCACTCAATATTATAGAACGTGCCTTACTAATGTTGAATGCCCTGCCTTTAAATATGTAAATAGTACTACTTTCACTAGTACGTATGTGCAACGTACACATAGTAGACAGAGATGGCATTTTATTCCACCAAAAAGTTCGATACCGAGATTTTGCCATATCCTAATTGAAATAAAAAAATTAATAGAGGTCCGAATGTGTGTGTATGTGTGTGTGTGTAGACAGCATAGCTCAAAAACGCAAAGCCGGTTAAATAACAAACTTAGTATTACATTTAAGCATCTTTCAAGGATGCGACATCAAGGTATTCAAGAAAATACCCACCCAAACTACCCCTCATATGAAACATTTTTGGAAAATGTTGGGTTACAAAAATGTGTCTAATGATTCCGATTAAAATACCATATGTTTAAGCTATTTCTATTACATAAAAAATGCATATCTCGAAATAGTATCTGATTACCCCTGGATTCTTGATCACTTTTGTGTAACTGTAAACCGTAACAGATAGACATAAACTTTCTCCACAAAAAATATAGATATTGTAAAATCTAACAATATATGTTATTCACATAATCAGTTCAAGATATTTCTTTGTTATTGGTTTCAATTTTAAATTACTTTTCTCAAACGGTAAGTCCTCTTTCTTTTCAGACATCTTTTATTTTAGTCCTAGCCACACAAACAGAATCCAATTTCAATTACTTCGCATAGAGATAAATTTTTAAAAATGTCACCATGGCATTAGCCTAGTATATTCCCTTCTACGTGCAAGCAGCAGGTTATAGACATTTCTGGTACAGAAGTTTCTTTACACAACAGGTAGAGAAAAGCATGTGAATTGTGCACTTCAGATTGTTTTCACACTTAATAGATCTTATGCGTGAAGTTCAAATTCTTTATCCAATAATGATGGCTCCATATTGCTGCTAGAACCGTGTATTACATTTCCCAAATTACTCTATCAATTAGATAACATACATTCTGGAAGGTAAGACCAGGGTTAGTACTTCAAAACTAGATGATTAATTTTAAAGGTACGAGATAATAAGATGAAAAATAATGAAAACTACAAAAATGCTAACACGAATAACAGTAAATATGTATTCTGGAACTGGTTAATAATAGAAAACGTTCATTTGGTATAATTTATGGTTTGTAAAACTCTATAGACTTCTTATTCTTGGTCTTCTTTTAGTAATGTTTTCCAGCTTGAATGAAGTATCTGTGATACAGTGAATGTTAAGGGACTTTAGCGGCTCTAAAACATTAGATTTACTCAAAAAACTAATGTCCCGAAGTTAAACGTTCTGGAAGTCAAAACATGGTTGTGTAGCGTTTAAAACTAACTTTCACTTTTCACGCTTGAAAATAGCAGTATTATTAATGACACTAAATTCGAGAAAATATGGCAAGAACGAAAACATTGGAACACTTTAACAGTTTCTGAGAGGTGCTTAATGTTTCAAGGATTTAAGGTGGCGTATTTAAATTACTTCCAAGCGCTGTAGGGGTCTAAAATGTGCAATGTGGATTCTACATAAGATGAAAATGGAGCGTAGCTTGAAAACTTGCCAAAGTTTCACCCATGACTGCACTAAATAGAAGAAATAAATGATTCCACAATTTGGTTTTGGAGTTTTTCCAAACTTCATTTTACTTTTATACTGTTTGTAAAATTTCTGTGATATTTATAATTTTTATGAGTGATAGTATAATATTATTTAATATGCATTATTACTTTATTATATATTTATTAATATTATTTAGTTGAGCATATACGTACGTTCGTATTTATTTATTATCTGCAATGTAGTCGAGACCATTACTCAGCTAAATGCATGTGATTTGCGATCACTGTACATTATACAAAATAAGTTGTAATTTTGGTGGAATTTAAAATGTTTATTTATGATAGAAGTAGTATCAATGGGCTTTTATATTGTGAGTATAAACATGAACACAATATAAAACAATTTTAGCAAATGTGTCATATACTCAATATTTGTAGACATAGATATATTATAATGATAAACAGATTGTGTTACCTATTTCACGGAGTTCATGCTTAATGACCTATGATATTCAGTTGTTGCCTTGCTTAGCATCAGTGCTGACAACGCGATGACTGACTCGTACAAAGCGAAAACATTCTATACAACGGATATAGTGTAGAAATGTAATTTTGCTCTCTCCGTTGCTTGTAATTTCATCTGGTTCAGCAAATTCCACTATTTTATGGTTCGATACGAACTTTCAGAGTCCTAGCCTACTTGAAAGAGGCCGTGGACGCATAAAACCCAAGTTCGCCACTTTGAAGAGTTGTAATTTAATGACACTGTGTGATAATCTTTTATACTTTTAACACTTCTTACATCTGCTAAAGGACCTGGTTTTAACATCAACTGTCTCAAAACATAATTTTCCACGTGTTGTAACAAAAAATATAAAAATCACAAAAGTTTAATAAATAATTTATCTTTTAGAAAAATGTAATTAGAGCTGAGTACTTTCTGCAGTAACCGTTTTCATTTATTCACAAAAAAAAAATAGAAACTCATATTTTAGGGCAATTTAAATTCGGATATCAAATTGTTGGACTAAAAGCTGTGAAACTCTACCATAAGTAGATGAAGATATACATTTTTGGGAGACCTTAGCCTAATTATGAGTCCCTTTACCAATCTCCATTTCACATTTTCTTGAACTGCATATATTGGTTGACTTCTGTGCGCTTATTTGTATTTGAGGGTTGTTTACTAACAGATGCTTTGGTACAGAAAAGTAATCCCACTTTGGTGTCAGAAGAGAGATGCACGGCGGGAGGAAGCGAGTGGCAGCAGCAACGTCAGGCGGTACCATTATTGTATTGCACTGTTTATTGTTTTGTTTTTGTTTTTTGGTAATGTTTAACGCCCGCTTTAACTACTTATGGCACCGCAGGCGGTGACACTGATGATTCATGAATGATGATGGAGCACCGGTGGAATGCGACGGCGGCGGAAACCGGAATAGCCGGAGAAAACCCGCCCTAGCGCCGCTTTGTCCCCCAGAAATCTCACATGAGGTTGCTTGGGATCGAACCCCGGCCGTCTAGGTGAGAGGCAAGTGGTCTAACCACTCGGCCACGGCGTGGCCTGTGGCAGGTATGAATCCAGAAGTGATTCTGGTTTTCTTTAAACTGATGCATCAAGTAGTCCTTTCAAGAAGAAGAAATAAACATTTGCTTATCCTTTGTTTTTTATCTACTTGAAGGGAGTTGATGATTTAGCCCATTTAATTTATTGGAAAAAGGAAACTGATTTACCCAACTCTTAATCTATGTTTACAAGAAACGTTTAAACTTCTGCATTGTTTTCATTTTTAACTTTCTCTACACGTACTGTGTACATAGTGTCTAGAGAAGGTGTCTATGCCAAGATTTCGCAGGAGACCCCTGAATCCAAAAAGGCATTTTTAGAAAAATGTCCGTGTGTCTGTCTGTGTGTGAGTGTATGTGTGTGTATGGGCAGCATAGCTCAAAAACGAAAAGACCGTTTAATACCAAACTTGGTATTTAAATTCATTTGTTTGCATGGCGGAGTCGACAAGCTCCCGTAAGACGAAAGCTATTTAAAACTGAACCCAATAGCAGACTATCAACTCCACCAACCAAATGTATGTAACATAAATTATATGTTTTGATGAGATCTACATTTGTTTGTAAAAGTTTTTATCTGTCTCTTTGCAGTTTACCAGTTGTGCAAAATTCACAACAATTCATGCAGATTAAAGGCGCCTCCAGAGGCTTTTCTCAGAAAAAAATATATAACATTTTTGTGGTGCAAATACCGTTAAAGTACGGTATTTTAATAAAAATGTTAGAGCTAATTTTGAACAAATAAACATTTCCAATTTTTCTCCATATAGAGCCTAGTTGAGGGTCACATCCTTGGAAAATACTGAACTCAAATACCAAGTTTGGTATTTTACCTACTTTTTGTTTTTGAGCTATGCTGCTTATAGACAGACACACACACACACACACACACACACACATACACACACTCACTCACATACCTTGCTCTAAAAATGTCTTTTTGGGACTCAGGGGACCTGAAAAGATATATTTTTACTTTCTCTATACGCACTATGTATATAGTGTATAGAGAAGGTATTGCACTCCACCAAAAATACGATACCGAGATTTCACCGGAAATATATGTTTTAGGGTCCCCAATATCCAAAAAAAAGATTTTCATAAAAAGGTCCGTGTGTGTGTGTCCGTGTGTATTTGGTATTTAAATTTAGTATCTTCCAGGGATGCGACACGAAGATTTTGAGAAAAATCCCCCCACCCCCAACTACCCTTTACATGGAACTTTTATCGAGAATTTTGATTTTTACGAAAATGGCTCTAACGATTTTGATTAAAGTTTCGTATATTAAAGATATTTACCTGATAAATAAAATGTGTATCTTGAATTTTCTGGGAATAGCCTCTGAAGAGTAGTTTATTCTGGAAGAATTTTACTAAATTTTGAATAACTGCTAAATCGTAAGAGATGGACAAAACCTTACTACAAAAAAAATGTAGAGCACGTTAAAACACACAATTTATGTTATATACATTTTTTTTGTGGAGTTCGTCGTTTTTGTGACATTCCTTCTTTTTGGTTTCTGCTATGAAAAACATACATTTTTCATACAGGAGTTTGTCAACTGCTGTCCATGCAAACAAAGGAACTTCAGTGACATAGCAACCAGCTTTTGATTATCACTTTAACCTATGGTACTCCCTTATTTCACCTCTACTTACAAGGAAGCAAGTAATATGGCTATTTCTGCTAATGTTTTACTGATTTGCATGAAGTTAATAGAAGTATAAGTTTTTTAAGAATAATTTCTTGCAGGGATATAGAGAAAGTCATGTGAATGGTACACATCAGATTTTTTGGTAAAATCTCGACATGGAATTTTGGGTGGAATACAATATCTGCTCTATCCTCTATGTTCATTGTACATACGGGCTAGAGAAAGTAAAAATAGAAACCCAATGATAACCGTACACGTGTTCCGATATGACCATGCAGTTAAAGACAACTGCAAGAAAACTAAGAAGAAAAGTATTTTTTTGAACTATGTGCAGTACAATGTAATTTTATCTTTCTCCACCCGTACACAATAGCGTAAGCATTGCATTCAACCAAAAAGTTCGAGAAGGGAATTTCAGTGGAAATTCACGTTTTGTAAATTAAAAGTTATTCTTAGAAATTACTTAGAAACATGCAGTATTCGATTATTCGCGTTGTAGCTATGAAAGAATGTGTAAGGAAGGTACATCTACAAATGCTTATCTGGATGGAGTTCTAAATGAAGTAGGTAGAAGAATATGATTTTTGAAGCGTTTGCTTCAAGAAGAATGATTATAACGCAGCGGATTTTTAATTTAACAGTAAAAAATAACTAAAAGCTATACATAAAGATGAATAGAAACACTTTTAGTCTCGTATCGGAAACTTTTCGATAAATAGGATATAAAGGATAAGCTGAAAGGATGCTTGCTTTTTAGGGGCCTCATACTTTAGCTATAGTTCAGAGTTCGTAGAAATAACAAATATACTTACATCGCAATACCTAATATTCCAAGTTATTTCAAATTTAAGCCTTAATTGCTTCTAAAAAAGGAAAAAGGCGTTAATAGCGTAAACGTGTCTTCGTTTCATCAGATCCGTAATAGATAGGTAATTCTGGTGTCCACCCGATATTTCTGGACAAGGTTTATTTCTATTATGTTTATTGTTACTCTTCCTCTTCATCACCACATCGTTATTATTATTATTATTATTATTAATATTACTGTTTATTTATTTATTTATGTATGTGTTGCATAACTTTGTATCTCAGATATATTTTTTTCTCATTGAATATTTTCTTTGTATTATTTAATTTCTGTGTTTCTATTATCAATTATGGTTTGCCCATATTCATATCCTGTAATTATATGGAAACTTATGTTTGGATAAACAATTAAAAAAAGAAGTAATATTTTTCATAAATTTTCTGTGTAAAATATTCATTACATTTGTTTGTAAGTATTATCAACCTCAGAGAGGTTGTGCAGCTCTTTGAGCACAATCAACATCGATATTAATGCACGTATTTGTTCTACATACATTAATGTAACTATTAAACAGATGGGCATAGCACGGCCAAAATCCCATTATCATTTGTAATTCTCTTCGGAGAATTCAACTTTCAATTTCGTAAAAAAAAATGTTGTCGGTGTCACGTACTTTTCTTGAAAAGTAGTCTTTCCACATCAAAAGAAAAGAAAAGATGTGCAAGGAGGTGTGTGAATATCCAGAGAAAGCTGGGAAGGGAATTTAAGTTGTCAGATCTGGACATACACGCTCACGTCGATAAAACAATGTGTCATTCAGGGAGCCACTCCTGACACTCAATCTTCTGATGGAGCGGGACTGGAAGCAGCTCCGATGAAGCAAAAAATGACAGACGGGTGCAGCAGAATTTGCTGCTATCTATAAGATGGCGCATGCTATGTTTACCAATTTCAGCTGTATGAAAGCGAAGCTCCTTTATTCATACAAAAATAAAGAATTGGGGTTTGCTTTTGTTGAAAATATATGTGTTTACAAAACACATTCCTGGAAATGACAGATAAATAGGATGAAGGGGAAGAGTCAAAATGAAAAACTAAATATAATTAAAGTTGATATAATAGTCCTGGTTACCGTCCAGTTGCTGTAATCTCTGAGCTACCACAGTCAGCATGGCACTATAATTCTCTAACTGACTCGTTATTCCAGTAAACAACTAGAAGATTTCAAATTATTTTGAGATGCCATACCTCAATGGAGACTAACAAACTCGGTAAATACTTAAGTTCCGCGCTTTATAGTTAACTATTATGTCAATCAAGATGAATTAATTGTTTCTTCCAAACCAATCAAGAGAAGAGTCAGAGCAAGAGTCAGAGAAGAATTCAATTTTCCTACGTACGACTGTTGTGGAAGAAACAACAGATTCAGATAAATAGTAGCACCATGTTCATGTTTATATGTTTACCACAATATGAAATGCAATTACGTAACATTTAACTCTACAAAGACGGTACTGGTGCTCTTTGCCTTTCTTTTGACATCGCAGTTAACAGCGACTCCTAGAGCACGTGATGCTTGCGTCTATGTGCAGTTAACTTACTCTTTATTAGCCCAAATATGTTATCTAATAATAACAACAATAATAATGATAATATAATAATGATAGTAATAATAACAATAACAATAATAATAATAATAATAATTTGTTAGAAATAGTACTGGAAGTAATGACGTACCTTGTCGTCATATTCAGGAACAATGGTGACTGTAGGATTAAAGTTTAGCAGCTGAACGAACATACATTTTGGAAACACCACTTACTGTGCAATACGTTTCAAGGACTTTTTTTTTCTTTTTTTTTTTTTGAGTGCATTAATTTTCAATTTATTTTCTCCTTCAGCGTTGGCATCCCATTTCAGGTAATTCATAATTGAGGTGTTTCTGCATGTTTCTTTTTGCATGGTTCGTTTCATAAACTGATTCCTTACCATGATTATCTTCTATTTATATATAGAATTTTTTCAATAAATCCGTTCGTGAAATTTCTTGCACAAATTTGACCCTGTTCTTAGAAATACCACATTTAGCTCCGCAGACATATACGTTTCTAAGTGAAAGTTAGTAGTCTATGTTCTTTGTTCCTTTCAAATGTATTAAAAAGAGCAGTGTGTAAAAGTTAATTCCATACAACCACTCCACATAATGTTTGTCTCAAGTCCTGCTTCTCTTCCTGCTGACCCGGAATCGACATTTGTTCACTTAAGGTTGGAATGCCAACATCTACCGATCAACTTCCAGACCCTAAGCTAATAGGATTTCGAGTCCCACTCCTTTTGTTTTCTCGTTGTTTTATTCAATAAGAGTGTGGGGTGGGTAACACAACTGATAAGAGGATTCTACCAACAATACATAAAGAAAAACGCCATAAGGAACCAAATACATTGTTGTTTTGTGTTTTGGTTTTCGACTGTGCAATAGCTGGTGTGCTTCTTTTCTGACGCCTTTTAATCTCTGATATCCCCTTCTCTGCTTCTCGCATATGAGGCAGGAACTAGGGACGGACCTTTGGTGCTGGGCTGCGCAGCGACGACTGGTCCTCGCTTCCCCTTCCTCTCTGCGGCGTCGCAGCTGGTGAAGACGATTCTCGACGCTCCTCGGCTATTTGTGTACTCAGTGGCGAGTAGTGGCGACCTATTTGTTCAGCTCAAGGTATTGAGAAACGGAGATCTCGGGACGTGAAACGGGAATTTAGCTCAAAATAAACTTCGGCACCTTCATTACGTCATAATCGTTCTCGAGAACAGTTCCTGGCGCTTTTCGATCCCCGGAATTTCTCTCGCAATAGAGCGTAACGCGCACAAAGGAAGCTTTAACTTACACGGCGATATTTACAACTGTTACGTGCAGAACTATTATGGACACTAACGTTCTACACAAGTTCCGCGCAGTATTAACTCATGACAGTGGTTGAATCACAACTATAACATTTAGACTTTTCGTAGACATTTAACTTTTTAGCGCGGATTTCTTGTTCTGAGCGTCGCAGGTTCCGCGTGACGTTACATTTCACAGAGCGTGAAAATTAGAGCGAATACTCTACATTTACAGTAAATTCTACCCACGCGCAAAATTCTCAACGTGCAATCTAATTGGCCCATTTTGGCGCCGAAAATAGCTTGGGGTGCGCTTCTAACGTGACGTAATTGTTTCCAATTGGTCAGTGCGTCTTTCACGTGATTCTTGACCTCAATTTCTCATGATTCCCTCTTTATATGTCACATCCACTTTCTCTTTTCGAGTCGTGTCTACATCTTTCTCCTCTTGCAATACACAAGCAACTGTTGTAAACAACTGAAATCGTCGCTTTAAAACTCTCGGGTTAAAGTTTGAAAATGTTTTCCAGGAACAGTCTCTCTGAGCTTTCAATTTTCATTATGACAAATACATGATATTATACTTAGCAATTAACTTAAATAATCTGATTAATTAAAATATAGGCAATGCGCTCATTCAGCTGGGCGACAATCCGTCTCACATAACTTGCTCTGACTTGAATTAAAATTATATTTAAGTACTTTAAATTCCGCGTTTCATGGATTAAGCAACTTTAAGATCAATTAGTGTTAATTAGCTGTTTTTTCTACATCAGCCGTGTGCTGAACAGATAGAACTTGCATAGAGCCAGTCGTCATTGCTATCTCAAACTAATTTGAGATCATCTTACCGTTTCCCGGAAACGTGCGAGTCAGTTGAAGAATTTAATGCTCTGTCCTCGTGTTGCTATGGTAGCTCAATGGTTAGAGCAACCGAATAGAGACCATGAGATCCCAGCTAGGGCATTGAAGTTTCCAGTCTTGTATTGACTCCACCTATCCAACTTCTGTCCTATAGACGGCTTGTGTGGAAAAACAATTAGTTAACACGAATTGATCTGACAGTTGGTTAAACTATCAAGTCCGTGATTTAAAAGTACTTAGGACACTGTAAGTCACGATTGGGATACATCTCAAAGTAACTTAAGATCACCTCACAGTTTACCTAGAGCAAGCTGAAGAGCTAAATGCCATATCGGTGCTTAGAGCAATCGGCTAGAGACCGGGAGATCCGTGTTTCAAATCCCGGTCTAGCATTGCAGTTTCACTGTGACTCTATCTAGCCAAACCTATCGTACACAGGCTTGTGAGGAAAAATAGTTAATTAACACAATCGTAGATTATTTTGGAAATGTCAGAAAAGAAAACTTCATTTAGCAGAGCATGTGGTTCTGAACGAAATATGCGTCTTTTGAAAGTATGTTATTGCTTACCTATTACAGTTAATAACTATACACATTTGTGGGTACAACAGTCACTAATGTGACAGGCTATTCATAGAAAATTCAAATTATGCAACTATTTTAAACATATAGGATTTTAGTTATCGCTAGAGCCGCTTTTAATAAAATAAGGTATAATGAAATGTTTATTATGTAAGGAGAGGTACAGAAGCGAATGTTTAAGGCGGTAATCTCTATGTCCCGCAATTTCTTTTGTCACTCGGCGAATACTGCATGGGTAATTTGAACACCGAAAAGCCTGTTATTCCTTTTATTACTATATTTCATTTTCCTCTTTCTCTCCGCCATACAAGGGTTTGGGTTGATCACCCACCCTGATTTAAAGTCTGCTTGATCTTCTCACGCAAGGGATTCGTTTGTAAGTTCTACGAGGAGGGCAAAATGAATAAGAGTAAGAACTAATCTGGGATAAAGGAGCTTATGGCAGAGGTTCATGTTACAATCTTCGATGATGTTGAACTGATATACGAGTTTAGATTTCATTCGAGTTTTTGTTTATTGGTTACTATCAGAGATAGGTAGTTTGTACCGTTCGCAGTTCCGTAATCAGGTTGCGACCGACCATCTCGGCGCGTCAAAACAAGTCATTGGCAAGAACGCAGGGGGGGGGGGAGAGGTAAACAAACATATTGTCGAGTAAACAGTGTTTCTAGAGAACAAAAATTACTGATGAGACATTCGTAAAATCAGATCATTATGTAAACATATATATATTTCTGTTACATCGTATATAAGGTTGACTCTGACTGAATTCCTTATATACATTATGAGAACACCCAAGCAATTATAACACAAATTGTAACATATACTGATCGAATGTAAAATAATATCCAAATATTAAAATTAATTTCTTAAATATCTTCAGACTGTTATCAGGTAAAAATGAAAGCATGGATTAAACTAAATCTTTACTCAACTACAGCCGTACTACTGAAAAGAATATGGAAATGAAACCTACTTTATAGGTTCCAAATCTTGTTTGTTTCTACGACAAATAAGATTTGTAATGCGAAAAAGTTCGTTTCACTTCGCATGATGTATCAGTATCACCAAGCAAATAACTTTGTTGGGACCTAAAAGTGTCGCTTGTATGCGATACATCACACTGAACCCTGCATTATTTTCATTTACACTCTTCATTTCCATCTTTATTTCAGGCTCGTGGATTAATAGACCCGTTCTTCTACATGCCGCAGTTCAGCTCCATGCCTCTGGACTCTAACAGTATGATAGTTCTGGTAACGTATTGAACAAATTTGCAATCAATAATAAGTTTCTATGAAGCTGTTCTGCTACTAGACATTTGAGAACTGTCACCGGTTTCTAAATAAGTACAGGAGTAAGTACAGGTTGCAAATTTAATTTTACACGCATTTGAGCAGAACACAGATGCTATTCTGATGCTTTCCTTCCTACCGACAAGATTCTGTGTTGTACAGTGAGAGCTGTTTTGCAGTAATGGGTTTCACTCTACGTTGACCTTTGCTCGCACAAATAGCGCCGCATGGTATTACCAACCCTGGCCGCTCTTACTATACATAAGGAAATCGGTGCGAACATTTTAGCTCTGGCTATTATGTTCACAGACAAATATACCACTTGCTTAAAAATGCTTTTTGTGTAGGCTACTGAAAACGTAAATTTTTAAATATAATTTTAGCCCAATGTAATTTATTTTTACTTTCCAAAAGATAAATTTGGAGGAAGTAATAGGTATATACACAATTAATATACTACAAATATGTACGGGTGCTCGGAGTATACAGACACATATTTCGATAAATTGTATTTTAATGTGCATCCAATTCAGCGTGTTTGTTGTTTTTTCTCTTCGTATAATATTTATCCTCCCCCCCCAAAAAAAAAAACAACCACATATTTTGCTACCTGATATCTTTTCACAGTCTTAACTATGCGGCAAAATGAACAGCGTCTGTCAATATAGTCTATCCACTTTCTTCCACGTTTTCATACATCACTAGTGTTCTGCTGTCCTAGGTAGTGCGGAGTCATAGGCCTTGCCAAAGCTTGAACATCTATAAAATTTGTTATAGCACGCCCCGCCCACTCAAGGTGCCAACTTCCGACCCGCGGTCTAGATGAAAATAAACACGTGTGTCTTGTGTAACATTCTAACCAACTTATCTTAATAAGTAAAATTATAGGTCCACAAATAAAGAAAATATTTTTGTAATGTTTTTCATTACACTGAACTTACTTGCCAATGTAATATTTGCACATATGCCCCTAACAGCCTGTATAAATAAAATTCTTATTGCACAATATATTACTCTGTGATATTTAGAAAAAATGTTTTTTCTAAATTAGTTATTGTACATTATTTCATTTAGCTTATGTTAAACGCAGAATCTTGAATTCCTAATACAGTTAAGAGTATGAAACTGTTTACTTGTTAAAAGCTGCTCTTTTGAAACTAGCATTTCTTTGTTTTTATGCAGGTAGCAGAGTGACGAAGGATCTAATCGTAGTGGTGCAATGTCATAAAGCAAATCAATGCATGAGTTAGCAATGCTTACTGCATTGCGAGATCAAAGAGAATTTGCGAGCTAAGGCTCTTCTGCTAACCGCAATACAATGTTGTCTCCAAATCCCGTTACACGAGGAAATTATCACACTCCAGATTTGCGGTTAGGTCGGCTTGCACTCCTAATGCACTTCGCGCGTCCAACATTAGGAAGTTAGAGGTGACCAACTGCAATAACCTCGTATACTGCTGCATATTTCATTTATTATCAAAATCACACCAGAAGACAACAGTTGTTTTTTGTTTTCTTTTCTTTATCTCTGTCCTAAAACGCAGGCCATAAGCATAAATAATTATTGGATAAATTGTTTTTTCACACAAACCGTGTGTAGGACAGGAGTTGGATTGGTAGAGTCAGACTGAAAAATTCCATGCCATACCCGGGATTTGAATCACGGATCTCCCGATTGAGAGCCGGTTGATCTGCCACTGAGCTACCATGGCAACATGCCGGCAGAGCATTGAATTTTGGTCAATCCAATTGACCATACCATTATCTAATACCAATTGACCATAAATGTTGGCTATACTATGTATATGACTTAAGTACTTAAAACATTGTGGTTTACCGGGAAACATGATAGTCAGTTGAGAAATGCAATGCTATGCCGGCATTTTGCCGTGGTAGCTCAGTGGTAGAGTAACCTGCTAGAGATTGGGAGATCTGTGGTTCAAATCCTGGCCATGGCATTACATTTTTCAGTCTGACTTTACCTATCCATCAATAACTATTATTGCGCCAATTATTTATTACATTTTAAATCTTCTGAGGTGTTATCATATGACTTTCTTTACCCTTGAATATCTCTTGTGACTTTCTCTAGTACTATGTTCAGAAGATAGAGGTGTCGTATTTCATCCAAAGTGCTGATCCCGAGATTCACCGTATTTTGATAAGGCTGAATTAAAAAGTGTGTGTTTGGGGGGGGGGAGAGGAAGCATAGCTCAAAAACGCAAGTCAGTTAAATACCAAATTTGGTATTTAAATTTATTTTCTTCTAAGGATGCAACACGAAGATTTTCATGAATATCCCACCAAATCAAACTAATGCACATATGGAAGATTTTTTGAAATGTTCGATTTTCTCTAATTAATTTTATTAAAATAGCAGTTTCTTAAATATTTTAATGACAAACAAACTGTACATTTGGATTATCTGACAATAGCCTCTGAATAGATCACTTTTGCGGAACTGGTAAACGTGCATAAGACACAAAATATTTACTCCACAAAAATATAGACATCGTTAAAACACAATTTCTGTCACATTTTTATAGAGTTAACTGTTTCCAAGATATTCCTTGTTATTGTATTCAATTTTATACCACTTAAACTTTGCAAAACCGAGAAGTCATATTTCGTTTCATACCTTGTTTGTTTACTCCTAGCCATGCAAAAATCTGAATTTCAATTGTTTCACTTATGATAGCTTTTAAAATATTTGACTATTGCGTTAGTCTAACTTATTCCCTTCTTCTGCTTATAAGGAAGCAAGTAATAAGATAATTTCTGGTAACGTTTATCTTAATTAGCATGATGTAAATAAATAAATAAATAGTATATTATAAAAATAGATTGTTTGCAGAGCAAGTAGAGAAAGTCGTGTGAATGGAACACATAACGTTTTTATTTCTACCCATTTATTTTTGGTCGTTATTTATCTTTGCAGAAATAGTTATATTACACATTTCGTTGCAGATGCAAAAATAATACAGATATTCAAATGTTTGAGAAATGAACACTATACTGTTGAATACCACAGTGTTTCCATGCAATTGCGAGAAACAACTGAAAATTTAAAAAATAATTGCGCGTATTATCAAATGATTTACGTCACAAAAAAGTTATTTTGAATAAATTGTGTTCTTTACAGAGGTTTACAGTTGTTGTGTAGTATGATTTTCTCTATCGCTTAACGTATACCAGTTATATGAATTGTACAAAATTCCTTTCTACCCCAGAAATTCAAAATATATATATTTTACATTTATGTCTTTAATATAGGTATTACATTTTAATTAGAAAATCGATAGTCACTTTTGAAACAGAACAAATTTGTAGTGTGCGTGACTAGAAAATAAAAAGTCAAAACGTCGGATAAACACAAAATTTGGTAAATATTTGTGCTTATTCGACTTTTCGACTTTGTATGTTTTACTTATGCACACAAAACACACATACACGTACACATATATATATATATATATATATATAATCGCGTGCACTTATTCACGTTTTCTAAACAGGCATTTTGATACCACGGTACTCAAAACATGCATTTCCGTTGAAATCTCTGCATGGAAATTTGGGTAGACTGAAATAACTTCCTTACCTACTATGCAGTAAAGAGGAAGAGGTATTGCATTACATATCTACATACACGGAACCTGTTGTTAAAATTGGTGAAATGATGCTCAAATGATCTTGGGGTCAATGGGATTTTAAGAAATTCCAAATTTGTCTTCTCAGGATAAGGGTACCCCTCCTCCTCAAAAGAAAACCTTATCTGAGTAATTCACACTTAGCAAGATTTGAATTCGCGACCTCTTGAATCTGAGGTTGGCACGCCACCCTCTACACTACCGAACTAGATTGCTGCTATTAATTTAAAAGCAAATCTACTTTAAAACGGTCAAACTCTCCCAAAATCCATCTAAGGATGGATCTTATTCAAAATATATTTCTTTTATGTATGAATTAAAAATCTGATGTGCTCCATTCACATGATTGTCTGCCTGTTCTGCAACAAACAATTCTCATAAAGCATTATTCTTCTATCTACATCATGCTAATTGAGATAAATAAACTTTAATGTAAACGGTCTTAGTGCTTGTGTAAGCAAAAGGGAATACTTTAGGCTAAGGCGACAGTCAAATACTTTAAACGCTAGTCGCCATGTGAATAGTAACAGTCCGGTTCGCTTTGCAACTAGCAGTAAAACAGTAGAGAAATGGATCGAAAAGTGACTTTCCGTTTGATAAAAGTTACTTAGCTTAAAATTTAAACCTACGACAAGGAATATCTCGAAAATGGTCAACTGTAAAAGAATGTTTATGAATATGACATTGTGTTTTAATGAGATCTAAATATTTTGTGTGGAAAGTTTTCGTCCATCTCTTACCATTTACCGGTTATGAAAAATTCATCCAGAATAAAACGTCTTTCAGAGATTATTACCATAAAATTCAAGGAATATATTTTATTTTTGATGCAAAGATATTTTATATATGGTGTTTTAATCAAAATTGCTAGCGCTATTTTTTTAGAAAAACAAAATATTCAAACATTTTTCCACTAAGGGTACTTCGGACTGGGGGAATTTTCTTGAAAATCTTCGTGTTGCATCTTTTGAAGATATAAACCAAAATGCCAGGTCTGGTATTTTACAGTCTTTTTGGTGTTTGAGCAATGCTGTCCACAGACACACACATACACACGCGACCATTTTTCAAAAATACTGTATTGGACTCAGGGGACTGCAAAACATATATTTTCGGTGAAATATAGAGATTGGGTGGAATACAATACCTTCTCTACCAAGTATGTGCACAAGGAATAAAAATAAATTGAAACATTTTAAGCATGTAACAGGTATGTCATTTTACAGTTTAGTTTTATTTATATACCTACCACCCACCCAGATCCAGAACAACAGAATAAACTTGCAACAAAAAAGAATAAGACATAGCGCAGACACAAGCCAATACTTGTTCCACCGAAGACTGGACGGCTTCTTGAGCCTTTATTTAAGCCGAATTAATCGAGCGTTAGGAGCATGTTGGAATCTACTGGCAGGCGTAGAGTGGATAGGTAAATTTCTGTTTAAGGCGACACAGCTGAGATCTGAGAACCCTGGTAGTAGGACGGAGGGGGGCGATAAGAACAGCAAAAACGTCATTATAGTACTTTGTATATGCTTTATACGATTTTTTCGGTAATTGTTTTGTTGTGGAGTTAGTAAGATCTGTCTCAATTGCACTTGTTTACTATATTAGGGCACAATAATGCATCGAATACGATTTGCCGTTTATTGTGTGTTGTAAATTTAAGATCTAAATTTGACTTCTTTTTTTTTTTTTTTTTTTATTTCGCGCTCACTCTTTCCACTTTTTTGTTTTTAATATTGCTTGTCATTTTGTGTATTGCAAAAGCACCTACGGTCTGTGGATTGATGAAGATCAATGTATTTATACTAGTATTTAAATAAATACACATTTAACATTTGACTACAACGTCATACTTCTTTATGTGGGTGTTCAGGAAATATGAACTAACTATTAAATAAATATCATGATTCGCTTCAGTTGTCTAATCAAATAATCTAGTGATATGAGCTAGTATGTGCAAATATTTGCCTGCCTAGATCATAATTATACCCCAATAATGTCCCAGAGTTTAAGTGTTTAAAGTTTCAAATCGAAACAAAAGCTGCTGTCCTCCTGTATCTGAAACATTTGTTTCATGCAAGAGTGTAAGTACAGAAATCAAATCTTTTTGAATATGTGTATGAAAGAATTGCTGATTTTCTGATGATCGTCGCCCTTACTGCACTACTTCTTAAGAGAGTCAAACATTCCGTTTAGTTATTAGAAGTCCTACTCATGTTTTATCTGACTGAATAATGCTAGATAAAGCATTTGAAAACCCTCAGTAAATGTGGATTTCTCAAGCAAATAAAACATACCTGATTAATATTAAACTATCGTAACTGCGACATATAGGTCTTAAATTTATATCAAACCTGCCAGTCTTCACCAGTCTTCATTAGTTGACGAACTAATACAATATTTTGGGAGTTTTTAAAATGAATGTAAACAATTATAAGATATAAACCTGAAAGTTAATATTCAACCAATATGATTAATTGATGAAAAGAATAAAATTTTCCGAATGGAAATTGGATTAAATCCTCCAATTGCTCCAATGAATGCAGAAAGGATAATTATAATTTTAATAAAGTAATTAATAATTAATATATAGGAAATTAACATTACTTATTATATATTTGAAGAGATAAATTTAGGGAAATAATTGATACTCACCCTGGCGAAGAAATATTCATAAAACAATATAAATACATAGAATACATAATGTTTGGTATGTTGGAGCCAATTGGTAAGCTGGTGAGGGCAGGAAGTGATAGACATATTTATAGACCACGATATGAATGCACTTGGAGGAGGGCTCGATGGCGTTATTGACATCGTCAAGAGTTGGGCTCCAAAGGAAGTGATGAATAAGCGTTCAGTGGGAATGCACATGTCTACTGTATTCACATTGGTTCTCGGATCAGAATGGCCTGTCTTTACCTGACTGTTCTTTGGACTTTCCGCCCACTTATTCCCTGTCTAGTTCCTCTTACCACCAAAAGCATTCATGCTTGACTAGCAGCTCATTTCAGAAGGTAGTGATAATACGGGAAGGGTCATAAATATATATAAGAAAATTATTTTCGATTTGCTATTTGACTTTTCATCCTATAGGTTACAAAGGTAAAACCTTTTCTGTCCTGTATTGAGACTGTAGTTGTAAACTTAAACGTATGGTTCAGCACTCTCCATATGGTCAATGACCCTCGCGAAACCTCATTCAATCAAGCAATGTCTGGACTTTTTACAATATTAGCTGGTGACACCCAGCGGGCGGTATTCGATAAAATGCTGTGGAGTTAATGAAAATGACACTGGAAGGAGAGGACGTAAAACTTTTACCGCGGACTCTGAACACGTTGTGCCTTAGGGATACTTCGTATGAGCCAGTTAGAAGTGAAGATGGGTAGAGTTTATTTAAAGTCGCCACTCCGAGAATTACCAGGATCCACGAATTCTCAGGAAACCACTGAGCTACCCCCCCCCATAGCATTAAAATAAATGAAAATAAACAAACTCAGTCATTCGATCGATTATTGCAGCTCTATTTTTTTTTTACTTTCTCTTCACGCACTATGTATATAGTATATAGAGAAGGTATTGCACTCCACCCAAAAATTCGATACCGAGATTTCACCGGAAATATGTTATATCCAAAAAAAGCGTTTTCACAAAAAGGTCGGTGTGTGTGTATGAAAATTTTGATTTTCGCAAAAATGGCTCTAACGATTTTGATTAAAATATCATATATTAAAGACATTTACCTGACAAACAAAATGTATGTCCTGAATTTTCTGGGAATAGCCTCTGGAGACTACTTTATTCTGGATGAATTTTACGGAATTTTGCATAACTGCTAAACCGTAAGACTTAGTTAAAAACTTACTATACAAGAAATGTAGAGCACGTTAAAACACACAATTTGTGTTGTATACCTTTTTTTTTTTTTTTTTTTTTTTGTGGACTATATCGTTTTTGAGATATTCATTGTTTTTAGTTTCGGCTATGAAAAACTTACTTTTCTCATATAGGAATTTGTCAACTCCTATCCTTTAGACTATCACTTTAACCTTTAGTACTGTCTTATTTCGCTTCCATTTACTAGGAAACAAGTAATAAGACTATTTCTGCTAATTTGTTCTCGAGTAGCAGGAGGTAAATGGAAACATAAACTTTTTAATAATAATTTGTTGCAGAGATGTAGAGAAAGTCATGTGAATGGTATACAGAAGATATTTTTTTGTTTGCGGTGAAATTGTTCCAAATGAGAATGAAGTTAACTGTTCAGAACAACCAAATCACAAAAACTCACCTCAATTTATTCAACAGCTTTATTTCTTCACAGGCTAAAATAAATTAGTTAATGTTTAAGCTATCGTTTTGAACTTTGCCCAGGTACGCCTTTAAGGCAAGGATCTTTGATAATTGATATAAGAGGTTTTAGAAGACCATGTTATCCATATATATGAAATGATTAACAATCTTGTATTTCGGCCGCGACCTGCCGAGTGGTTAGACCTCTCGCCTCTCACCAAGGCGACCGATCCCAGGCGACCGCATATAGAATTTGTGGTGGACAAAGCGGTCCAGGGGTGGGAATTCTCCAGATTCTGCGGTTTCCTCCACCGATGCATTCCACCGGTGCTCCATCTCCATTCCATGCATCATCAATGTCATTGTCTGCGATGTAGTAATAAAATTGGGCATTAAACACTATTAAAAATACTCCTGTATTTCACTTGGATAGTTCTAATATCGGTTTCAAGAACTACCTACAAATTCCATTGTAATAAAATATCTTCAAGGTTTCATTCCCTAAACACCTTACTACTTTGCTCCGCGTGCGATTTACATACGTCCAGTGCCTTTCGAAAGTATGTTTTATACATTGTGCAACTCCCGAATGAAAAGAAAGGTCGATTATTCAGGCTTATATACACTAATACTTTAATTAAACACTGGAGCAATTATTGGGCACCATTCTTAGCTAAACACGCATTTTGTTCTCTTCCGATTCCCCTTAATGCTGATATACTGCTTTCGAAGCAGGATGAGCCTTCAATTGTTCATTGTATTTGTTTACCGACAACACTAAAGGGAACTCAAATGTCGTAAAATGAAAGCTATTCGGTTTGAAGTAGTATTTTAGATATTAATGAGCTCTCAAAAATACTCAGTGATAACATAACGTGCATATCAACAGCAAAATAACAGTTGTCTACTTCTTGCTCAAGCTTAGAGTGATTGCTCAACAAAGAGGACCCTACATTCAGCATTTGGCAGGCTTCCTTCTGTCAGGACCGAGGCGTTCCAAATCACAAGCTTCCGAGCCACCGATTTCGTTCATCCGAAAAGTGAAAGGTAAATGAAGCGAGGGAAAGGAGAATCGTGACAGAATATAATACCCCAGCAGTGGTCTTAGTGACCGGAGCAAAACCACGGGGGGGGGGGTAAAATGGGCGGATGCCAGGGATCGCACCCGGGATTAAAACACGAACACTACTGTCTGCAGCATCTCCTTCAGTTGTAATGGGGGATAAATTGATAGTTTTAATTTCTCTACTTTCAGAGTAGTACCACAAATCTAAGTAATTGGTGTAAATCCTATTCTCCACTAAGTGTGCTCTCTTATAATTGTTTTATGGTTGTCACTTCTCCTTACCTGTAATTTAGTTTTTGGGCAACCGAAAGCAAAAATGTTTATTCTTCCAATTTTGCTAAGCCCTTATCTACAGAACTGAATAAAGTTTATTTGTAGTGAAAAAAATCTAATGTGTTCCATTCACATGAATTTCTCTACATCTTTGCAAAAAGGTATTGTTAAAAGACTTAGGATTCTATTTACTTCGTGGTAATTGAGAAACCATTGGCAGATATACTCTTATTACTTGCTTCCTTATAAGTAGAAGCGAAGTCAGAGAGTAGCATAGGTTAAAATGATAGTCAAAAGCTGGTTGCTATGTGACTGAAGTTCATATAGACAGGAGTTGACAAATTCCTCTCTGAGAAAAGTAGAAGTTTTTCAAAGCTGAAACTAAAAACAAGGAATATCTTAAAAACGATCAACTTCACGAAAAAAATGTATATAACATAAATTGTGTGTTTTAATGTGCTCTAAAGTTTCTGTGTGGTAAGTTTTTGTCCATCTCTTACGGTTTACCAGCTATTCAAAAATCCGTGAAATTCTTCCAGAATAAAGTAGTCTTCAGAAGCTATTCCCAAAAAATTCAAGATATACATTCTTTTTGTCAAGTAAATATCTTAAATATACGATACTTTAATCAAAATAGTTAGCGCCATTTTTAAGAAAATTAAAATTTTCGGATTTTTTTCATGTAAAGGGTAGTTTGAATTGGGGAATTTGTTAAATATTTTTGTGTCGCATCCTTGGAAGATACCAAACTTAAATACGAAGTTGGGTTTAAACGGTCTTATCATTTTTGAGCTATGCTGCCCACACACACACACACACACACACACACACATATATACATACACAGATAGACAGACACACACAAAGACATTTTTCTAAAAATGCTATTTTTGTATTCAGGGGGTCTCAAAATATATATTTCCGGTGAAATCTCGGTATCGAATTTTTGGGTGCAATACAATACCTGCACTATGTACATAGTACGTATAAAGAAAGTAAAAAGCATATATATCAAGCCTCCAATGCAGTGCTATTTAACTGTGAAGTCAGAAAAGTGTACCTTATTGCCCTCTACGGAGAGGAAGAAACTCACTGGAATGCTAGCCAAGAAGGAGTCACTGATAGCAAAAAGTGTAGCGGTTTAATACATCCACGTAGCTTTGCTTCTCTATTCATTGCTTTCTATAAATTCGCGAAGCAGCTCTAAAGCCAAAATGGTGTTGCAACATCATAGGTAACTGAGTTGGCTGCAGGTCAAACCAATGCTCTAGCTTTTGTTTCAACTGTAGATCCACATTTCCTTTCGTTTGTAGTCTTAACATTTGTGAAGATGTAAAATCAAATTGCATTGGTTAATCTTTCTGCAGCTATTTCACTGTTACTTCATATATTTTAAATTTATTTATTAAATTTTGAATGTTTTCTTTTTAATTTCTCTATAGTATAGAGTGCATAGATTCGCTTCCAAGATTTCAGTGAAAATAGACCTTTTATGGCGCTTTGTATAAAAAATTAGAAAACGATAACTCAAAAACGAAAAGTCGGTTAAATACTAAGCTTGATATTTAAGTTCAGTATCTTCCAGCGATGCGACACAAAGATTTTCAAGAAAATAACCCTACCCCAAACTACCCTTTACTTAGAAAAAAACTGAAAACAGTTTTGTTTTTCTTAAAAGTGGATATGTAGCAATTTTGATTAAAATTCCATATGTTAAAGATACTTATATGGCAAATAAAATGCATATCTTGAATTTTCTGGGAAGATTCTCTGAAAGCCTCTTCATTGTAAATGATTTTACATAAAAGGAAAACCTTAAGAGGTAGATAAAAGGTCAGTTCGTTATAACAAACAATTTATCATGTACTTTTTTGTGGAGCAATTGCAAGACATGCTTTTATTGATTTCAATTTTAGAATAGTACACTTTTCTGATACGGTAATTTGTCAACTGCTGGAAATGCAAAATGCTGATATCAATTACATTCCAATAAGCTTTTAAAAATATACGATTCTCGCTTTAGCTCAATGTATTTCCTCTCTACTTATGAGGAAACAAGGAATAAAACCATGTTTGGTAACGCTTATCTCGATACTGCTTTATTATCAACTATTGGATTTTAGATTTACTTTTGGAAGATGACATCTTACTTTTATACACGACTATGTACATCATATATAGAGAAGGTATTGTATTGCAAATACAACAATTCGAGATCGAGATTTTGCCGGAAATGCATGTTTTGAGACCCTCTGCATCCAAAGGAAACATTTTTAGAAAAAAGTCATGTGTGTGTTTATCTATCTGTGGACAGCACAGCTCAAAAACGTAAAGTCCGTTAAGTACCAAACTTGCTAACCAAGTTACTTATCTTCAGAGATGCGACTAGATGATTTTTAAGAAAGTGCCCCCCCCACTCCCAACTATCCTTACATGGAACATTTTTTGAAAATTTTGTTTTACTCAAAAACGGATTTAATGATTTTGATTAAACTGTGATATGTTAAAGATAATTACATGACAAATAGCATGTACATATTGAATTTTCTGAAGACCTCTTTATTCTGGAGGAATTTATCTGAATTTTGTATAGGTAACCGTAAGAGATAGACAAATACTTGCGGTACAAAATATGTACATCTCGTTAAATCCCACAATTTATGTTATTTAGTTTTTTCGTAGAGTTAACCATATTTATATATTCCTTTTTATTGGTTTCAGTTTTAGAATACATGAATGGCAATATAAAGAAACGGATTTCAACCACATGGCAGCTAGGTTTTAACATTTTTGACTATCGCTTCTGCCTAGAGTATTTCTTTGTTTCTTTTCTACCTATGAGGAAATAAGTAATATGATCATGTCTGCTAATGTTTATCTCAATTAACATGTATTAGATGGAAACATATTGTTAATAGCTTGTCACACAGATATGGGTGGTTTTCTTTTCTCTATATTGATTTCCAAACACCGCAAATATTATTGTAGACCATTCTTTACTGTTTCATGTTTGCTTTTCGTCTTCAGACTAGTGACCATAACTTTGGAAGCACCTGATGCACACTGCTGAATAATTAAGAAAAGTCATTAAAAAGCACGCTTTCTACCCCCGTATGTTGTTCTACGTAAAGGCTCACGCCAACATGAACTGCGCATTATTAATGTTTGCGGCGGCGGTACAAAGATAGAAAGGAGCATATAATCCCTTTCATTTAGCGTGCGACGGGACAGTATACATAAGCCCACCTCCAGGCGTTAGCGGCTCGTGCGTAACTTTAAGCCACGTACAAACCTTGAGTCATAAGGAAATACCTTTCAATACACAGAGAATAACTCAAAAATGCTTTTACAAAGTTTGTGGGCAGGTCCCTTACATCACAACAAGAAAAACTGTTCATAAAAGACAGGTCCTAAAACCGTGCGATCTGGTTTATTGACATTCAAAATGCTATAAATCAAAACATTTTAAAGTGACACACTCAGCCTTTTGGGAGGTGTTCAACACAAACACCGCTTATAGCAAATGTGACCCTCTGGCGTCTAGATACACATGTGCTCGTCGAAGCATGGAATGTAAAATATTTTCAGTCGGCGTCGTATGATTTCGCTGACTTCCATGACACGTAGATTAAGAGTTTCTTCATCCGGGAGATCTGCTGCATAACCAATGGCTTAAGGTGCCATGGGAGTCCATGGAACTGGAGAATTATAAAACTGCGCCTTATCCCTCGATTATTTGAATAACTTCAAATCTAATGAAAAATATAAAGCCACAATGTATTGAGTTCTTTGTAGCTTGACTCAACTGAAAGTATTTTATACTTTTACTTTTCTACCGCTTACCTATTGAAAGAATATATTTGAACACTGGCCATGGCCATTTCTCTACCTCGTACTCAGTACGTAGAGAAGGTTACTACAATTCAACAAAATTTGATACTGAGATGTAACTGCATATGCATTTTGAGCTTAAAAAGATTTTTAGAAAAATAGATACGGTTATATTCACACAATTTTTTCTACCGTTCTACAATATACTACTCTGATAAAAACATATATTTAAACTACGTCATGTATATCGATATATACATTTGCAGAAACACTTTTATTGCATACTTCCTTGTAAATTTTTGGAATTATGGGAATACACTAAGCCAAAGCGATAGTGAAATCCTAAGGTCTGGTCGTGGGATGATATTGAAATTGCTTGACCAAAATAAAGAAAAGCGAAAAGTGATTTCGTATTTGAGAAATGTGTAGGTTTTCAAAACGGAAACCACTAACAATGGAAGTGATTCACTTTGTCTGAGACTCGTTGCTTTAACGCGACCTACATATTTCGTGTAGGATAATGTTCGCTATATCCTACGGTTTACCAGTAATGCAAAATTATTCTAAATGAACAGGAATTGACTATCACTTTAACCTATGGTACCCCCTTATTTCGCTTCTACTTACAAGGAAGCAAGAAATAACACCGTTTCTGCTAAGTTTTTCTCGATTGGCATGAAGTAAATAGAAGCACAAATGTTCAACAGTTTTTGCAGGGAGAAAGTTATGTGAATGGAATACATCATATTTTTTTAGTAACTTTTTTAGTATGATAACGTTTAAAACATCGTATTTCAATAAAATTGTTAAGGCCATTTTTAAGAAAATCAACATTTTATGAAAATTGTTCCATATAAAGATTATTTTGAAGTGGGGGAATCTCTTGCACTTCCATATTGCAACATTGGAAGATACTGAACTGAAATATTAAATTTGGTATTTAACCGACTTTTGGAGTTGTACTGACTTTATTAGCTGACTATTGCTTCAGCCTACTTTTGTCTCCTATGTGGCTACAACAAATGCGTTTCTGCAAACCTTTATGTTTGTTAGTGTAAAATAAACAAAAAATAACATTTTGTAAGATTTTTAATGGAAGAATTACAAAAATGAAGGATACCGGACAGAGCAATATATGTGAATGTAAAACATATGGATTTGTTAAACTTATATTTACTTTGGGTTTTTAAAGCGTTTTGAGAAAAAATTCATTAAATATATGCATTTACAAAGTACCTACTTTAGAGAATGATCAAAATAAAAAAAATCTGATGTATTCCATTCACATGACTTTCTCCCTGCAAAAACTGTTGAACATTTGTGCTTCTATTTACTTCATGCCAATCGAGAAAAAATTAGCAGAAATAGTGTTATTTCTTGCTTCCTTCTAAGTAGAAGCGAAATAAGGGGGTACCATAGGTTAAAGTGATAGTCAAAAGCTGATTCCTTTGTATGGACCAGTGTTGAGAATTTCCTGTATGAGAAAAGTGTGTTTTTTAACGCTGAAACCAATAACAAGGAATATCTAAAAAACGATCAGCTCCACGAAAAAAAAAATGTATATGACATAAATTGTGTTTTATCGTGATCTAAAGTTTTTCTGTCGTAAGTTTTTGTGTACCTCTTATGGTTTACCAGTTATGCAAAATTCAATAAAAAAAGACGAAGAGTTTCAGAATAAAGAGATCTTTAGAGGCTGCTCCCAGAAAATTCAAGATATATATTTTATTTGACATGTAAATAAGTTAAATATTAGAGATTTTAATCAAAATTGTTAGAGCTAATTTTGAGAAAATAATAAATTTCGAAATTTTTTCCCATATAAGAGGTTGAGGGTTTTTCTTGAAAATCTTCGTGTCTCTTTT